>JARYHS010012519.1:147800969-147825701 GCA_031002005.1 Vandiemenella viatica | reverse complement strand
TTTTTTCCTTTTCTTTTTGCCTTCCCCCCCCCCCCCAAGCACCAATTTATCAGTCTGTGATATTTACATAACTACTTTATACAAATCATTCCAGTAAGGCTGTCGCTTAATTAGCTTATTTTTTCAAATGGGCAAAATTTTGACTTTTAAGGTTTTCTTGATCTTAAAAATTCTTTAGTGTGCAACGTACTTGCACTTTTTTTTTTTTTTTTTGTTTTTGCACTCAAATAAGGGAATTGAACCTGCATGTTAAATTTAAGTGACCAGTGTCTTTAAAAATGTAAATATGTGTATGAAACTTGTTGAAGCATGAGAGAACAAGTTTTTTGTAGTTTTATTTTGTATTTGTTAGTAAATACTTTTGCTAATGCTATTGGATTAATCTTTATGTATACATATTTGTTAAATACATTTTAACTTTGATAATTTGGTTTTTTTCCTTTATTTTATGCGGCATTTTGCAGGGTTAGTAAAAAATAAAAGCATTTCATATTTTTTGTACATTTTGTTGGAACTAGTTTGCTATAGTTGATGTAATGTAATGAAATGTAATGTAAATACTTTTATACATTATATTAACACCTAAAATGCTGTCTCTTTGATTGTAATTAGAAACTTATCAGTATTTAAACGTTTTTCTAGGAATACATTTATCGATCCAGCAATCTTAAGTTAAATCAAGGTGCCTTGGAAATTTTCATCAGAGTTTGCTGCAAAAGTAAACACGATTGGAAGATACCGTGGTTTTAGGTGTACCAGCTTTATTTTTTTTAAAAAAGAGAGAGAGAGAGAGAACGCTTGTAACTACTGATGAAGGCAATTTAATAATTAATTGCATAAAATTAAAAACCTTTCATTCCCAGTGATATTGTGCCAGGTGAGCAGTAAATGTGCTCCAGACTCTTATTTGGGAAGATGTTGGTCTGAATCTTTGAAAACCGTGGGGAAACCAAAATCTAGATGGCCAGATGATCATTCCAGGTTAATGCCATGATGGTTCCTTCAAAAGCTTTGGTGGAATTCCTTTCCGTTCCTTGGCCTCTGTCCTTTTTGGCCTCTAATGACCCAGAATTGGATGATGTTTAGTGTCATAAGCAAATAAGGTGACAAGCCTAAATTTTGCAGTTGAAGGATAACTTGGTTCTTCCCCTCACCACTTGTGTGTTAAAGTGGTGACAAACAGTAAGAAATTATATGGAGGGTAACATGGTTAATGGTTTTTTAAAAAAATATTTCAAATACTGATCCCCCTTTTGTGTGCTTAGTTTGAATTTGTAAATGGCTTATATTCACAAACATTTGAGGAGATTCAGCCCACTTTAACTAGCTACCCAGTAATTGAAGGGGTTTCCTAAATTGTCTTGGAAAATTCCATTGAAATTTTCTTTGAGTCATATGTATTTATAAGGATTCAAAGTTTCCTATTTGAGATGGATACTATTACTGCAAATGTAAGTAACTATTCAAATTAAAACATCCATATGGAAAGAGCAGAGTACACTCCTACTAATAACAATCCAGTTTGGAAGCTTATTGCTTAGTACATGTCAATTGGAGCTGGGCTATTATTTTACAGGCTTGAATGTTTGATCAGGTATTGTACTTATTACAACATATATGCAGTTATATGTTTAAATTCATAGTGGAACTTGTAAAATACGCTCTATTAACTAGTAAAATTACAACAAAATGTCAGTACTGCACAAGTGCCGTAAAAAACTGGCATATCTTGGCTAACAATTTACTTACACCGGTGTGCAGAGGTTAACTCATGACACTTGTAATGGTCTCCTTGGTATTACAAGGCGAGATCACCATGGACAGTGATGCATGTGCTGCAATGTGCAATAAGATTCATAAGGTGTTCCATTCCTCCACCAGCATGGTTAAAAACTGCTGGATGGTCGTTGGTGCATGTGAACGTGCTGCAATGCATCTCCCACAAGCTCGATGGTATTTAAGACTGGAACAGGCAGGCCTTTCAATTTTCTGAATATCCTGTCATTATAAGAGCTCCTTCATCAGGGTTGTTTCATGTGGTCATGCATTGTCAGTAGAAATGAAGTCTGGGTCAATGCACACCTGAAAAGACATTGAAAGGAGTGTAGTATTACAATGTTGACTGGCGATTGTGCTGCATGCAAAGATTTGGAGGCTAGTTCACCCATGCAGTATTATACATAACCACACCATAACACTTGGACCCCTAAAACAATCATGTTTGGCAATGATTCCTGTGTACATTACATGTTTCCATTTTGCACCTACAGGGGATCTATCCAGAATTACTACTTGGACTGAATCGTCTCTCATCTGAGAACAGCGTGTAACCCAACCCCTCGTTGGTCCAATCCTGTTATTCTTGGCGCCTTTACAAATGTGCAGGTGTCAATGGAACTCAATGTAATGGTCATTGGACAAAGAAACCAACCACCACCTGTGCACTATGGAGAACGAGATTGTGCACCTTCCAGTCCTGTTAGAGGTTACAATTACTCCCACCATTTAATGTGGTTACCTTCTTGCCTCTTGCAAATTTAGTGGTAATCTGGTAGACTACCTTCTCTGCTATGTGCAGCAGTGCCCCTTGGGTAGGAGCGCTCCAACCATTACCAAACTTCTGTGTTACTCGTCACATAAATTCCTATTCTGAATTCACGATTTTGTTGTGCATTCGTAACTTTCAAATTTGTCAAAATACTTTGCAAAAAATCTAGATCAATCGAAAGTACTGTTAGATCATTTTATTTAATAATGCCTGTTTCCCTTAAAAATACTTCAGAACAATTTCATTTAATATTATAGTTTTTGAATCCTCTTTCTAGTAACGTCGCAATCAGCAACTATGGTTCTAGTGTACGGCGGGCGTGCTAGTGATCGTCTGACAGTCCTTGTCCTGTATCCTGCAATTGCGATAATTTTATTTTAAAAAACATGTAATTCTCAATGACTTCAGAAAACCGTAAGTTGAACTAAAAATCACCGCGCCTTTCTATAGTCAAGAGAACCCACCGCTTGGAGGTCCGCACCACGCACACCTTCATTGCGCTCCTCGAGGCCCAGTTTACACAGAAGAGACGCGGCGCATTTTGAGGTCGCTCCTATGTTAACAAATGGCGCAATTCAAACACGGGCGGCGGGCCGCCGGGCGCGCCCCTTTGAGGTCTGCGCCACGTCTCTTCGAAGTCTCGAGGGGCGCAGTGAACGGGCCCGTGGCGCGGGCCTCCAAGCGACACATTCTCGCAGTTATCAAAAGTGCATGATAATTTTGAGTTTAATATACAATTTTGTGATATCATTGAGAAGTTTCCCGAACTGTATGATTTTAATCGTTCAGATTATTGCAATCGTAATGTTCAGGACAGTGCTGGCAAAAGATCGCTAAGGAATTAAATGAAACAGGAAAGTTTTAAAATTTATTACTGTTGGGTACATACAAGGGTGGCCAATAGCTTCTAAAAAAGCAGATTATAGCAACTATTATTAATATACACAATATCCATCCTGATACGGAATGGGTGCATGTTTTACGAAGTACTTGCACAAATACTCTCTTACGTATTTTGTCGTCTTGTCTTCTTGGTTTTTCTATTACAATATGTGAGGTATTGAAAATTTACCATCGTATTGCGTTGTGCAAAACGCACTTGGCTTGAAGTTAATACGCCAAAAGCACATTCCACACATTTCCTACCTCTACATAACCTGGTGTTGAATATTCTGTGACAGTTTGATAATTGATTGCGAGAAAAAGGTTTCATAATATTTGGTTGTAGTGGGAATGCTTCATCCACTATAAAATAGAAAGAGATGTTCATTGTTTTTCCAGGAAGAGGCGCAGGATCGGGTAATTTAAGGCTCTGTTGTTGTAGAGCTCTTCCAAAATTGCTGCGATTAAACGCTCGACCATCATTGTTTCGGCCGTATTCGCCTATGTCTATAGTAACAAATAAGCCATCCGCATCTGTCACTGCTTGTTAAAATAAAAGTGAACCAAAAGCTCTAGAACTTGATCCAGATATGGTTTTTTGCAAAGAATTTGGCAGATATGACATACATGACAGCACAACAAAAACGTAAAATCAAAATAGGAATTTTGAACAGAATGCTTCTGACTTATCGTCTGTAACCAATGACGACCATCCTGATAACGCCAACAACTGATGCTGGTATCGGCACATCGACATCTCCACTCTATATTACATTATCATCAAATAGAGGAGAGACATACTACGTACCAAGCACAGAGACTGATGTGAAAACAGATAGTTATACATTGAAAGACTTCTTTCGTTTTAGTAATTTTTTTTTTCAAATAAAGGTTTCTGTTTTGATTACTTTCCTTAATGTAATTAACATCCTCTCTTCTGGACAAACTGGCGATCTCCAGTTGGTAGATTTTTTTTCTGTATGCCATCTTTAATTTTGTTCAGTAGATAAGGAAACATGGTTGAGCCATTCTGTAAAAATTTTGAAAACGTTCAGGATACATTTCCAACTCTTTCATCATGTCAAAAATTCAATACTTCCTCCCCTTCTTCAGCCATAAAGGATGAACCCAGAAACTACTCTTCTACTGAATATGATTTAAATGTAGTAAGGTTAAAACATCTTCATCGTCAGATGAAGTCATGGTAGAAACCATGTCGCACGCGAGTCCCTTCTGCGTCTCTTCTGTTTGGACTGAACAGGCCACGTCCGCGCGCCGTCTCCGCCCGATGTCCGCGCCACGTCCCTTCTGTGTAATTTGGGCCCGAGACTTCGAAGAGACGCTGCGCAGACCTCAAAGGGGCGCGCCACTGCCCCGCCACCTCTGTGTGAATTTGTCAACATAGGAGTGCGCCACGTCCACGGGCCACGTCTCCGCCCGACGTCAGCTCCACGTCTCTTCTGTGTGAATAGGCCTTAACGTGACCCAGTCGCCGCTACAAAGCGTTGCTGTCGCCTCGTCTGACACTTCAATCGCTAGTCTTTTTGTTGTTGTCAGTAGTAGCGTTCACCGCTTTTTGGCTTGTTCCATGTTTTTTTTTTTTTTTTTTTTTTTTAATTTTTGTCGTCATGGAAAACCGGGAAGGAAATGTGACCAAATGGTTTTTTTTTTTTATGTTCTTCTATGTTATCTGAAATCTGAAGGCCTGTTGGACGCGAATAACAATTAGTAAATTAACAAGAATGCGTGAAAAAAAATCGTTTGAGGAGGTTGTGTATTGAATCGAATGAAATTGGATTGATTATTCCATTTTAGGAACATCTCAGAAAAAAATTAAGGATGCATACAGAATATAGCTATGAATAAATACTCCAAAGACTTCAAGCTATCACCACTTTTCATGTAACACAAGTTAATTTCTGGTTTGGTCTTATATGGAGTCGCACCTCTTATCAGTTTCTCTTTTTCATAAGTTGAGGAGTAACCCCTTCAAGTATCAAACTTTCCTTCAGTTAGGCGCTGAATATTTATGTGGGCTAGTGGATCCTCCGAAGATAGTTCTCTCAGAAGAAACGCAAAGGCCCCTGCTTTTTCTCTTCGTCTAATACAGTCGCGGTCCCATTTTTCTTTTAATGCATTTAACAAATGTTTTCTCAGCATTAGCCGAACGAATCGATCGTTTCAGAGCCAAACGACGTGATTTGTACGTCATCATAACCAACAAATAATGTTGATATAACACTTCGCTAGCCAGTATCTCCGTGTGACAAACTACTAAGTAGCTGCTACTAATCTCGGCGAATGGTCGCCGCGATTAGCAGCAGCGACAGAAATCACTCCATGTGACCGAAAGGGCGACCGCCGAACGGCGTAAAACCACTGTTTTATGACTAAATGTGTAAACGCTTTAAAATCAGTTTCAGTAGCTGAAGTCACCACCACATAACGGTAGTATGAGCGAGTACCCGAAAGAAACCGAACTTTTTTTTTTCAAATTTTTTGAGAACATATATAATCAATCCCCTTCAAAGTGCTCTCCACTGCAACTGATACGCTTGCCCAATCTTTTATTCCATTGTTCAAAATATTTTTTTGTATTCCTCTTCAGAGATTACTGATAAAATCTCCATCGTTTTTGTCTTCACCTCATCTTCGCTGGAAAAATGTTTTCCTTTCTTGTCTCTTTCCATTCTAGGGAATAAAAAGAAATCACAAGGGCTGGTAAAAAGGGGATGTGGAGCACAGGAGTCATGGTGTTTTTCGCCAAAAATTTGACTGTGCTAGTAGGGGCATTGTTATGATGGAAGAACCAGTCACACGATTGCCACAAATCGGGTCTTTTCTGTTGCAGATTGTTGCGCAATCTTTAAAAAATTCTAGGTAAAAGGTTTGGCTAACTGTGAGGCCCTGTGGAACAATCACTGAGTGGACAACTCCTCGTACGTTGAAGAAACAAATCAGCATTGTCTTGTTTGATTTGACTTGTCTTGCTTTTTTGGCGCGAGGCGAGCTCGGAGTCTGGCATTAACTCGATTGTTGCTCCGGTTCAGTGTCATAACCATACCATCAGGAAAAAAGGTTTGGATCATATTGGAGCTCTTCATTCAGAGCGCAGCATGCTTCCAAGCGACCTTGTGTTTGCTGTGCAGTCAGCAGACTGTGTGTTAAAATGCCCCGAACTGAGCTCCAAGTTACTCCAGACAGCTCCATCTGTCTTTTAGGATAATGTAAAAAAAATTTGTGGTATTTTCGTTGGTTAGAGCTGTTGAAGGACGAATTTGGTCATCACTTGACATTTCACCTCTTTTGAAACGCGAAAATCACTTGAACACTTGGTTCTTCCCCATAGCATCATTCTTGTGCGTTGTTTTCAGCCTTTCAAGAGTTTTTTGCCAGTTTTTCGAGCAGGAAGCAAAATTTCACGGCCGCGCACTGTTCACGATAATCAGCTATCGCAAAAAAAGACGAGCACACAAAACAGCAGTCACAAAAAATTAACGACATTCTCTTGTCTTGACGACAATAGGCTATTTGACTGTATTTAAAATATATTATAAAGTGTCGTTATTTTTATACATTGATGCTTAAGGAACCTATTTCATGTAAGTTTAATGAGATACAATAGTTATTATTAATGTAAACATAAAATAAAATTCAGCGTAATTTGAACTGCGCTCACGTGATCGAAAACGCTCGGTGATTGGCAGTCGCTTCTGTGACGACAACTGCCCCAAAATATGGCTGGGTTGTGTCATTATCGTCTAAGCTTTTACGCTGATTGATAATACGCGTGATACGTTAGTGTTTAGTTTTTAATACGAAATGGAGAAGAATTTTGTGAAAGGTAACGGCGGAAATTTACCCAGAATTGACGCATTAATGATTGGACATTTTTTCAAAAAGAATCCAGACTTCTATGCTGCGGAACTAAAAAACGTGAAAACTGCTACGTAAGTACCACTTTTATTTCAATTCTAAATTAGTGATCAATAGAAACAGTTAATAAGAATAATCGAAACACTAAATCAAATTAGTTATGTAGGTTTTATTACTAGAATTCAAGCTGCAAATTCCTCAATTGTTGATAATAAATTATGAGTACATAGTAAAGACTTCTGCCAAGGATATTGCAATTTCTATTTTTTAATTTCCAATTACATACCCCTGTGTTCTAAAAAACGATTTTGTTTTAAGTGTTTAAATGGAATTACTTAGTTTCAGTACTAAATTACGGCATAAATAAGTATTTTCTTACATTTTCCGATAGCTTACACTGAAGTAACACCATGGCACATTCTTTTTCGATCTGGTTGACAGTCAAATTTTGATGGTAAAACTCCTTTCACCTTAATTAAAATTTGGCTGAGACCCATTTTATACTGTCTGTAATTTGACATATCTTTCTCCATCTGTATTGAAATAAACATCACTTTTGTTAGGCTTTGACTTGGACAGTGTATGTGTTACTCAGTCCCCACGTAGCAGCAAAAAATTTCAGTTGCCAAAAAGAGAAAGATTATAGGTAACCAATCATTAATACTAAATGAAAATAATAAAGAATTTTGGAAAATACATTAATGCCGGATGTATTTTATTCTGAAACAATACTTTTGGCAAGATTATGTAGTAACTGTAAATGCTAACCTCTACCATAGATGAAAACATATTACAAAAATGATGTTTCGTATTAAAATCTTTGGTCCAGGGATCATATCTGTCAAAAAGTTTTTCACTTAAATAATGCAGTTTTCGTTTATCACTTCTTTTACTTGATATGAAAAACAATCTTAGAAAATACTGTATCACTCATTATTAAGTACGCATGTAGGCATAAATAAATAGTACTTCCCGCATAGTAAAGTTCAGTCGAAATTAATTTTGAAAATGGAATACCATTACGAGTAAAACAACATCGAATGCGCACGGAAACCTAGAGTTTTAACAGCACCGTTAGAATGTAAAATATGATAGAATGTGGACCATTTACTCACATTAAAATGATCCTCACAGAAGAAGTTTGTTTTATTCGAAATATCATCTGGATTCCTGCGGGCGAGCTACAGTCACTTTTTTCGTAGTTTAGCGGGTTTTGGAATACTGACAAACAGTTTTTCGGGGGTTTCAATCGTAGTGTTTGTACACTGCGGCACTGCACAGTATTTATAATCCATACTTCCACAAATTTACACACAACTTCAGCCAACAAACGACACGTCACTCATAGATAGAGAAATCCCTTACGGACACGGCCAACGGTATAGGCCGTGCTTTGGGGCAGTTGACGTCACGGGTGTCGTTGACATGCAACAGGTTGCGAAGGAGCGTTTTGGAGGGCTTTTAAACGCTTTCAATTTTAACAATGAATTTTGCGTAAAGTAAGCACTTTATTCAAAAAATAAAAAGTATCCTGTGAATAACGTGAACCAATAAACAACTTAAAACAGTTTTCTATAAACAGTCAAATAGCCTATTGGTATATTGACTCAAAGACGGAAGGACTGCAGGCTCCAATGGAGTGCTACAAAAACTCCGCCTTCTCCATCAGTCCAGTTTCTTTTGGGTACCCCCTCGTATGTGATCTCAAGCACAGCATCTCCTGGGAAATGTTTTATTCCAGCTACTGCTGGCTAAGACCCTTGCCACTTTAGAATTTAAGTACTGGACGCTTATTGCAAGCTGCCAACCGTCACCGACATGGATTCAGACACGAAAAACATGTTTCAACAGTCATTATGACGCTCCTCCATTTCTGCCCCTCCAGGTTCGTCTCGAATTCTCCAGTATCTGCCAGTTAAGGGATGACTTTGACAAAACAAGGGATACGCTGCAAAATGGTAAATAAATAGTAACAACTTTTTAACAATTATTCCATTGGGTGACTGACTCAGGCTCTCTCCCTCAAGCGTCTTGAAATTTCCAAGTATTTGTGTGTTGTGATTGGCTGATCGAATCGTTAATACTCGTTTCAGTTCGAGAATATTTTCATCTCCGGTGCACTTATTCGTCGTATCTGTCTTATATCGTAAGTGGGAAAAGCGGTGATGTAACTCTTTATAATTGACAGTTTAAGACGGCTGTATTTATCCATTATAGCGGTTTAACCGTTGACACAGCGTAAACTCGGTCCATTCAGCTCTTTGTTGTATCTGTCCAGAACAAAACTCTGACACTCATCTCATATGCAGTCCTACTGGTCATTTAGTGGGCACCAGGAATTCCCTGGGTTCCCCTAGAGAGCGGTGAACTTGCCAAGTTCCATTCCTTGTGGAGTGGGAAACATTTCTATATACGCTAACTGCAAACATATACCGCTAATTTCGGCATATTGTACTGCCCATCTCAATCTGTTAATAAAATAAATTTATGCTTTGAATACCATTACATTAAATGAATGTATGGTTGGAATAATAGTACAATATGAATAACTTAATCAGTCAAGAATAACAATAGGTAACAGGTATTGGCAGTGGTAGATACATTAAGTTTTGAGGTAGGACGCTAACCAAAGTAAACAGTTTGTGGTTCAGAAATATAATTAATGACTGTTGTGTTTCATTATGCCCAGAGACAATTATTAATTAATTAACCTGTGAGAAGAGTATTTGAACTAGGATATATTACAAAGGAAAATGATGAATTAGAATACTGGCAAAATTTAGAATAAAATTTTGTAAATAGCAAAAATAAGAGATATTACCACTGGAGCTTTTGCTCCAACAACATTAAATTGGCATTTCACTCTCCTTGAAAACTGTTCGAAATGATTCCATACTTGCCCAACAAGAAAGAGATGGTTGTGCAGACTTCCGCTAGTCTCGTCACTCAAATGGAGAGGATATTATCAATTTCTAAACCACCACCGCAGAACCTTACTTGAGGGGAACGAAACGCCTTGGGTCGAATGAGAGAGGGAGAAAGAAGACATTGTGGTGTTATCCGCTGGCAAAGGAAATTCTTCAGTGGTGATGTATGGGCGAAGAATACCACCGAAAGGTAGAGGCGTTATTACAAGACGGAACGTATGCCAACAAACCATCTACAGGAGATTCGACTCAACGTTACAACTATAGTACGGAAAGCAACCTCAAACGAACTAGAGGTCAAAAGAAAATTAAGTACGTCCAGTCACCTCATGCCACGAATGTATCGCCTGCCAGAAATACACAAAGATAGGGTGCCGTTACGACCAATTGTCAGCGCGTTTTATCTCCGACACATCCTCTAGAAAGATATCTGGCGGATAGACTAAAGAATTTGATGAACTCTGCTTTTATTATTCGAAATTCTTCAGATTTTCTAAACATGAAGGACAGACGTCTGGAAGACAACGACTTGCAAGTAAGCTTCAACGTCACATCACTGTTCACAAACGTGCCAATCGACGAAGCCATTGCCATTATCAGGGACTGACTAGAAACCTCAAGCTGCCACAAGAATGGTCGTCAGGTACTGAATTCTGCCTTAATACTACCTTCGGCGCTAGTGCAGAATAAGTGCGAAAGTTAGATTGGGTATATATGGCTTTTTAAATTTACTGAAATACATCGTATATCATTAAAGAACACTTGTGACACGAATAAAACATGGTTCCACTTGGAAATTACAACGTCGTGATTTTACTGACCATGTCTACGTTGCGTTTGCAAGGCGCTAGTGCAGAATAAGGGCGACAATTAGATTGGGAATATATGGCTTTTTAAATTTACTTAAATACATCGTATATAATTAAAGTACACTTGTGACACGAATAAAACATGGTTCCACTTGGGATTTACAATGTCGTGATTTTACTGAACTGTGCGAAAATTAAATTGGGTATATATGGCTTTTTAAATTTACTGAAATACATCGTATATCATTAAAGTACACTTGTGATACGAATAAAACATGGTTCCACTTGGAAATTTAAAAGGTGGTGATTTTATTGACCGTGTATGAAATTCGTCTTAAAACTGTTTTCAAATGCGCGCGCTCTTACAACTTTCTTTTCCTATGTGCGCTGGTGGCGCCGTCTTAAGGCGGCAGGTAGGAACTATACCCTGAGAAAACACAGGCCTCTAACGCCACGCCGTAACATATAAAAAAGTGTTGTATGAGAGAGGGAGAAAGAAGACATTGTGGTGTTTATCCGCTGGCAAAGGAAATTCAGGAGCGTATAACTACACATATTATGTCAGAGACAGGTAGCGAAATACATCACTTGCTTAGTACTCCATATAAAGCAGGCAGATATTGCGGTATACATGCTGAATAGGTGTGATTAGAAGGCTGTGTTTTCTCAGGGTATAGTTCCTACCTGCCACCTTAAGACGGCGCCACCAGCGCACATAGGAAAAGAAAGTTGTAAGAGCGCGCGCATTTGAAATACAGTTTTAAGACGAATTTCATACACGGTCAATAAAATCACCACCTTTTAAATTTCCAAGTGGAACCATGTTTTATTCGTATCACAAGTGTACTTTAATGATATACGATGTATTTCAGTAAATTTAAAAAGCCATATATACCCAATTTAATTTTCGCACAGTTCAGTAAAATCACGACATTGTAAATCCCAAGTGGAACCATGTTGGTGGCGCCGTCCTAAGGAGAGGTTGTGCAGAAAGAGAGGATATTATCAATTTCTAAACCACCACCGCAGAACCTTACTTGAGGGGATTACTTGGGTCGATGATTCGTTTAGTTTACGTTTAAAGCTCAATTTTTATTGAGAAACGTAAGTTCGAAATCCATGTCGATTTAAGGTACACGTAAGGATTTAGGTACCTATATCCGACAGAGATATTTTCATGATAGAAATATTCTTCTCGTCTATACTACGGAATCATACATTTATTTTATTGTGATTACATTTGCATATTCCCGTTCAGTAGAAAGCAAAAACTTACACCACCGAGAGTTAAAGTGTTTAACCAGCGTGCGACTTTCCTAAGAAGATACATGCTTCTGGTGACTGTGTTAAACACACGTTCTACAAAAACTATTCACTAACGACAGACAATACCATAACCGACCGCTTGGACCCGTTAGGATCGACTTCTAACATGAAAGTGATGATAATTTTATGCACGGTTTTCTGAGTCATCACAATTGCTTAAATTCAAACTTGATACAATTTCACGTCGATTATAGGTGCACTGTCACAATAGATAGGTATGCATACCTTACTAGCGATTATAAACGAATGCAAATCTGATAACTCTTAAGTGTCAAGTTTACATTCTTTCCATAAATACACGAATCTGTAAGATGATAAATTCGAAATTACGTACTGTAGAAAATACTTGCAGGCACTCGTGAATTTTAGCTTGAAAGCTGATTAAATTATAAATAAGCAAAACAATTAAAAATTTGAATTTAGGTTAATTCATGACCGGACTATGGAAATGGAAGCCTAGACTATGCGTGCTCTGACATACACTTGGCTGGTTTTTTCATTTAGTTTAAGAAGAAAATACAATATTTTTCTCTAAATAATTACGAGAAGTTACAATTTAAATATCTACTTACCGTTATTTTAATAACTTAAGATATCTTTCCTTTAAATTCAAACTACCTCGTTTCATAAATAATCGTCCAAGATAACTTATAGCCAACGCCGCATCTATCAAACCAAATAACAGTGGCTGACGGCATTTACAATTTCCTGTTATTTTTGGAGCGATAGAGCGATGATACCATGGAGGAAGGAATATTCCTTCCTCCATGGATGATACCTTTGTTTAAATGAGCAGTGTTGTCAATAATTGAATTTCACTGTAACGAAAGCGCACAGCGCACTGAATTGCATTTGAAAAAAAATGCTAGCTAAACTTAAAAAATTTTAAAACAATAAAAGTAGGAGTAGTTGGACACCAAAAGATATGAAAAAAAAATCCTTTTTTGTATCACACTATTTTCGATTATTTCATTTCATGAATTGCGGGTGTCACCCCCAAAAGGGTGACACCCGGGGCGGACCGCCCCCACCCCCACCCTTTAGCCACGCCACTGATATAATAATGCTTAGGGACCAATAAATTCAAATAACAATTGAAAATATATTGAAAGTAATCGTCATTGTAACAGCTTTATTATAAGTACTAAAGGCAGTACACTGTACACTAAAAGGCTAGCAAAAATTCCAATAAATTAAACAAAACAACCGCATAGCCATTTTCATTAGCAAGTGAAATATAAGGAAAAACTATTCATGAAAAAATGGTTTCTGCCAAATTCATTTTGATTTCGTTTACTTTCTCTTGGGAACTACCCTGTCTGGAATTTTTTCTACTGACTTTCATTAGATTAGACAAATTTTTATGCTTAAAGGGTTTTAGTATATTATTTACAGCAAAATTTTATAAATTAGCATTTATTTTATTCAGTGAAGAGACCACAACTTTCAAACCTGAATCACTTTCAAAATCTGTATGTTCCAGGCTACAAGCGCAAGCAATTGATACATCAAAATCAACTGTAGTCATTACTTCAAATGAGTTTAAATCGTCTTCAATATTCTTACTAAACCATTTAAAACAACACTTGGTTTCCAGTCTTCAGAAGAAGAAGAACAAGAAGAAACAAAAAAAACAACATGCTTACGAGCAAGCGTAAAAAATGCGTTATAAACATGTCCTTTATACTATAAAACACGCTTGCACTGACCACTTTGTATATCTCATTAATAACCTTTACATCAGCTGAACCTGAATGTACAGTTTATCTGCTCAGAGCAGTTGAAAGGCAAGTTATTGCTCTTTCATGTCCAATGAATTTCTTTTTTATTTTATTTGTGTTCACAATATGTTCCACTTCACGAGGTTGATTTCATAATTCGAATTAGATGACTGCACCACTTGTTTCAACCATGGTTCCAACTAGGTATCTTCATGGAGAAAATACATCGATGTCTTTTTTGTTGTGATGCATCGAAACATTGCATCGATGTTTCACGACGCATCGAATAAAAACATCTATATATATATATATATATATCTCGATAGTTTTATTCGATGCATCGAAAACATCGATGCGTCGTGAAACATCGATCCAATGTTTCGATATATATATATATTCATCTGATAATAAGGGTTAGGAAAACTGAAAATGAGTCAAAGATTAGGATAGTAGAAAAATGAGACATTTATTGAATCATATTTTCAATTGGTCTTTTACATAGGCAGTTTTTGAATATCTGGGATTTCTAAATTAGAAATCCGAATAGATAGTTAGAATACCAGGAAAGCTAGGAAATGCTGAAAGAGAGGCAGTAATGGGATTCTAATTTAATTCTAATTTTAAAATCCCAATATTTCTTCTCTATACTTTGTATAAAAAGATTTTACTAACCAGCTTTCCTTGTATTCTATTATATTGTTGATTTAAAACTTGTTCAGTTTCGAAAAAAGTTTTACTGATGCCTTTGAGGTGGCTACCATAGTTTAATATTTATAAGTCATTTGTACAATTCTGGAATTTGTTATTTATAATTGGACCATACTTCTAGCGAAATTTCATTATTCCGGCCAGCGAGGGTCCTGAAGTAGACAGACAGCTCATCAGAAATATTTTTTTTTTTTTTATTTTTTTATTTCCAGTTTCGATGTACTAGTTGGTGACGATCGTTCCATAGACTGAAATCTTCCAATATTTTGTTCGAACTATCTAAATCAGATTCTGTTTGCTTTTCTTCCAGCTTCCTCTTCATCACATCTTTGTTCTTTTGAACAGCATATGCGCAAGCCATCACGTCTTCAAAATGTACTTTATTGAGCCATGGGTCCCATAAGTTCGCGATTGCTAAAAATGAAACTTGTTCATAGCACCCATCCCTTGTTGATTTCTTTCAGGATGCTTTGTGTTGCTGGTAAGGGCCCCCTGAGCTGAGGATGGGGCCCTTGAGTTGTGCTTAGGGCTCCCTGAGCAGTTTTGGGGGCCCTTAGTGAGGGGCTTCCTGTGTCTCAGGGGCCCCCTTAGACGACTGTAGAGCTAAAAAAAAAAAGTCGCCAGTTTGCCATGAAGGCTCGTGGGCTCCTGAACTGCGCTTGGGGGCCCCCAGAGCGTAGGGGCCGCGGTGCACTGCATCGCCTAGCCCCTTAGTAGCTACGCCCCTGGCAGGAATGTTCTAATCCTCGTCTGATCATTCAGATTTCCGTTTCCCGAAATCACTCCAAGCTAAGTTAAAGATATGTACCTTCAAGAAGGCCCGTTTCTTGCTCTCCTGTAGTTTCCAGCATCTAAAGGTGCCTACAGACGACCCGATTTCGGTCCCAATCTACAGGGGAAACCCGTCGGGCAATCATACGGGGCTTTTCTCCTCACGTACCAATTTCGCTCCCGATTTCAGTTTCATCGTGATCGCGTGGCTGATAGACGTAAGAGCTTAACAATGGCTCCTTCTCTTTCTAAACAACAAAGAGTTGGCATGGCTTTAACAATAGCCTACACTACAGTTTGCAATAAAAGAAAAAGAAGATATTGGGTGAAAAAGTGGCTTTTATTAAGAAGAAAACTATCTCATATTAACATTTTGAGCAGCCTAGAACCTGAAGATTTTACGAATTTTCTCAGAGTGAATTCTGAAAGTTTTACCGAGATACTTAAACTAGTGACCCCTTATATAAAAAAGAAAAATACCTTAATGCGTGAAAGCATAAGTGCCAGACAACGATTAATCGTTACTCTGCGTTTTTTGGCAAGTGGTCAAAGCTATGAAGATTTAAAATTTAGTTCGCTTATTTCACCCCAAATGCTTTCGGACATTATTCCCGAAACATGTTGGGCTATATACGAATGTCTGAAAAATTACATTAAGGTAAGAAAAAAAGTAATATGTGTAAGTAAAACTTTTATTTAACAATTTCTATTTACAGCGTCATTTTATACAGAAACTAATAATATTCATTAAAACAAAAAGTGGGAATCTAATCATGGAACAAATTCAAAATTATATGGTACTGAAATTAATATTTATTTTCTGTGTCTGATGATTAAAAAATTTTTCATCTGAAAAGTGTTGTCTTGTGCAATAACAGGCGTTTCATTATTAATATCACTAGAACTTAATGAAGATGTATCATTGCTTTCAACTGGAAATGACGGTGAATGTGATGATTCAGGAGGATACTGAAATCTCTCTGTAGATGGCTGATCTTTGTATCTTCTATCAGGGGGTTCTAAATAGATACCAGATTCCATAGTTAACATTCCAGCTTTAGCATAAAAAATAACATCTGATATAAGTTTATTGGCAATTGCCATCTGGTCCTTATTTAGATCTTTCAACTGAATGCCGACTGATTTTCCCATGATCTCCCATTCTTCTTCCTTTGAATTTAATAGCCGCTGGGCAGAATCTATGAGCTGTTCCTGTTTCATCGCAATATTTGTTCTTGGTTTCTTCTTTTTAAATGTAATTCCTTCTTGTATTTGTTCTTGATTTTCGAGTGCCTGCAAAATTAAGCATAATTAATAGTCTATAAGTATCTATTCTTTTTCAGTTGCCTACGAGTGAAGTTGAGTGGACAAATATTGCAAAACAGTTTGAAGAAAAGTGGGACTTCAGCCACTGCGTAGGAGCTATAGACGGCAAACACATTGCTATTGAAAAGCCTCCTGGTTGTGGTTCACAGTTTTACAACTACAAAATTTTTTTTAGTGTTGTGCTGCTAGCTGTGGTGAACGCTAATTATGAATTTATATATGTAAATACAGGCACCAATGGTTGTGTCTCAGATGGAGGAGTACTTAAATTTACAAGTTTTTACAAGAAAATGATGTCTAATGAATTACATTTACCCCTACCTTCAAATTTGCCAGGTACAAACACGCCTGCGCCATTTGTTTTTGTGGGTGACAGTGCATTTGCTATTAATAAGCACATGATGAAACCATTTCCATTTAAAAATATTTCCCATGAAAAAGAATTTTCAATTACAGACTGTCCCGCGCTAGAAGAGTCGTAGAGAATACTTTTGGCATACTAGCTGCAAGATTCAGGATATTTCGTCAGCCTATTGGCTTAAACATTGATAATGTTGACCCCATTGTCCTGGCGTGTTGTGCATTGCACAATTACTTACGAAAGAAATCTACTCAGTACATAACATGCAAATCTGTTGATCATGAAAATACTGAAGCTACGACATTCTGTGAAGGAAACTGGCGTCGAATAACGGAAGGTTTAGTGCCATTAGCGCAAACCACATAGAAAAGGCAAAATGAGGAAGGAAATAGAACCCGAGATACTTTCACACAATATTTTAACCAAGAGGGTAGGATAGCTTTTCAGGAAAGAATGATAAATATTATTCCCTTGTAAGTAGGGGCCTACATACATTACGTATCAACACAAGTGAACAAGCTTCATAGTTACCTCATCACCATCAGTTGTGTCAGTATCAATACCAACTCGTGAAGGCTCACTATTTTCTCCTAAAAAACTGAGAAGATCGTAGTACCAAAGGGACGGTACATAGATGTCTTCTGTGCCACTTCCAGTTTTCATACAAGATTTCACCTGTAAATACCAAGCACATTAATGATGAAATCATATTTTTTATTCAGATTTCAGTTAATACGCAATTAAGTTCTATACTATCTGTCTTGGAAACTTTGTTGTATAAATAACAATAATGAAATCAATTTGTAAAAACCAATTTGTTAGTTTTTCTTTAAAATTTAAATTTAACAATATTCAATAAATACATTTATAGTAAAACTTATTTATTTCTGTTCTTTTATCTATAACCCTTATGTTCCTAAAAGAATTTTTAGCTGTAATAAATATAATAATGCATTTACATAATATAAACAATAATTACTTAGGTATTTGAGCCATTACTTACCTTTTTTAATTCACGCGAGTAAGTTGTTCGCATATTTTCTTTTTCAGCACTGCAACTGTTGCTTCCTGGTCCAATTCTCTATAAATTTCTAGTAGAACTCGAAATCCTTCTTCCCGCATGTTGCGATTCATATAATTTTTATTGAATTTGTCCCATAATTGGGGCATATCTTTATAAAGTTCAAAAATATTACACCACACCTCTTTCTCTTTATTAGACATTTCAACGAAATACTCAACGTACGATACGCACTCACTCACTGCTCAAAGCCGACTGAGCCGAAATTGTCTCAATCGCGCTACGCACGTCTCAATTAGCTCCCTGTCTGCAGGGACAATCCGTAAATTGTTTGGTCGGGCTCTGCCGATCTCCCGATATCGGGAGCAACATGCCCAATTAGCCTACTCACGCGGCAATCTGCAGGGCCTCTGACGGATTGTCCCTGTCGATTGGGACCGAAATTGCCTCGTGTGTAGCCGCCTTAATGACCTCGACGTCGACGAGGAGTAAAAAAAACCTACTTACCAATGTTTAGAACTCCGCTGACACTGAAAAGGCGTGTCTATGCATGGTGTCTATGGCAACAATACGACTTAATCACAACTTAGCCGCTGAGATAAGCAATACGTTGAAGATGGAAGATAAAAGTTTCCAGAATAGTATTGTCTCTGATATCTATGGCATGTCCAAATTGTTTGAGCTATTGTGTTACCATGTTGGCAACCTTTTGACAGTTAAGAGCCGGTAGATTTAATACGTGTTATTTCCATATGGTTAAATGAAATGCAATGTCTTTTAAAATACGTTTAAATTTTTAAGTATGTGAAGCTTCAGCGTAGAGGTACTGTCTTCTGAACCATACTTTATTGTTACTGTTTATCTTAGATGTAAAAACCTGCAAGACATGATTAATAGATGTCTATCGTGGTTCCAGAACATGGAGCTCATGAGGTAAAAATTGTTAGAAAATATAAATAGCCATCGATGAGCTGGATTAGTCAAATTGTCCAACACAGAATTATTATCCGAACATTGTTTCAAATGCTGGAGTAGTCGTAGTCCTGCAACAGAGGTTATAGTGTTGTAGTTGTCATAGATCATTGTCCTGGTATACTTTGCGTCGCGTTATTTGGTAGAAATTAACCGACATTGTAGAATCTAACCAATTGTTTATTAACATTATCTTGGATTAAAAAAAAATTATCTATACAATATTTGACTCTTAGCGTTGTGACTAACGTCTGACAAATATAATCTACCAGACTATGACATCACTAATTTCATAAGCCGATATTACACCTGTCAGATGCAGTTTGGACGTCAATAGCTGTAAAGGGGTTTAAAGCCCAGGGAACTGCAACATTGCTACATCATTTCTTATACAGAGTCATGCTAATGTTTAAATCTTAAACTGCTAAATTGCTTGAGAATGTCGTGTACCTATAAGTATTTTTAAAAGCACTCCAAATTGTCTGTATCAAGTGAATTTTTAGATGAGGTGTCGAAATTGAAAATAAATGATGATAAATGTTTTTTCGTTGTTTAATTTCTCATTTCCCCATTTTTGAAATCTGAATAGTAGAATATTGAATTTGATATTTGTGTTTTAACTTTCTGAAATTTTTTTTGGTTAGTCGTTAGTAATTCTGTTTGATAGTTCAAAAAAGTTTCGAAGAATAGTTTTTCTTGACTTTATTTCCTTTTCTAAATCTAATTGGTCCTTTTTTGTTGTATTTTAACATTCTAGGTAAGCAATGTGACATGTCCAAATTTGGGGTCTACTGGAGATCGCGATTCCGCTACAACAACATATAGTAATATCGTTGGAATACTGATGTAGTCAGTCGCAAGACGTATTATTATCAAGCAGTAATTCCGTTGTAATACAGCCTGGACCATTATTTTCAAGCACAAATTAGGTTGTAATACAGCCTGGACCAGTATGAAACCGTTAAATGTAGTTAGGGAAGAATTTACAGTGGAGTCTTGCGTTTGACCACTGCAGTATTATGATGACAACTCCTGGCGGAATCGCGATCTCCAGTAATCCCAATTTGTTCTTGATTTAATATGTTCAAACATAATGGATGTGGCTTCTGTTTTAATGATTTATTATCCAAATTAGTTTGTTTCATTTTAGATATGCCATGTAACTATTCATCAATCGTGGATTTGTTTGGAATTCAACTTCTGGCAACTAATAGTAGAATGCAAATCATCTGATTTAAAAAAAAAAAAAAAAAAAATACATACAAGAAGAATGGCTGTAGGTTTAGTATGATATTTAACTGACAGAAATCAAATTTTAAAGAGTTAGAACTTATAAATACAGTACTACAGTATTCTCATCTTTTTTTATGCAAATTTTAAATTTAGTTTGGGGGTATATTAGTTAAATAATTTTTATTGACATAGCCTACATGTTTTCAAATAAGTTTTCTTTGGTTTGTGAAATTAAATGATGGTTTTTTTTAGAAGATTGCTAGTGGGTTAAACACACATGGGACTAATTGCATTTTATTGTTTATGAAACAGTAGTCATTTTTTTAATACATCCCAGTATAAGGGACTGACTACAGGATGGAGAAAAATGTCTATTTACAGCAAAATCATTACAGAACAACTTATATGTATCACCATATGCTGCACTGTTGTAGCTTAATATTTGAGATACTGATAATTGTTTTGCAGATACATATGAAAGAAATTCTTTCATGGAGGACGAGTTACCAATTAAAATATCTTTTATTTTTTTCTGAATTTATCTTATTCTCTGCCGGATATTTGGAATTACTGGAGATCGTGATTCCGCAAGGAATTGGTGTAGCAATTCTGCAGTATTCAAACACAAGACACTGCTAGAAACGCTTTTGGGAGTAGATTTAACGGTGTCAGGCTGAATTACAACCTAATTTCTGCTTAAAATAATGGTCCAGGTTGTATTATAACGGAATTACTGTTTACAAATAATATGAGGAGGTGGCGGACTAAACGTAATAATTAAACAAATTAAAATTTTACAGGAAGAACAATAAACTAAAATTACTTGCAGGGGGATTTTGGGGTGATTCTTTTTATTTACTCATATTGTGTTTTGAACTCTATTTGATTCCTATCTTTAATAAAACCTAAAATTTTCAAATTTGAAAGATTCAGTTATGCCATTTTGTTTGCCACTGATGCAATTATTACGTTTTGATTGCCACCAGGATGAAACTAAGCCATTTTGATTACCAATGCTAAGTTTTTTTTTGTGAGTTAGGTTATGTTAATTAAAGCACAATTAGTTTGGAAAACCTTTATTGAGTCTAGTTTAATAACATTTCAACTTATTAATCATTAAAAATTAAGACTCATCTGAAAAAAAAATCATCAATGCTGTCATTATAGATTGAACTCAATGTCCATTTCTTTACAATCACACTTCATCATGTCCATCTTCCTCACATTTCTTCTTCATTATCTTCCCTCTGACTCTCATTGCTTTCCTGGTGGTTTCCTAAAATGTGACCAACTTAGTTCTTCACACTTTTCCCAGTTGCTTCCATCCTAAAGCCCCCCCCCCCCCCCCCCACCCCCAGTTGCTTCCGAAATGCTTTTGTAACAAAACCAGAATTTCTTTTGCTTTCTGTTCCTGTAACTTATTTTTCATTTCCAGTTTTTTCTTAATGTGGTTCTGTGCTCCTTTCCCTTTTTTAGTAACGTTACTGGCCCCTGTTCAATCTCATCTTTGTAATATTTTGAGGTTCTTAAGCCACAGGAGATAATCTGTTACAACTCTTTTACCCTTCTTTTTTAGTTTTTTCTCCTTCGACTACTGCCTGCTTTTCTACTGTTATACGCTTGAGCTCTCTCAATCCTGTCAAACTGTTGTATACATCACTCAGTTCTTTTTATTTTTAAAAAGTCAGATTATAAAATAAATCTGATAAAACTTACTTCTTTTTCTTCGATCCTGAATTCATAGTGTCAGAAGACATTTTAACTTTGCATTAACAACAATAACTGAGAACTATACTATACTAATCTTATTAAGTTTTCAACTAAACGTGAAGCCTAGTGTTGTCTCATTAAAAATGGCATTGAAAATGCAACAACAAAAATTATGCATCTCATTTATTTCATTTTGATTGGTATCGGACGAATTTGTATGCAAATTATTCCGTTTTGAATGAAATCGGTCTCGTGTCTTCAAAGTTGTTGAAATTTTAGTGTAGTTATACTGTTTGACCGAAATCACAATCTTTGGGCTAACTTTTAGTACAGTTTTATGCCATTTTGTTTGAAAATGAGTTTAGATTCAGCGGACCAAAAACTACTGGATTAAAAAAAAAAAAAAAAAACGTGTTTCGACCAGAAGTGTAGTTTTGTTCGCCACCTCCTGATATGTCTTGCAATTGACCACAGCAGTATTATTATGTCATTAGTAAATGTTGTTATAGTGGAATCGCGATCTTCAGTAGACCCGGAAATTAAAGATTTATTGGGAGTTTAAGATTTCTGAAGATCTGACTTTTTTTTGAACAAATGATGAGGACTTGCTACCCTTGTGAAGGTCGCTTTTGTTAATATAGTCATAATTGTGTAATTTAGTATTAAAACAGAGCGTAATTGGTGACTACAAACAACATTAATGTTTACATATACTCGGCCACCAGTGTTAAAATTCTTAAGTTCTTGAATAGCTTTCTGCTGGAAGTTTTGCTGCTAACCCCTCGCTTAATTCTTGTTACTTGCTTTTGAGCTCTGAATAGTTTTTCCTGCAAGTTGAGTTCCGTGAGAAGATTATTGCATACAATACTGAGTGGAAATAAGCAAACTATAGTAATTTCTTCATACTTGGATCACATATGACTGAAATTGGAGATAGTTTCAATTGTGGCTGAACTTAATTGCTTTATTGAGTTAGAGTCACGGAGCCTCCAATTTAATAGGATGGGGGTGGTGGGTGCTATTGAAAGGATGGCAGGCTCTCTATGGCCAGGCCCTCTCCACTTGGGGGCCGAAAGCCTCTTCCGGCCGGGAGCCCATGGTAGTCCAGTCATTATAGTAAGTTCACCTCGGAATTCGAGATACCCAGCTGTGAGTCTGTAAATACTTGTATATTGACACCCTAAAAGTTGTCTCAAAACCTACATATGGTAGGGCGTACGCAACTATTAAATTTCAAGGTCAAAGGTCACAAAAATCGGTTTTTTCGCTTTTTTTGTAAATATCTCATTTCCTATGGGTTTTTTGCTATTTGTATTTATTATCAATATTGTAGAATACAAAATTCTCAACAAATTTTGTCAAAAAAATTTTTTATACGGTGAACCCTTTTTCGAGATAGATGGCGGAGAGCGCGCAGTCACAGCATCACTTCAGGTCAACCGGTGCCTCTGGTCGAAAACGCGCCATTATACAGTTGATGAACTATCAATAAATCAATGATTATAAATATTTGTCAATTTTTATTAACTATTATATTATATTTTATCATTTTTTTCCTAACCTATCCACTTTTTATTCAGTATTAATTTATTTAACCTGCCCATGTAATTGCAGAATTGTTAATGATAATATAGGAATTATATTTGAATTTTAACCTAATTAATAACTTCTTACATGATGAAAAAAACAAATAAATTATGAATTAATCTTTTTATTAAAAAATATCATTCAATACATTTATTTTTATTAAAAGTAAAAATATGGAATAAAGGGTACAAAAACTACTGGCTATAAATAGAAAGGTCCGTAGTGTATAATAGGGGCCCGTATAATTCCCAGGTATAATTTTTGACTTAGTGGAAGGATTTTAAAATTTACAGATTTTAAAGAAGATTCACTTAATTATTTTCTATTTAAAATGTCATTAGTGTAAATGGGAATATAATTACGAGGTGTGGCTAGAAAAAAAAAACTTGACTGGTTTTCTGTGAGATAAACCGTGCGAGCCTCAAGGTCAAACGCCAAATTGCCGAGTCGCCTGACATCCCCCCTCCACATTCCTGCCAGTTGGACGAGCTTAGCTTGCTCAGCCTTCGTTCATGTTGGACCGTGTGTATGCCGCTCGTCGGAAAAATGGTAGGCGTCTTTATTGAGCAACGTGTCAACGTGAAATTTTTAGTGAAGCTGGGTAAATCCGCAACAGAGATTTATTCTCTCTTACAACAAGTGTATAGGGAAGAATGTATGTCACGTACACGCATTTTTGAATGGTGTAAGCGTTTCAAAGAAGGGAGAGAAGAGGTTGAAGATGATCCGCGCCCAGGACGTCCTTCAACCTCAAAGACGGATGAAAACATTGAGAAAATAGGCAAAGTAATCCGTCAAGATCGCCGATTGAGTATCCGTGCAGTTGCCGAGATAGTGGGAATTGACAAAGAATTGGTTCGGCAAATATTACATGAAAATTTTAATATGAGAAAAGTGTGTTCCAAAATGGTGCCAAGAATCCTCACACCGGAACAAAAGGAGTTACGGATGGGA
>JARYHS010012519.1:147625271-147799969 GCA_031002005.1 Vandiemenella viatica | reverse complement strand
AACGTTTTCAATTGATTGTCCAGGGAATTAGTGTTGGGGATGACAGGTAGTTTGATACCTTTACTTTATTTGCACATTTTTGGTACGAAAGTACATTAAAATACTTTTTTATCTGACTCATGTAATCACCTATCTGGTTGATCTTTTATGTACAAAAATAGTATCCCAGCGCAGCAGTACCGGACTAACCACGTACAGGAGTAGCAAATGCCACGGGCCTCACGCCTTCTAGGGTCTCGCGCCTCTAGGGGGCTCGCACCTAGGCTAGATGGACGACCTTTTTTGTTTTTAGCTCCACAATTTTCCACAGGACGGCAAAATCAAGGGCCTCTTCTTCACATTGATACGGGCCCCGCGCTGTCTTAATCCGGCCCTGCAGCGCAGTATTAACCATCGTTACCACACTGTACCGGAATGAAAGATTCTCACATATTTCAACGCAATCGCAATGAAAGGTCAATCACTTCGCACTTGACGTGTTTGTTTTGCTTTAGGTTCTTTTCGATTCATTCAGTATTTTTTTTTTTTTTTTTTTTTTTTGGGACAAAGAATGAGGTTATAACATATTTTAATTTAAATTTAGGTCGTAAAGATTTTGTATAATAAATATAATAATTCATGTTATCTCAAAGTTCTAGTCAGAGTTTCTTATTAGGAAACTCGCAGTGCACTATATCATAGTCACCTACCTTCGAAAGGAGACCTACAGATTAACGTGAAATTCGAACACGAAGCGACCTAGAATCTCCTCGTATTAACAGATAAAAGCCTTGCCAGAGGTAAATGTCAATTTTTAGGCCCGCAAAAATTACAGTCGAGTCCGGGATTTGAACCGGGACCTTCAGTATCCCAAACCGCAACGCAGTCATTTGAGTCACCAGTCAGAATGTAGGTGTAATGAAAATAAGTTTGCAACATGATACAAGAATATACTTTTTTTTCTATATCATCTATTTTGCTATCAAAAACACGAATCAACTTTATGTGTTTGAATACATTTTCTCAGTACTTCTAGATTAGTCTGGCGTATGGTTACGGCGTGCGATTCGGGTGTGGAAGGTCCCAGTTACAAATGCAGATCTCGGCTGCAATTTTGTGGGTCTTAAAATTGATCTTCAACTCTGGCATGTTTGATTTATTAATGCGAAGATGCTTAGAACAATTCCTACATGTTAAGAACATATTATGGAACATGGATGGAAAAAAAAGACACTTGTTTTTAAGACCAACAATAACGTGAAAACAACATTTGGTCGTAAGGGAAGGGAATTTCCGAACTCGGTGCGGTTTGTCGCGTGGGTGTGATCGGCCGAGCGGAAACCTTTCAATTTCACACTTAATACGACAGATTGGAGAGAGGGAAGCTGTGGTTGTTCGCCTTGGGCACCTACCTACCCCTTAGAGAGTAGTCTGCAGGCATATTGCCAAGGAAGTAACTGAGTCCTTAGCTACTGAGAAACTATAGAAACGGCGTAATCTCACTGATTAGCATTAAACATTTACATAAATATTATCATACATCTTTATTTACGGAGAGGTGACTTATCTCTTAGGAATGACAACAACACATGTTAATAACTACTGGTTTATTATACTTGAAGACAGATCGGCGTACATGTTACACTATTGGCTACATTGATCAAAGGAATGATTTGTCACTAGAAATACTTTATGCTGATTGGTTAATACTCATTGATCTTCCATTGGTGAACTATTACTGACTTTGCGCTATACTGATTGGTTGACATATTAACTATATTTCATTGGTAGACTGATTACAGGGCAAGGCACATTAAACCCTATCGAAATGAGTGACTGTCGGCGAATGCATTAGATCCTATCTAGCGGTGGACATACTGTTATGAAGACGAACACGCAAGCAGTGGATCAAGCAAGCTTTAAGTACCTGTTAGGTGATGGTGTTGAACGGTGCGTCCATGGATGGATATTCTTGGATGTTGTCGAGTCCGTGGTGTAAGTTGGACTGCCTAGAGCGGTGGCTCCATGTCTACAGGAAAACTCATTAGGGATTCTGGTGGGGATAAAAGGTGATGTTAATTGGCTCACTAGGACTAAGTGGAGATGGTCAGGGCGGAGTTATAGTGCGAGTAGTGGGGACTGCATAGTGTGGTGGTTTCCAGGCTGACATAAGCTTCGCAAAGCTATTCTATATGCTGTGGGTTCCCTCTAGTAAGCACTCCCACACAGTCGGGAAACTGCTGCGGTATACAGGCTGCTGAAATTTCAGTGAGGCGCAGCCTGCGATAAGAAACTGGCATAACGCGGTCGTAAGCTATGTACTAAGTTACAGGCGTGGGTAGCGGAGGCTGGATACGTGCTCAACCTGAGACCTCCGTGCTTCGTTACAAAAGATAACATTGGCGCAGCGTGAGATCTGGCTCGCTGGTCCAACTGGATGTGAATCGGAACTACGATGAGTTTGAATAAAGGCTTCAAATCAATAACCTATACCTTAGAATACGCGAACCCGCGACATCTCCCCGGCTGGCTAAGAGATTTGTGGCGATGAAAGAGACAGCAAATCTCTCCCTAGTGTTAGTCTCGATAAAATGCTTTAATAATTCCAAAAGAAAATGGGCAATGGCTAAGTGGTTTATTATTACTTGGGATATGACATACTTGTTCCACTGCGTTATGATATTAAGTAGCTTAATGGCTACTGGTATTCAGGAGGATCATTCTTTCAAAAGTTTACACTAGTCACTCATTTCATCACAATAGAATGTCACTAAGTTGAGTTGAACTCTAAGAATTGGCTATTATTTCTTCTAAAGACAAGAAAAGATTCAGCTAAGCAGACAAGTTTGGCTTCTGACAGTTAATGGAAACTCTGATAGCAAAGTTAAATGTAAATTGTGATTACTGGGATCCAGAATTACATTGTTTACATTCTGTGTGCCCATACTTGAGAAAAATTAGCTTTGGAGAGTTATTAAGAATGAAGTTAGGTTACTCAAAATAGTTATAGTTCAACTCAAGGGTTCTACTGTTGTGATTAAGTCTCAAAATCTTCTAAATACCTTGCTAATAGCTTGAAGTTGGCTAAGCATCTCAATTCATATACTAATTTCAATAAATCACAAAGTATCACTGTATTGCTGGACATGTGTAGACATCTTGGTGTATAAACAAAGCTGTTTTTCTGAACATGTGTAGATATGTGTACTCAAAATGTGAGAAATAAAATAAAATACATGCAATGTGTTTAACAATTTCACATAAATTATAAAGTGTAACATCTGGTTATATCAAAACAAAGAGTAGTTGTGAAAACAGATGGGCTTTTGAGTCTGTCATTGCATCAGACCCAACTAGTTGATGGCTTCAGAAAGCTGAAGGCAGACCAGGATGGCTGGCAGTTCATATGGCTGGTTTGGCCCAAATGGATACTCGAACACCAAGGAAAAAAGCTGAAAAATTCAGCACACAGCAGTATCTACTCTTTGGCAAACTTAATACATAGTAATATTTATGCTTTCAGTGCTGCTTGACTTCTGTGCAATTAACTTGAGAGTACACTTGGATTATAATAGCTTTTACAACAATAATAAGAAATGAATTGAGTGCATGTCACTGGGTTTTCATCAAATAAATTTTTGTTCTCATTTACTTTACTTTAAATTATTGGAAATTGGCAATAATCAATTGACTGACTTCAATAAATCAATAAGTAATAGTGATTGGTATCAATGAATCAATAAGTAATAGTGATTGATAATCATTGGTTGCTATTGGCAAGTCAAAAGCAAAAATAAATCAATAGGGGTATTGAATCTTCCCTTTACAATGGAGTAATGAATGCAAAAATTGAATTGTAAGTCTATAAGTAAACAGAATAAATGCTTGCAATTGGCATAAGCAAATCAATGAACACAAGTTATAGTTAGGTATAACAAGTAAAATATTTCTTAGGATCTAACACAGTTATTATTTGCATATTAGTATAAAATCCATACAAAAGTTAGTTAATCATATTAAATGGTACAAATTGCAATATATTTTATCAAATCACTTCTACAGTAATCAACATAGAATGCTGGTTCTAGATATTGGTTAAGTACACATAGAATTGTATTCCCTTAAATATTAGATCAATTGTATCAGGACTGCTTGTATTATTTTTATTGGAATAATGTATTTATCATATTGGTACCCATGCTGGTTGGTCAAAATCATTAGATCAGTTTTCATTCATTAATGGTCATTCAATACTGGCATACTATCAATCATACACTTTCCATTCTGACTTAAATTCAACAACTTGCGAGGATCAGGCTTCCTGCAAAATCAGTTTCTTGCTACAGTGTCGTGGGACACTAAAATTACTTGTGGCTGCCCAAAATTACAGCTTATAATGGGCTGTGGACCAGGACAAAATCCACGTTTCACCACCCTGTCTTAGCGACTTACCAAACATTATCCTCCCATGCTTAGGATAAACCCGAGGGTTAGTATCGGTTCGATTACAAATGCCCTCTCCGTGACTGCTGATTCAAGATACAGTCAGTCAGTGTAAGTCAGACAAAAACTCAGGTACTTAGGCCGTACTTCTATTGGCTTCTATTCAAATCACTCCGATTCCAACAAATTATCATATTAGCTAAAACTCTTGGGATTACAAACTGATTGCTTTCAAAATTGAGGAGTAAGTGCTGGTATAGCTATGCTTACTTAGGTACCTGTGGGGTAAATATTGTTTAATGAATGCTGTAATGTCACTGATACAAGGGAATGTAATTGCTTATTAAATTATAGCTAAGGAATAACACATGATTAAGTTTATCTTAAAAATAAATTGAGTGCCTTATTCTATAGAGTGTATGTTACATTAAGCAGGTGCTGCTATTGGTTGATATTAGTGTAATTTACTAATCAATCATGGGAATTGTACCGTCTGATTGGAGAATTGTGCCATTGGGTATCTGAGGTTACGGTGAATAATTGGTTTTTCATTGAAGGTGTGCCATTGGTTATCTAATTTTACAGCAATTAATTGGTCTTCGTTGAAGGTGTGCCATTGGTTATCTGATTTTACAGAAATTAATTGGTCTTCAGTTGAAGGTGTGCCATTGGTGGGAGGGTAGATAAATGAACCGATTGGTAGTCAATAAATGGTTTCCATTGGTAGTTGAGATTAGTGAACGGTAATTGGTTTTTAATAAATGCCTTGACATTGGCTGGTAGTACAAATTTGGTATTTTATTGGATAATGTGCCCTAACTATCTGAATTCCCATTGGTTGAGTGTCTGTATTGGCTATGTAGCTCGTTAATATCATTGGGTTAGTCTCCCAGACACTGTGATTGGATTTGGTAAATACTATCATTTTATTGGTGTGTCATCTTTAACATAATGTTATTGGTAGGTTTCATTGGAATTATCTCCACTTATTGAGATTACTAAATTCTTAGGCATATGATTGGGTATTCATGTTGGGATGATGCATCAGTATTAATATTGGTGAATGTTTACACAAGTACAAAATAAATAAAACAATAAGTACAATAGGTAACGTTAAGTGTGAGGTAGCAAAATAATTACAGACATGTTATGATGTAGTGTTATGTCATTTCGCATTTAATAAATCAATTATATTTTGGAATGCTATTGGTTTCTTCTGGATAAATAGAAAGATTTGCTTTGTTTAGTAACTATGGGGATTAATAAACTGACAGTAAGCTGGCTGCTGTATGTATGGCGCCTTTACAGACCACAATCAGCTGTTGTCAATTGAAGTTAAATGTTTTTGTCATTTGGAAACTCAATGTAGTCATAAGTATTTGAATTTCTTCCTTCAATATAGTGGTTATCTAAAACATTATTATTATTATTCCTCAGTAAAAGAAATGAATTGGTATGTCATGATTAAGTCTGACTTATATTATTAACAGCGTTTTGGTATCTTGATTTATTGAAAACTCCTCACTTGTTAAAATAGCTTGACACTGTGAAACAAATTGAATATTGTTAATAGTAAAGGTCACCTATCTCCTTTATGACTGTTTTTGTCCCCTCAATTGATAGTTGTATACCTATTTAGTGGTGACCAGTATTGGCATTGTAAGTTTTAATCATCACAAATTATTAGCTACCTCTGGTTTAGTTTTAATTGCATCATGGGATTGGACGGTGATCAATGTTTACTTTTCATTGGATTAAAGTGGCTAGCTGGCATATAAAAACTTGTTTTAACTCACATTTAGCAAAAGGAATTTTACTTTGATAATATTAAATGGTAAGGACTTCTCACTGAATCGACACACTTTAAATCACTTAATATTCATAATAGCTTTTGTTACTCTTATTATTAGATGGCTGACACACTAAGAAACTGTTCCTATTATGGTAGTGTTGTTTACAGCTGTATGATTGGTCACTAGCCCCTGTGTGTTGGCTAGCTTCTAGCAAACTGTTTACATCTGATGGGAAGGCACATTTGTTTACTTTTCAACTGATAGATAGGTTAGAGTATTTGGCACAATGGTAAGATAAGCGTTGGCGTTATTATTTAATTAGTTCACTTGACAAAATTATTACTGATTGATTTGGCACTCTCAGAATAATAAATTGTAGTATAATGACACTTGGAATTATGTAACATTGCATTGAGCATTTTGTATAATATATTAGTTCACTGATAAGTAGTTTAAATGGCATTTGCATTAAAATTGAACGATTATACCGGCACATAGTATAATACATGAGGTTATGGATAACCTATTGAAAACACTTTTCAAATACATTTGGATTGTTTTGGTGCACACATATACATTAAATGTTCAATAATTACCTTAATAACACAGGAAAGACTCAACGTATGATAAGAAATGCACTCACTTCTTGGTAAATTATGATATAAGGATTGTTTACATTTTTTTTTTTTAAACTTGTTGCGGGTGCGGCCATTTTTGAGCCTTGTTTGTTTGTTACTCGCTCTGGTGGCGCGTTAAGAACTACCGACATTTGAAAGTTTGCCCGCGTAAGGCTGTTTACTTTAGAAGACAGCTGATGCTTGGAAAAGCGTTTTTCTTATTACATGAATTTGACAGTGCGGCGTTTTACATGTGTATTGCTAATAATTTTGCGTTCCCCCTTTTCGCAAAATGATAGATTGACGTGTATGCTTTTTATTGTTACGGCGTTATGCTAGTAATTTTGCTAATCTCCTCTTGAATTATTTCATACCTTTTTAGTTAGCTTCTCATTGAGATTATCGGTGCGGTAATGTTTAACCAACGCTGCTTGTTACATAAGCAACTCGCGATTACGCGATTTTGGCACAGCAGTTAGTTAAACCGGGGAATGGAACCCCTGTATAGATTAGTTATGCATTATAGTTTATTCGGCGATAATGCAGATTTTCGATAATCCTATTTCTACTACATTAAGCAGCACGCGATTCGCGACTTTCCACAGAATTATCAGACAGTCGGGAGTGGTACCCTGTTAATTTCGTTAGAGATTACGTTAGATCGATTCGAGGAGGATTAGCTCACGGAGATTATTTTTAATGTCACTCTTGGATTATACAATTTTAAGATTTTAGTGCCTTTTACTTTGTTGTACAAGATATGCCATCAGTTATTCAAGTTTTAAGCCCGTTCTTCTAAATGTTACTGGAGGTTGATAGATTTTACATCGCGTTTTCGGTACTTGCCGCCTTCTAGGTTAGTGAATGTTACATACATTAGATTTTATCACTTTAACAGAATGTGACACTGATTTATAGACATAGAAAATATTAAAAGATCGCGATATAAATTATGCTAGCGATTTTTCACGGAAAAACACACGAACATCCTAATTTGGATTTCTGATACAGAAAAGTTATCTTCTCGACACATATACTGTTAATCACTGTTTTCACTTTTGCGGTGCGCTAGATGAATTGTCGGTACTCACATTTTACTGCTGTTGAGGCGAGGTGACGGCTGTAGGCTCCAGGAGGTTGGGTTGGCGGCACTGCTGCAGGAAGCGTTGCAATCTGGCGATGATGCTGGCGGCGCGTCGGTCAGCTGGGCGGCCGTGACGTTGCGAACAGCTGGTACGACCGGCTGGACGTGATAAGAAGCTGGCGTGATAGCGTTGGCTGCTCGTCTCCTGGCGGGCTCTGGCGGTGGCGATGCGTATTCTCTTGGCTGCGTCTCCTCTCGTAATTTTAAATTGAAACTTGTATACTTTAAATTTGATTGACAGATGGTTTCTTGATGGCATTCTTGAAGAGGTTGATTTTAAAATACAGGTACTGCTAACTTGATATCCACTGCTGCTCTTAATCGGGGGAAATTGATAAATGTTTGGCGTAGGAGTTTTTGGTCTAACCCCTGCCAATTTCTAGTGAGAATTAATTTCTCAAGCGCTAATTAACCCAATTACCCCACATCTATGACACCAAATTAATAATGTCGTATGTCGCGTGGGTGTGATCGGCCGAGCGGAAACCTTTTAATTTCACACTTAATACGACAGACTGGAGAGAGGGAAGCTGTGGTTGTTCGCCTTGGGCACCTACCTACCCCTTAGAGAGTAGTCTGCAGGCATATTGCCAAGGAAGTAACTGAGTCTTAGCTACTGAGAAACTATAGAAACGGCGTAATCTCACTGATTAGCATTAAACATTTACATAAATATTATCATACATCTTTATTTACGGAGAGGTGACTTATCTCTTAGGAATGACAACAACACATGTTAATAACTACTGGTTTATTATACTTGAAGACAGATCGGCGTACATGTTACACTATTGGCTACATTGATCAAAGGAATGATTTGTCACTAGAAATACTTTATGCTGATTGGTTAATATTCATTGATCTTCCATTGGTGAACTATTACTGACGTTGCGATATACTGATTGGCTGACATATTAACTATATTTCATTGGTAGACTGATTACAGGGCAAGGCACATTAAACCCTATCGAAATGAGTGACTGTCGGCGAATGCATTAGATTCCTATCTAGCGGTGGACATACTGTTATGAAGACGAACACGCAAGCAGTGGATCAAGCAAGCTTTAAGTACCTGTTAGGTGATGGTGTTGAACGGTGCGTCCATGGATGGATATTCTTGGATGTTGTCGAGTCCGTGGTGGAAGTTGGACTGCCTAGGGCCGTGTGCTCCCAGTTTACAGGAAAACTCATTAAGGATTCTGGTGGGGATAAAAGGTGATGTTAATTGGCTCACTAGGACTAAGTGGAGATGGTCAGGGCGGAGTTATAGTGCAGGTAGTGGGGACTGCATAGTGTGGTGGTTTCCAGGCTGACATAAGCTTAGCAAAGCTATTCTATATGCCGTGGGTTCCCTTTAGTAAGCACTCCCACACAGTCGGGAAACTGCTGCGGTGTATAGGCTGCTGAAATTTCAGTGAGGCGCAGCCTGCGATAAGAAAGTAGCATAACGCAGGTCGTAAGCCATGTACCGAGTTACAGGCGTGTGTAGCAGAGGCTTGGTACGTGCTCAACCTGAGACCTTCGTGCTTCGTTACAAAAGATAACATTGGCGCAGCGTGAGATCTGGCTCGCTGGTCCAACTGGATGTGAATCGGAACTACGATGAGTTTGAATAAAGGCTTCAAATCAATAACCTATACCTTAGAATACGCGAACCCGCGACACGGTGACGGTGCGGAACAGTATCAGGCAAGAGAGGCCCGATCTTCAGAGGAGTTAAAATTAATCTAAAACCACTTTCTATCACCAGTGATCAACACGTGGCTAAAATCTTGCCATATTGATTATTGAACATGAAGTAAATCAAATTTTTAATTTCGAAAATGTGATTTACTGGTTTGCAGTTGTTAAAGCCAGTAAGAGGGGATTGTGAAAGCAATTGTTTTTATTTTATTTGTATATCTTTGAAATGTTGTTAATCTTACAATTTTATTAACTATTATTTTTAAAAATAAACTTTTATTTAATTATGTTTTATTAATATCATATTTTACACCTAAAAGATGATATAATATACTCAATTTTGGATTTAAGTTTTCAAGGGGTGACACCATCGATATCCGCCCCGGGTGTCACCCACGCTAGCTACGCCACTGAGTGTGTAGTTATAATTTATCTTAATGCAACATCCGTAAATGTTGAGAAACCCACAACACTTTTGCAGAATTTAGTATTAATCTAGAAATGTCCTCTTTTTTGAAGACCATCATCTGGTAACCCTAAACTAGGGAGCGTAGTTGATGAGAAGTATTGTTCTAGCTTCGCATTCAGCAGGAATCATGGCGTAGCTAGGTCAACAAGGGTCCCGGTGCAAAAAATTTATTTTGGGCCTCAGGCCAGATGGGTGACATTTTTTTTTGCTTTGTGTTGCTGGTAAGGGCCCCCTGAGCTGAGGATGGGGCCCTTGAGTTGTGCTTAGGGCTCCCTGAGAAGTTTTGGGGGCCCTTCGTGAGGGGCTTCCTGTGTCTCAGGGGCCCCCTTAGACGACTGTAGAGCTAAAAAAAAAAAGTCGCCAGTTTGCCATGAAGGCTCGTGGGCTCCTGACCTGCGCTTGGGGGCCCCCAGAGCGTAGGGGCCCCGGTGCACTGCATCGCCTAGCCCCATAGTAGCTACGCCCCTGGCAGGAATGTTCTAATCCTCGTCTGATCATTCAGATTTCCGTTTCCCGAAATCACTCCAAGCTGAGTTAAAGATATGTACCTTCAAAAAGGCCCGTTTCTTGCTCTCCTGTAGTTTCCAGCATCTAATGACCTCGACGTCGAAGAGGCGTAAAAAAAACCTACTTTCCAATGTTTAGAACTCCGCTGACACTGAAAACGCGTGTCTATGCATGGTGTCTATGGCAACAATACGACTTAATCACATGGAGGAAGGAATAATATGGAGACGACGCAAGAGACCTTTACCACGCATGGGAGTGAAGCAGGCCGGCGGAGGAGTGGGGGGGCATGGCCGGAGTGGTGGGGGCTTGACCGCTTCCCAACAAACACGGGGAATATGTACAAACACCTCAAGGGGACTCTAGGATAAACGTGACGCCGCAATCTGGTGATGGATTATTATGTAACTCGATGAGACAAATAAAAAATGAAGAATAAAATTTTTTGATATCCTGCTTAGTTTTCGAGATATTCTGTCTCAAATGTGAAATGGTTTTGGTTGAAATTCAGAAGAAAAAATTATTCAAAGTCAAATTTTATGATGAATTTTTATTTAAAAAGACGAGACAAATAAAAAATAAAGAGTAAAATTTTTCGATATTTCACCTAGTTCTCGAGATATACTGTCTCAAAAGTGAGGTGTCTTGAGTTGAAATGCAGAAGAAAAATTTCGCAAAAGTCAAATTTAATGATGGATTCTTATGTAACACGACGAAAAAACTCGATAATAAGGAATAAATGTTTTCGATATCTTGCTTAGTTTGGGGGATATACAACATCCAAATTGAGGGGTTTAGGTTTGGATGCAGGCTGGACCAAAAATTAATTCTGTCAAAGCCACAATGATTACATGGTTGACATGCAGAATGGATATTTCAGTTTTATTACTACCACTTGTGGTTAGTCTGAAATGTGTCCTAGACCAGAAAAAAAGTAAGAGGACCCACTCTAGGGATGAGCAACCCAGACATTTTGTAGGCTGGTACCAGAAATAAAATGTTTATTCAGTCACCTTAATGAACATTCTCTTGATCAAGATGTGTTGACTAATTTCACAGCCCTACTTATTAGGACAATTGTAAAAAAAATTATCTCTCAGTTAGATTTAGATGGGGGGGGGGGGGAGAATGTTGTACAAAAAAAAAGAGACTACATTAGAAACACATTCCCCAAATTGATTTTGTTCAAAGGCCAATAACTTCTTTATTTATGAAGCCCATTTTTATTTCTGCATGAACCTGTTTCGACATAAATAGATGAGAAAGATTTCAAAATCGGTAAAAATAGGTATAGACGTATTTACAAACAGAAACAAGTCTTATATGAAGCTTTAAAAATAACCTAAGTCAATGGCCTGAAATAGCTATTTAAAAAATTAATAAAACTCACAGCTTCTCACATAACAGTTAATTTCATCATCCATTGCCAGTATAATCAGCAACGTGACGAAAGAAATCGTAATAGTAAATTCACTGAATCGCGAAGTAAACACGCCCCTTTAAATCTCATTTTAAACACTCGTTAAAAAATAATGCTAGTCTATTATGTGCAAAATAGCAAGTTTGCTGATTTTCTACACTACACCAAGAAAAATTTGAGAACAAAGTCATCCCATTGAGAGCTATGACTAAATATTTATAGACGTGCTGCAAAGTTTGCGGTGTCTACCGCTCACTTCAACAACGATAATTACAATTCAACTTACTTATGAAATGATATTCCAGGTTCTTTCCTGTCTGGCTTATTTGTGCAACCGTACGCAACACAAGCTGGCATTTTAAACACTTATACACAATACTAAATGAAATAATCACTGCATCTACCACAATGTGAACACCTTAATTGTTGGGAAGCGCCATATGGTCGCTGCCGGTGCTGCCACCATGCGGGAGAGTTTAGTGCTTGCTTCACCGATTTAACGTCACTTCCTCCATATAATTCCTTCCTCCATGCTTAATCACAACTTAGCCGCTGAGATAAGCAATACGTTGAAGATGGAAGATAAAAGTTTCCAGAATAGTATTGTCTCTGATATCTATGGCATGTCCAAATTGTTTGAGCTATTGTGTTACCATGTTGGCAACCTTTTGACAGTTAAGAGCCGGTAGATTTAATACGTGTTATTTCCATATGGTTGAATGAAATGCAATGTCTTTTAAAATACGTTTAAATTTTTAAGTATGTGAAGCTTCATCGTAGAGGTACTGTCTTCTGAACCATACTTTATTGTTACTGTTTATCTTAGATGTAAAAACCTGCAAGACATGATTAATAGATGTCTATCGTGGTTCCAGAACATGGAGCTCATGAGGTAAAAATTGTTAGAAAATATAAATAGCCATCGATGAGCTGGGTTAGTCAAATTGTCCAACACAGTATTATTATCGAACATTGTTTCAAATGCTGAAGTAGTCGTAGTCCTGCAACAGAGGTTATAGTGTTGTAGTTGTCATAGATCATTGTCCTGGTATACTTTGCGTCGCGTTATTTGGTAGAAATTAACCGACATTGTAGAATCTAACCAATTGTTTATTGACATTATCTTGGATTAAAAAAAAAAAAAATTATCTATACAATATTTGACTCTTAGCGTTGTGACTAACGTCTGACAAATATAATCTACCAGACTATGACATCACTAATTTCATAAGCCGATATTACACCTGTCAGATGCAGTTTTGACGTCAATAGCTGTAAAGGGGTTTAAAGCCCAGGGAACTGCAACATTGCTACATCATTTCTTATACAGAGTGATGCTAATGTTTAAATCTTAAACTGTTAAATTGCTTGAGAATGTCATGTACCTATAAGTATTTTTAAAAGCACTCCAAATTGTCTGTATCAAGTGAATTTTTAGATGAGGTGTCAGAATTGAAAATAAATGATGATAAATGTTTTTTCGTTGTTTAATTTCTCATTTCCCCATTTTTGAAATCTGAATAGTAGAATATTGAATTTGATATTTGTGTTTTAACTTTCTGAAATATTTTTTGGTTAGTCGTTAGTAATTCTGTTTGATAGTTCAAAAAAGTTTCAAAGAATAGTTTTTCTTGACTTTATTTCCTTTTTTAAATCTAATTGGTCCTTTTTTGTTGTATTTTAACATTCTAGGTAAGCAATGTGACATGTCCAAATTTGTTCTTGATTTAATATGTTCAAACATAATGGATGTGGCTTCTGTTTTAATGATTTATTATCCAAATTAGTTTGTTTCATTTTAGATATGCCATGTAACTATTCATCAATCGTGGATTTGTTTGGAATTCAACTTCTGGCAACTAATAGTAGAATGCAAATCATCTGATTTAAAAAAAAAAAAATACATACAAGAAGAATGGCTGTAGGTTTAGTATGATATTTAACTGACAGGAAATCAAATTTTAAAGAGTTAGAACTTATAAATACAGTACTACAGTATTCTCATCTTTTTTTATCCAAATTTTAAATTTAGTTTGGGGGTATATTAGTTAAATAATTTTTATTGGCATAGCCTACATGTTTTCAAATAAGTTTTTCTTTGGTTTGGGAAATTAAATGATGCTTTTTTAGAAGATTGCTAGTGGGTTAAACACACATGGGACTAATTGCATTTTATTGTTTATGAAACAGTAGTCATTTTTTTTATACATCCCAGTATAAGGGACTGACTACAGGATGGAGAAAAATGTCTATTTACAGCAAAATCATTACAGAACAACTTATATGTATCACTATATGCTGCACTGTTGTAGCTTAATATTTGAGATACTGATAATTGTTTTGCAGATACATATGAAAGAAATTCTTTCATGGAGGATGAGTTACCAATTAAAATATCTTTTATTTTTTTCTGAATTTATCTAATTCTCTGCCGGATATTTGGAATTACTGGAGATCGTGATTCCGCAAGGAATTGGTTTAGCAATTCTGCAGTATTCAAACACAAGACACTGCTAGAAACGCTTTTGGGAGTAGATTTAACGGTGTCATGCTGATCCAGGCTGTATTACAACCTAATTTCTGCTTAAAATAATGGTCCAGGTTGTATTATAACGGAATTAGTGTTTTAAAATAATATGAGGATGTGGCGGACTAAACGTAATAATTAAACAAATTAAAATTTTACAGGAAGAACAATAAACTAAAATTACTTGCGGGGGGATTTTGGGGTGACTTTTTATTTACTCATATTGCGTTTTGAACTCTATTTGATTCCTATCTTTAATAAAACCTAAAATTTTCAAATTTGAAAGATTCAGTTATGCCATTTTGTTTGCCACTGATGCAATTATTACGTTTTGATTGCCACCAGGATGAAACTAAGCCCTTTTGATTACTAATGCTAAGTTTTTTTTGTGAGTTAGGTTAGGTTAATTAAAGCACAATTAGTTTGGAAAACCTTTATTGAGTCTAGTTTATTAACATTTCAACTTATTAATCATTAAAAATTAAGACTCATCTGAAAAAAAAATCATCAATGCTGTCATTATAGATTGAACTCAATGTCCATTTCTTTACAATCACAACCTTCAACATGTCCATCTTCCTCACATTCTTCTTCATTATCTTCCCTCTGACTCTCATTGCTTTCCTGGGGGTTTCCTAAAATGTGACCAACTTAGTTCTTCACACTTTTCCCAGTTGCTTCCATCCTAAAGCCCTCCCCCACCCCCACCCCCCCCCCCCCCCCACCCCCAGTTGCTTCCGAAATGATTTTGTAACAAAACCAGAATGTCTTTTGCTTTCTGTTCCTGTAACTTATTTTTCATTTCCAGTTTTCTTAATGTGGTTCTATGCTCCTTTCCCTTTTTTAGTAACGTTACTGGCCCCTGTTCAATCTCGTCTTTGTAATATTTTGAGGTTCTTAAGCCACAGGAGATAATCTGTTACAACTCTTTTACCCTTCTTTTTAGTTTTTTCTCCTTCGACTACTGCCTGCTTTTCTACTTTTATACGCTTGAGCTCTCTCAATCCTGTCAAACTGTTGTATAGATCACTCAGTTCTTTTTATTTTTAAAAAGTCAGATTATAAAATAAATCTGATAAAACTTACTTCTTTTTCTTCGATCCTGAATTCATAGTGTCAGAAGACATTTTAACTTCGCATTAACAACAATAACTGAGAACTATACTATACTAATCTTTTTAAGTTTTCAACTAAACGTGAAGCCTAGTGTTGTCTCATTAAAAATGGCATTGAAAATGCAACAACAAAAATTATGTATCTCATTTATTTCATTTTGATTGGCATCGGACGAATTTGTTTGCAAATTATTCCGTTTTGAATGAAATCGGTCTCGTGTCTTCCAAGTTGTTGAAATTTTAGTGTAGTTATACTGTTTGACCGAAATCACAATCTTTCGGCTAACTTTTAGTACAGTTTTATGCCATTTTGTTTGAAAATGAGTTTAAATTCAGCGGACCAAAAACTACTGGATTAAAAAAAAAAAAAAAAAAAAAAAAAAAAAAAAAAAAAAAAAAAAAAAAAAAAAAAACGTGTTTCAACCAGAAATGTAGTTTTGTTCGCCACCTCCTGATATGTCTTGCGATTGACCACAGCAGTATTATTACGTCATTAGTAAATGTTGTTATAGTGGAATTGCGATCTTCAGTAGACCCGGAAATTAAAGATTTATTGGGAGTTTAAGATTTCTGAAGATCTGACTTTTTTTTTGAACAAATGATGAGGACTTGCTACCCTTGTGAAGGTCACTTTTGTTAATATAGTCATAATTGTGTAATTTAGTATTAAAACAGAGCGTAATTGGTGACTACAAACAACATTAATGTTTACATATACTCGGCCACCAGTGTTAAAATTCTTAAGTTCTTGAATAGCTTTCTGCTGGAAGTTTTGCTGTTAACCCCTCACTTAATTCTTGTTACTTGCTTTTGAGCTCTGAATAGTTTTTCCTGCAAGTTGAGTTCCGTGAGAAGATTATTGCATACAATACTGAGTGGAAATAAGCAAACTATAGTAATTTCTTCATACTGGGATCACATATGGCTGAAATTGGAGATAGTTTCAATTGTGGCTGAACTTAATTGCTTTATTGAGTTAGAGTCACGGAACCTCCAATTTAATAGGCTGAGGTCAGTGGATGGGGGTGGTGGGTGCTATTGAAAGGATGGCAGGCTCTCTATGGCCAGGCCCTCTCCACTTGGGGGCCGAAAGCCTCTTCCGGCCGGGAGCCCATGGCATTTTGCCCCTCCTGTCACCCTATTGTTTTGTGACTGTCTGTGGTACCATTAATTGATGGTGTGGGATTTCGTATCAATATGATGCTGGGTACAGCTTAGAAAGTAACTTGGATATGGCAGCATTGCATACCAGAGTAGTGCTGATGGAGCTCTCACGTGACTGTGGTCGACCATAGTTTAAAATGGCCGTAAGGTGGGTTAACTTGTAGGTTGAGTGTAAACTTTGGCATGAAGTCAGTCACTGAGTTTATCCTACACACACTAATGATGGATGTTTATGTACTATAGCTCTGGCCAGATTAATTGGCGGGTGGCGTCAAATGCGCCGTTGCCAAGCCGTGCGCGTAACAGTTGTATTCACCTCTTTACTTGTAGTAATGGTTTGTAACGTGTTTTAAGTAATTTATGATCACTATTCTGTCATAAAATATTGATGCATGTCATTTCGTTAAGAAAGTTATTCATTGCAGATGCGTTTAATATAATTGGAGGTTTCAAAGACCTGTTATTTATTATTCTATTATTTGCGCAGAAAAATAAAATTCTTGACAGACTAAGGAAACTTATGGAAATACTCTTCTTTTATTTGTGGCTAAAAGTCCACGTGTTACATTTTATTTTCAGTTTGTATATTTATAACTAAAATCAAAATTTTATTTTGTCATCCTCTGCACTGAAAAACTTGCATAATTAACGACAAAATTATCTGTTTATATATTACCACTCATCACTATCGTAAAATTCGTGTACTGTCCTCCTGACAAAGGACTGTCAAAGTCGCTAAGCTTTGTTAGAGTGCTGTATTGTTTCATATTTTTCTTTCGAGAAACAAACGTAGGTTATTTTCCCTCACGACACACGCGCTGGACAGTTCTCAAACCGACAACCACAAGCTGCAGCGCAAATAGCCTGTCCATTCCTAAATTTTTTCGCAATATGGTTCGTTTTGCGGTAACAAATCACTACAGTTTTTTATTTCGTCAATATCAAGTACGTCCATATTTTTCAAGTCTTTTCCTACTAGCGTACATGTAGAAGACAAAATTTCTCGATCATTGTCCACAAGAAATTTGAAATATTTATAAACATTGTGAATGATAGATTTACTGTGTTGTCTGCTTCAGCCGCGGTGGTTCTGCTGTCGATGGTTGCGTCTTGTTGGGAGTCGTTAGTTCGGAAACACCTGGAATAGGAGAATAAGTCTCTTCCTAAGTATCCATTTTTAGTAGCAAGATTCTCTTGCTAAATTTCCCTAATTATAAGTTACTGCACTTTTTGTTCGGTAAAATTATTACACTAAATTACTATAATTAATAAATAACCAAATGGAATTATTTAAATCGCACGTAAAAATCGTAAATCACTAAAAATCAAAATATCCTCTCTCGAGCAAGGTCACACTCACACTGACACTTTCTAATTCCGATTCTCAGGTTCACACATTTTTAGTGAAAGGGAGGTGGAAGGTTTGGGGGTGGTTAGCGAGCTGTTGACGCTTGGACTAGGCAACACAGGCCGCACAGCGTTGCAATTTTCAGGTGATAGAAAGAGAGCGCATCGCGAGTTTGTCCCCAAGTACGGCAACAGCGCGTTCACACTGACCCGCCAATTAATCTGTCCACAGCTATAGGCATGTTCCACACCTAAAAATAAGGTGAATGGGTTATTGTGTTGTTAACTGAATCTCCAGTGGAATCCATTTTCACTTTTGATAGTTTTAGGAGAGTATGTTGTTAGGCTGGGGCTGATGTTGTAAGGTAAACCAAGATGTAATTTTCAAGAGGAAGGGAGTAAAGAGCCAAAGTGGCTAATGTGATAGCAAGTGAGATGGTGTGCCACAGTATAGTGTATTGGAACCACTACTGTTCATTATTCTAATGAATGATTGTGTTGTTGATCTAAAATAAAAGAATACAGATTAAATAAACTCTTCTCGGGCTTCCAGCAACCTAAAATGTCACACTTGTGGGATGTTTTGAAGGCGTCTATCTCAGCCCTCCTTTTCAACCAAACATCAATGATTAACTGTTTGTTTAATCACTGCCATAGAAACGGTGGAAGACAAAAACCAACACAACGCGATGACGTCATCCACTCTTCTGCTCGTTACTGAGGCAAAACTGTTTCAGCATTTTAGTAGCCGGATTCCAGGCCGCACTGAGTTGGTAACTAGTGTCCCTGTTAACTAACGAATCAGTCGTTCTGATTTCTACAGCTTCTGTAATAATGCTGGGCCAAAATTCTTTGACCAGGGCTAAAATTGTAGTTTTTTCAAAATCAAGTGTATGACCTTTTTGCACATTGTCTTCGGCCACCAGAGATTTCTCTTCTCGCCCAAGACGAACATTTCTGTGTGGTCAACACATCACTGCACAATACAGCGCTGCATTTGTAAGATGTAACCACAGCCACATTCACAGTTAATGTTGTTATGCTATTGCTTTAGGGCACATCGACATTGAGGTGATTAGTGCCACAAACAGTTAATCACTGATATTTGGTTGACAATGGGGGCTGGGATAGATTGCTTTGAAACGTCCCACAAATATGACATTTTTAGGTGGCTGGAAGTCTGAGAAGAGTTTTTTTTTTTTTTTTTTTTTTTTTTATACAACGCTGTGAAAAACTTAGATCTTAGTGTACAGATTGTTTGTGAATGACATGAGGTGCTATAGTGGAATTTCATTGAGAGAGGTATATGAGCAAATTATGAATAATGGAATAATGCATTATGGAAGTAAAAGAGATGTCTTCAGACCCTTGCTAAAGAATTTTATCCTATTATATAATATTATGTTGTCTGCAAACAACCTTATTTCTGATTGTAAACCATCAACACAATCATTCCTTACAATAATGAATAACAATGTCTCCAATACACTATCCTGTGGCACTTCCATCTACTTTCACCTCATTTGGTACTGCATTTACTATTTTAAAGTTTTGCTTTTTACCTTTTAAGAATCCCTCAGGGAGTAAGAGTTTGGAAGAGACTATATTAGTCTCTTCCAACCAAATGTTAACCTCTCCTTCACGTGATATACCCCATTTGCAGGGATGCGACTCTCGTGACTGAATGACTCCGGTTATAAGGAGTTGCCTACTGCTTGCCAGCGGTCTCCTGAAGGAGGGTGGAAGAGTGAGGAGTAGGGTTCAGTGCATCCTTTTGCCCTTGAGTTTGGAAACGGCCCCTAAAGGTGGATGAATCAAAAATGATCAACAACATGGGGATGCAGAAAGCAATGGGAAGCCACTGCATTAAAAAATTAAAGGGTATCCTGAGAGCATGTAATTGTCTTGAATTACATATAGATTGATGGCTTCATCCTGGGTAAAATATTCTGGAGGTTAAATAGTCCCCCAGTTGGATCTCTTGGTGGGGACTGCTTAGGGAGGAGCCATCAATATGGATAAAAACATTCTACAAGTCGGAGCATGGGATGTTAGAAGTCTGAATAGGACAGGTAGTTGGGAAAACTTACAAAGGGAGATGAAACTACTTAAGTAGATGTCACTAGGATTAGTGAAATTAAGTGGAAGGATGCACAGTATTTATGGTCTGGGGAACACATGATAATTAGCACACAAGTTGTCAGTGGAGTTACTGACATTGGATTTATTATGTACAAGAGAGTAGGGAAATGGCTGAATTATTATGAACATTTTAGTGACAGGATTATTTTGATAAGGGTAGAAAGTAAGCCTGCTCCAACCATGTTCAGTAAAAGTGTATATGCCAACGTCGCAGGAAGATGATGAAGCAATAGAGAAAATATGTGATGAAATTGAAGAATTAGTCAATTACGTGAAGGGGTATGAAAATATATTATCATGAGGGATTGGAATGCGATAGTTGGGGAAGGTAAAGAGGGAAATACTGTAGGAGAAAGAAATGAGAGAGAGCAGAATTTAGAATTTTGTGAGAAATATTAACTAGTCATGGTGAACACACCATTTAAGAATCGTGCACAAAGGATATACACCTGGAAATGTCCAGGGAATACAGGTAGATATCAGCTAGATTGTATCTTGGTCAAACAAAGATTCAGGAATCAAGTTGTAGATCATAAAGCATACCCAAGAACTGACAGACTCAGACCACAATCTGATAGTTATGAAGTACAGGCTGAAATTCAAGAGAATAAGGAAGCAATACTAGCAGAACAGACTGGAAGTGAACAAATTGAAACAATCTAACAGGAAAGAAAAATTTGCAGAAATGATAATCATGGTCCTAAGAAATTACTGGGAATGTAGTTCAGCTGAGGACAAATGGTATATATTGAAGAGAGAAATAATCAAAGCTGTTAAAGATACATAAGGCTTTAGGAAACAAGCTGCCTGGAAACCTTGGATCACATAAGAAATTTTGGGTTTGATGGATGAGAGGAGAAGGCCAGATGAAGCAGGAAGAGGACAGTACAGACATTTTAAAAACCAAATAAACAGATAGTGTAAAAAAGCAAAAGAAAAGTGGCTGCAAAAAAAGTTAGGAAGTAGGAAGGTAAATCAGATGTGGCCTATAGGAAGATCAAACAAGATTTTGAAGAAATGAAGGAAAGATGTATAAACATTAAAGCTGGTGAGGGAAACCACTTTTAAACTCATAAGACAGAGCGAACCAATGGAAGGAATACATAGAGAAACTATGGTGGGGATTACTTAAACAACAGTATGCTGGAAAAAGTGGGTGATGCTGACTTTGATGGCTTAGGAGATCCTGTTTTAAGAACAGGATTTGACAGAGCCTTCAAATGAAATAAGGCAGTTGGAATTGACTGAGATTCCTGTAGAACTTCTGAAAGGAAGGAATCCAAACTGATATCAAAAAGTTATACAAACTGGAGAAATTTCTACTGATTTTAATAAAAGAATCAACTTCACACTACCAAAGTGAGTGCAAGCCAACAAATGTGAGGATATTGTGCCATACATCGAACATCACATGCCTAAAAATTATTGACCAGCATAATTTATAGAAGAATAGGAAGGATAGTAGAAGAGATAGTTGGTGAATATCATTTTGGGTTTAGGAAAAAATGTGGTACAAGAGAAGCAATTCTGGCTTTAAGATTAATACTTGAATGTCGGATCAAGAAAAACAAAGATACTTTTATGACATGTGTTGATTTATAAAAAGCTTTTGATAATGTTAGGTCGGGAAAGATGTTCAAAATCTTAAAGAAATCAGGTGTTAAATACTGGGATAGAAGAATACTTTATAATCTTTGTAAGAATCTAGTGGCTATAATGAAAGTAGGTAATCATGACACATGTATCAGTTAAAAAGGGCGTGAGACCAAGTTGTATTCTGTCTCCATTAATATTCAATTTGTAGGTAGAGGAAGCAATAAAGAAAGTAAAAGAAAAAATTGAAAGCGGCAATATGTGTTAAAGGAGGAAACGTCAATATGCTAAGATTTGCTGATGACATTGCACTGTTATCAGAATAGACTGATGATATTGAGAAGTTGCTCAATGGTATGAACAAAATTCTAAAGGAAGTTTTTAAACTAAATATAAATCAAAACAAGACAAAAGTACTGAAATGTAACAGAAATGGTATCAATAATAGATTAAATATAAAAATAGGATTTGGTGTAATAGGAGAAGTGAATTCTGTTACTTGAGAAGTAAAATTACAACTGATGGCTGAAACAGGAATGATGTTAAAAGCAGAATAGCACTATATTAGGTTCTTCGGTGGTTTAATTTATATATATTGATTAATTAAAAAGTCCACCAGAAGGTTATGTTGAATATTTGTTTATTTGCTCAAAACGAAGTCAGCGATATTCCCAAGCATAGATACAATACAGAGATGCACTTCTGAGCCGTCGCAAATAAAATCTATATGAACTCGACTTAAAAAACTAACTGGATGAATCTCTCTGTAAAACTGAACTGAATGAATGAATACTGATGACTCTGTCCAGCCGATTTGTTTATATAGTCTCTATCGAAATTACGAGAATTCTGCAAAGGCATCCGCCCGATATTTCTCGAACATTAACAATCACTCAAACAATCAAACATATTAAAAACAATCGGAATTAATACAAAATTACTTAACAATATTACAAAATGATCAGAAATGGTGAATTAGAGATACTTAAATACAAAATTATTTGCAGAAATCATCTCAAACTGTAGAAAATTGTCCTGTAGATATCATAACTTGCATTAATACATGGAATTACAAACATTTAAGAAATTCTCTTGCACCATTCGGTTCTTAAACATATTAAATGGGACTTTAAATAATTTTCTTTCATAAAACAAATTCTATATACAGTGATTTACAAGAAATTACAAAACAAACATACCAGATCATATCCAAGCAAACTTAAGCTCACTACAAATACTTCATACAGTACAATACTATTCAAAATTCAGGAATGAGGGCTGTTACAACTAGAAGAAAAAAGCCTTCATGAAAAAGAGAAATATTTTAGTTTCAAATATTGGTCTAGGACTTAGAAAGAACTTTTGAAAACTCTATGTGTCGAGCACAGCACTTTATGATAGTGAAGCATGGACTTTAGGAATACCAGGAAGATGGAAAATTGAAGCATTTGAAATGTGGTGCTATAGAAGGATGCTGAAAATTAAGTGAACAGACAAAGTATCAAATGAATGTGTTTTGGGAATGATGGGTGAAAATGGAAGCTTGTGGAAGAGTCTTACAGAAAGAAGATACTGGATAGTCGGTTACATTTTAAGAAACGTGGGATTGATTAATTTGCTAGTGGAGGGAAAAGTTGAAGGAAAGAACTGTAGAGGTAGGCAAAGATAGAATATATGAAGCAAACAATTGAAGATGTAGGTTGTAAGGGGTATGTTGAGATGAAGAGGTTAGCGCTAGATAGGAAGGGATGGAGGATTGCTTCAAACCAGTCGAGAGACTGATATCAGCAATAAGAATATTAGAATTTCTCTACCCAGTAAGTCACTTTTTCATCCACTCCAATAGTTATCACCTTATTTAATACCATTTTATCACTCACTGTGTCAAATGCCTTGGTATGATCTAGTGCTACACTATCAAATTTGTCCTCCCTTGTCCATTTCATCAAAAATACCTTGCATATAACTCACCAGTTGAAATTCATGTGAATATCCTTGCCTAAAGACATGTTGTTGATTTGCGTACTAGTTTCTATCCTCGCAGACATTTGTGAAGTGGTTGCATATCTCATCATCACATTTTCTATCACTGATCTCAAACTTATTGGCCTGTAATTTTCAACCCTATACGTCACCCATCCTTTATGAACCAGTATTACTGTTGATCTTTTCCAGTCCTCTGATACGCATTAAGACTTCAGACTCATTGTAAATAATATTTCAAGGTAAGGTACAATATCATATGCCATTGGCTTTAAAACATCCGCAGTAATATTTATTTATGTAGTTTAATTTTTGGGAAGAGTGATAAGGTGCTATATGAGAGAAGAATTGAATTTGGTGGTGTAGTATGGGACCCACATTTTGGATATTAAATGCAGGAGGGGGTGCAAAGAAGGACTGCTAGATTTGTCTCTGGAAATTATCACAGAAAATAATTAGTAACCGATATTATGATAAAAGAAATGTAATGGGATTCATGGTACAATGTTGCATAGTCCACTCAAGGCACTGATGTTGTCAGCTCGGTGGTCGGCGACAGAATGAGAACTGTTTGTACCGCGGTTCCACCATACGCGAGCCGACTGGAGTGATGGCTTGATGTCGCTTCACGTGGTTTTCCCCACACACTGTCAGTTGGCTTGACGGCATGATGGACGAAACTGATGGATACTGGACTGACCGAATATCCAAATAATCGTGTCACTCCACGTCATCCACATCAGTTTCCCCACACATGACGCGATAATGGAGACATCGCTCCATTTGGACGAATGGATCGATCGTCTATGGGAACCTTAACTGACTCTTATAAACAAGTTTCCTTTATGTGATGAAATAATTATAAAAAATTCTGTTTATCTAGTCACTAAAGCATGCCATTAGACAGTCAAAACCTAACTTTCCAATATCTAATATTGTTAAAATGTTCTCCTTTCCTTCTAGTTTATTTTGTAATCACTCTCTCTTCCTCTGCTTCTTTAAAAAAGAACTATTTATTTTTATTAAAAAAATCCCCTTCACCTGAAATCTATCTGCCTCTAATGACCTTGATTTTGATGAAGTGTAAAGCCATAAAAAAGAAATCTACATGGTTTAAAATCCATTTTGTTTCAACTATTTTTTATTTTGAAATTACAGAATTTATTGTTTTGTTTCACTTTTATATGTTATTAACAACTTTCCCAGTCTTTATCTTTTTTAATTCAAATTTCTGCAGTATGATGAAATCTTGTCTTCGTTTACTTCACTGTTTATCTGCTTCTAAAATTTTAAATAACTTCCTTTAGAAAATTCTTATAAACATGAAGCTTACACCAAAATGATCATCTATTTTTTTTTCTTTATTACTAGTAGCATTATCGATGAGAGGTGTTGCTTCCTACATTTACTTCACACCCTGATACCAAACATTCTCTCTCTCTGTCCTCCACACTTAGGTTGCTCCTAAATCTAACTAAGCTATACTTAACCGATGTATTTTCTCTAAGAAAGGGCACAACTTACCCCACTAGTCAGAGGATTCTTCTCTCAATGAAATGGCTTCCTCTAATCTTATCACCATTACACTTGGACACTCCATGGTTTTGATTCCACAGTAAAACTGTAGGTTCCCTTTATTCAGCAGGATTACTGTGTCAGTTTAGGTTAGTTACAACAAAGGCACATGCATGCCAAGTTGAAACTATTGTCACTTGGTGGCTGAGCTACTCTTCAGTGTCTCCCTGCCATTATTGCCATATTTATTTACTTTTATCATGGAGAAAAAAAATTGTCTCTTAACTTGAGAAGAATTATTATTTACAAGGAGATCCTTTTCAACTTTGTACTTGATCTTCTGACAAGACTGTGCATCCGTGGTTGGTCATAACCGTGAAGCAGCACTACAAAGGTTTATCTGACTGAATGCCTACAAATAAAAGTCATATCTCCAATACCATAGTAGTTTGTACTACACCCACAGTTATGAAACTATCTTTTGTGAAGCCTCCAGAGTTTGCATTTGGTTCAAAGCTGCTGCACACCTCATAACCATGACAATTTATGGATTATGTTTACATAACAGAATTTTTGACTAGACAAAGACAAAATTTTTCTCATCATGGTGCTGAATTCAGTATGATGATAAACATTGAGTGGTTACAAGTGGAGTGTAAATTATTATTTGCCATACAAGTTTCACTCAAAATATTAACATTTTGTATTCAACTAATATTCTCAGAACTTTTTAGGGCCTGCTAGAATTACTTCTTCAGTTTCTCAAATTTTCTTATTCTGACAAATTATTAGACTTTCTAGCAATAGTTTTTTATGATCATGATCATTATTTTCTAAAAACTGAGAACAAGAAAGGTGCAAAACAATTTAAAAAAAATGATACGGAACAGACAACACAATTGAGATTAGTAGTACAGGGCGTTCGCCGGGAAACGCTACCCTCCCAGTCTGTTGCCGTCGGCAACTTGCTGGGACAGTGGAGCCAGCAACTCCCGCCACACGGCACCGTGAATCACCGCACTGTTTAACACCTCCGCTGCCCCAACAGTGTTGTGAATAAACGTTTCTTTGCGGTTTGGCTGGTTTGGGGCTTCATACTCTTACTAATCTGTACCGTGTTTGAGTGTGAGTAAAATTATGGTATGTTACAGTTTACAACAAAGAATATTTCTCTACGATACATATGTGAAGAAGAAGTCGTTTAAAAAGTGTCGCAGTAAATTTCGTTGTGAATATCCTGGCACTTTACTGCCAGCTAAAACAATTCTGCGTCTGGTTAAAAAAGTAAGAGAAACGGGTTCATTTTTTAACAAAAAGAGACTGTCGGTCAACCGTATTCTCCCACAGGAGAAAATTGACGATATCGCTTTTCGACTAGAACAGTCACCCAAAAAATCATTAAGTCAGTTAGGGCAGCAGGCAGGCATATCTAAGACGTCAGCTTGGAAAGTAACAAAGCTAGTTCACTTAAAGCCGTACAAAACAATTGTGGTGCATAAAATTACAGAAATAGACCAGGGGCCTAGGATTAGATTTTGCAACTGGTACCTGCAGGGTGTCCACGATGGCACTGTTGATCCGCAACTGACGTCCCATTTAAATGCTTAGCACATACAAGTTTATGAAGCGTAATTATTATGAAATAGTCCGCGGCCGACGGTCGAACAATGCCGGAAGCTGACCGCTCGCTCGCCGGGAGCAGTTTCTTCCTTGTAGCGCTAACAGTGGGTAGCGTTTCCCGGCGAACGCCCTGTATAAAGAAATAGGGCATGTGCAGGGACAAAGAACAGTAGTTTTTTTCTTTTTAAAAAAAGGATAAAAATAAAACTAATTTGGATGATCTATAGATCTTCTGGTATAAAATGGAGTTAAAATACTGACCTGACAATTAGATATATCACTGCTTCAGTGCTGTTATTAAACATAATTTTATTGCGATTGAGTACAGCTCCAGTCCAAAATTTTCCTACACACCATTTTTACTCTCTCTTATACCTATTTACTTTTGCCCTTTATGAATTTAACCTTAAATTGTTTTAGAGTTATTGCTAAATTATTCATCACTTCTCTTGGTAATTTACTCCAATCCCTGACTCCACTAACCACAAAAGAAAAATTTTCCCACTACTTGAAATCAAATGCCATTTTGGGATAATGATCATTTATTCCATTCCATGGATTTCGTTGAAAGCCTTATCACTAAGATGTGTGCTTTATATACTCCCAGCACTTTCTTCACTCTCAAGCAGTCTTACAATGAATCCCAATTGCAACTGCTTTATCATGTCAACTACCGAGTGTGTTCATTCCATGTTGACCTACTCAGCTAAATATACTGCCCATGTGTCCCTGCAAGTGTTTAATTTTCTCCTATATTGATCCTATTATATAACATTACATCATCTGCAGATAATCTTATTTCTGATTGTAAACCATTAACATGCGGTATTTTGTGGTTTCCTGTCTCGCTTCATTTAATGCTGTGATTACAGAATGATTCTTTTAGTCATCTATCCTCTATTATCTTAATGTAGATATTAAACCTAACTCCAAATGTTTTAATATTTTTTCACACTCGGCACTGTGTGGTGTCCCTAGAATTGATCAGTTCATATTTTACTAATAATTAGAAACAACTATTATATGCATAAGAACGCAGTTTTTCTCGGCGGTGAGAATATAAAAATTGTTCTCGGGTGACTAGCCAAGTTAAATGAGTGTTATAATTACATTTATAACTACACAATATTTTGGCGCCTTGATTCGCTGATGCCATCTTTTGGTGAATGTAATTATAACACTCATTTAACTCGGCTAGTCACCCGAGAACAATTTTTATATAACTATTATACGATTCCAAAATCTTTTCTAGTTAAACTCTTTCATGATATGAAGTGTGGTATCTCTGTAATCAAAATATATAGACAATAACTATTAAATTTCTGCAGCTAAGGGAAAGAATGTTGAAAGAAAATCTGCCATCTCTGAAGTACGCTTAAACTTATGTTGCTTATACTTCCGCTGTCCATGTTATCTTGGCTGTCCAGGTGGAACCACATCACTTTATTGATAACATATGCTTAAACTAATTAATCTACTTTTTCTTCCTTAAGAACTTTTACCTTTATATGCTATAACTGGAAATAGAGACAGAAAATATACTGGTGTCAAATAAGTTTTGTTACATTTTGATTGTTTACTGAAATATGGATTTTTTTCCTTTTCTTTTTATAAAGGTAGATGTACTGCAGTATGTGGTTCTGTAGAATTTTCATTGTATGATGCGCCGAAATATAAAGAGTGTGTTCCGGTTTCTTGCGTTAGCTGCCTCAACAGTTGTGGTGACAGTGTTGTTATTCCGTATCATAAGAAGAAAAGATCTTGTCTATACACATTTAGAAACACAAGGTGCTATGCCTTTGCCTCCTGAGGCTCACATGGTATTGGAAAAGGTAATTTTTAAGACTCTTCCTCTTTATGGTTTCTTTATTTTAGTTGTAGTACCTATGGGACCTAAAGGGTCATCAGTTTGTATGCCTGCATTTATTTTACTTTAAGTTTGAGATTCTCAGATTTTTAAAGAAGAAAAAAGAAAGAAGATTTTTCCTTTATCTTTAGAATCTCTTCCAATTGGTATATATATTTTATTTTTAAAATATTATTGGAATTTTATAATTCAAGGATTTTTGTATAGTTATAGAATTTTTTTGAATGATTGCATAGCATTAGTTACTATAGAGCTTTGTTGTAAATATTAATACAATTTTTAATAGCTCTAATGCCTGTGTTTATGTTAAAAATTATGTACTTACATTTACATCTATACTCTGCAATTCACAAGTATTGTAGGTGGTAGAGGGTGTTTTTTACCAAAACTTTATCTGTTCATTTCAATCCTTACTAGTACAAGAAAAGAAAGAATACATTTAAGCATCAACACAGCATCTTATTTTTGTAATCTTTCCTCTCCTGTCATTGACCTAAATACGCCTTACAGTTGGACACAAAGAAACCAAAGAAAATATATGACTAACCAAAAATGGCTTAGAGGCTTCATAACAACTGTTATACTTGTTACGATGACATGGAGGAAGTTTTGAAAGTATAAAACCAGTGAATATAAAGGGCGTGAAGGAGAAGAAATGTTAGGTTTTTGTAAACCAAATGCAGATTATTTTTCTATTTGTTTTAAAATATACATATACAGAGTTCCATCAAAATAGAATGAAAACTATGTATTTATATGAAGAATGTTGGCAAAAATTAAGGGAGTGGGAGTAAAGGTGGCAAGGGATGGGTTTTTGCAAACCAAATGTATATTTCTGTTTGTTTTCCAGTATACATGTCCAACGTTCTATCAATGTTGGATAAAAACTGTGGATTTGTACAAAAAATAAAATTGCAAAAATTAAGGGGGGGGGGAGGGAAAAGGAAGTGAAGGGTTTTGTTTTTGTAATCCAAATGTAGATGAACATTATTTTTAAAATAAAGAATTAACTTAGTCGACACTCCGCAGGTTAGTTGTATCCTCCCGAAGGAGGTGTACTAAGCCATTGTGTCAGAGGTAAGGCAGCCAGTTTCTTTCTTCTGAGACCTACATTTTAACATGGAATCCAAAACATGAACCTGGGATTTGAATGTGGAATAGTACCCAGAATCTTTCGGGAAAAGGGGAGGGGGGTAGGTATTTGGGCGCGTCAACATCAAGGTTATTATCGAGAATCTTTTGAAAGTACGCGCCTTAGCCACTGAGCTGTCAGACAGATCTTTTTTATCATATATGTGTGCTAAGTACCATTGATATCTGATAAAAACTGGGGGTTTGTATAAAGAACTTTAACAAAAATCAAGGGAGGGGGGGAGATGGCTGGATTTTGCAAACTAAATGTGGTCAGCATTTTTATCTTTATTTTAAAGTAAAAGAACTAGTCCACAACCTTCAGGTTGGTTGGATCCCTCTGAAGATTGCATACTAAGCCATTCTGTCAGAGGCAGAACGGGCAATTCCTTTCCTCTAGGACCTAAAGTTTAACATGGAATTCGAGTCGAGTACCATCTTGGCATAGTTCATATGGCCAAATCCAGCTCTTAAAATTCCTGATCTTACCAGGATCGGAACCAGTGACCAAAGACAAACTTTTGGAAGTTAGCACCTTAACCACTGAGCTACCAGACCAATCTATTTTAAAGTATACTTGTGCTAAGTACTATTAAAATCAGATTAAAAACTATTGCTCTGCATGAACAATGTTGGCAAAAATTAAGGGTGTGTAAAGGAGGAGAGGGCTTAAGGTTTGTAAACCAAACGTGGACAGTATTTTTCTACCTGTTTTATGATTTATGTATGCAGTATTCCAACAAAATAGGGTAAAAACTATGTATTTGTATGAAGAACGCAAACAAAAATTAAGGGGGTGGGGGTAAAGGTGGAAAGGAGTGGGTTTTTGCAAACTGAATGCAGACAGTATTTTTCTGTTTGTTTTTAAGGTTTGTGTGTGAAGTTCCGTCAACAACAGATAAAAAATGTGGGTTTGTATACTGAATAATTGAAAAAAATTGAGGGGTGTATAGGGGGACATTTTTTTTTTAGTTCAGAAACTTTCGCTGGTTTGCACAGAATAACTGACCAAAGTTTCATCATAATCAGATGAATGGTATAGGAATGCATAGAAGATGAACAAACCAACCAACAGACAAACATTCATTTTTATATATGAGGTTATATTTTCATTAGTTTTTGATTAATTAAAAATGGTCACGAAGAAGAAAAGAGTAATGGCTGAGAAATAAATACACATTTAAAAATTTGTAGTGCAGCAATAGAATAGTAGTAAAGGTTTTTATCTCTTTGTATTATGGTAACAGTCAGTTATTTTTTTTATTGTATTTACATTTGTAGAATTTATAGTTGATTGTGATAATTGATCCATTCATTAACAGTTCTATTTGTTAAAAAAATAGAATCTTTGCTCTTGGCGACTGTAATATGGGAATGAGCTTCATGGAGGCCATAGGAGGAGACAACATAAAGCCTTAAGCATTGCAAATAAATTAAACATACTTAAACTTGATACTGAAAGGGTTTTCATGTAAAAATAGAACCTGTACCCTGTTATAAAAAACTGAAACACCAAATTAAACAGAAATCTTCACAAAAATTTGTGAAGATATTATGGTTAAAAACAAGCATCTTAAGGTAATATTTATATGGTCTGAAAATTTTATTTAGGATTGTAAGTGAATTTGAAAGTTTTTTTTTCCGCTGTGTGGTTACAAGGAAATGGCAACATCACCAGCAGCAAGTTTGCATTGGGGGAGGAAACAAATTTTGGGGAGAAGAAAGGAAAAAAAAAGACACTTATTATTTAGATAGTTAAACAAAATTGAAGCATGGCAACACTGTGTCAGCTTGTAAAATACCTTTATAACAAAAATTAGAGTTAATAAACAAAGCATACGTATATTTTTTAAACAAAAAAATAAATTCAGGCTTTAAGCGGAGACAGATAGAAAATGGAAAATATAATTGAATGAAAGCTAAAATTAATTAAAGTAATAGTATGACAACAGTTTGAAACAAAAATTAAGATTAAAGGGTGAAAAACAGGATTTTAATTTTTGACCTTAAAGTTCATTGCCAAATTTAAAACGTACTGCCGAAAGAGGGATAATTAATTAGATAATTTGAAGATTTAGCTACAAAACAGTATCTGTTTAGAATTTTGCATCTCCTCATGTTCTTTGTTCAAGTGTTGTCATATGAAGTGTTCATAGCTTTTCCTGATATTCTATAAACATACCCTAGTGTGAAAGATAAGTAGGGCTTGTTTTTCATCCCGTGGATGGTTCTTCCCACTTGATCCTACTGTTTATCACAATACCAATTTCATATTGAGATTCCATCAGTACCAATGCTTGACCACTGACTGTATATCAGAAGCATGGGTTACTCTCGCAGATGTGTAAAATTGAACATTTTGTGGTGTTAAGTTATAATAAAGGAGCTGAAATAGGATTCATTGCAAGACAGGAGGAGGGTCATGGGAGTGTGCAGGGCATATACTGGTGATGAGGCATGGAAAGATATTGCAATAGGTATGAAAAGTAGTGGATGGAAGGGAAAAGATGACCATGACCACAAGCTGACACTCGATTTCAGGCACAAGGGTGTGGGAAGATTCTCTTTTTTAGATAAGCGTGTCGGGGATTGGAATGAGTTACCAAGAGAAATGATGAATAATTTACCGAAAACTTTGAAAGAATTTTACCGAGCGTGGTGGTGTAACGGCTAGCGTTCTGGCCTCGCATTCGGGAGGACGGCGGTTCGAATCCCCGTCCATGCATCCAGATTTGGGTTTTCCATGGTTTCCCAAATCACTCCAGGCAAATGCCGGGATGCTTCCTTAAAAAGGCCATGGCCGAATTCCTTCCCATTCCTTGCCCCCATCCTTTCCCGTCTCTAAAGACCTCGCTGTTGAGAGACATAAAGCAGTTAAAAAATAAAAATAATAATAAAAAAAAAATTGAAAGAATTTAAAAATAAAATTTGTAGACGGCAAATGTAGGTGGGTGCAGGATAGGGGGAAGATGGGTGTGTAGGGAAATTGCCACCGGAGCCTTTGCTTCATCGCAATCAAATTAAATTAAGTTGTGAAGCCGTTGTTCTGTCCATGATTCAGTTTTGGGAAGATCTTGATGCTCTCGTAGCATTTAGTATTGTTGGTGATCTTTATCTCGTCTATGTAGAACACACATTCCAGGATAACTCTTTGTGTGAGGTCACTGGCATACAGGCTGAAAAAGCAAAACCCTTAAATCTTGTATGACTCCACTGGTTAGGTCCTTTGGTCTGGAAATTTTTATTGTGAAATTTATTTGAAACCTCAGTTTTTTTTTTGTTTTGGTTTTTGGTGTTTATGCCTGGTTATGAACATCACTAAGTGTATCTTACTCTTAAAGAAGGTACTTGTGCCACACTATTTCTATGCTTAGTTATTGGATATGACTTCATCCAAAAGGACCAGAGAAGCTCTCATTTTTTTAATTTGATTTATGATAAATTATCAACCTTAATTTACTAATATTTGGCATGATTAATGTGATGAATGATAAAATCAATAAAAATGATTTGAGATTAGAATACAATTAATCTAGATACATACGTGTCCTTAATTTTTATCATTATCATTGAAATAAATTATGTCCACATCTGAACTATTCACACCATACATTGGACTTTGTTCAATCATTGTAAACATTTTAAATTAATTTTAATGTAATTGCGATGGAGCACATGCTCTAGTGGCAATTTCTGACATCAGTTTTCCTCTTTCTTGTAACATACTAATTTTGCCATCTATGAATTTAAATTTTAAGTTCTTTCAGCATTTTTGGTAAATTAGTCATCAGTTCCCTTGGTGATTTACTCCAATTTCTGATGACCTTACCTATGAAAGAACATTTTCCTATTTTCTTATGCTTGAAATTTAGTACCAGTTTGTGATGATGGTCATCTTTTTCCTTCCATGTACCTCTCTTAATTCTTCCACCAATATATTTCCACACCTCAACACCAATATACACTTATACCACTCTCTTCACTGCCCTCTTGTCTTCCAGTGAATCCCATACGAGCACCTTTATTAAATCAGTTGTGTGTTCTGCAGTAATTTCCAGAGACAAATCCAGCATCCCTTCTTTACACACCTTTCAACCCAAAATTTGGGTCTCTTAATACACCTACATTCAACCTATCTGTGAGAAACCTAGCAGAGAAACTATTAAATGAATGGGTTCTTCTTTCGGATAATTAAATTTGTGATTTTTTTTTTTAAAAATTATTATTAGTGTGCCACTGTGATATCAAAATATAAGCTATTACTAATATGGCATAAGCTATTACTATTCATTAAAATGTGTGTTTTTTATCTTTGGCCTTTTTATAATAGGAAGCAATAATTGTGGTAAAAAGTTGCCTATAAAATAGCTGATGACATAAGTTGTCACGACATGCATTTTCACTGAAATTTGTTCATTAGTGTTGGTGTGAAGCACAGACAGACTGGCAGAAATGACTGAATTTATGCTTTTGGCCTCTGTATAATCAAGAATTGTGTTACTGATCTGGATAAAAAGAATTATGTATGTTAACTGTTAATGTAATCTATTGCTGTGTGCAATTTTCATTAGGTAACGTTCGTTATGTACACATGTACCGAGCCTAATGGCCCATTTTTCTATTAGTGAAGAAGGCAGATGCCGAAATATTGTGTAGTTGTTTGTCAGCATAAGTGTTCCCTCCCATCGCAGCCGTCCACTTTGATATGTGGTGGGTTAATTTCCCTTTCTTTTCTTATTTATATCGCCTAGAAGCCACTCCAATTTTCCTTAATTTCATCATTTATGAGTTTTTGCGTGATATGCTGCAGACTGACATAAATGACAAAATTAATAGTTTTGTCCTCTGCATGATTGGGAACTACATTACTAAGAGTATTCTATACGTAAATCGGTGACAGAAGATATCATTAGTTTTACTAAAATCCATTCATTAGTTTTTTTGTATATTGCAAGTTGTGTAGTCCTACTATGTGGATTTAATTGTGATGCTTTACAATGAAATTGGATCATTTAAACAATACTGGGGTGAATCAATAACTGGGCCCAAATGAATAACAAGACAAATAACAAAGGAACAGCTCAAAATCAACATTTTAAAAATTTTTAAAATTAAATGACATGAACCTTTTGTTACAACAAATTGTTGTAATGATTAATTGACTTTCGAGTAACTCTGACGAAGGCTGGAGGATAGCAGCCAAAAGCTTAGGTAATGAAATAAACAATGCGGCAAAACCCGAAAGTCAATTAATCATGAACAAAGATGGCTGTGGAAGTCTGAGGAAGAAATTGTTGTAAATTTGTCTTACTGAGTAAGAGAGCAATTTAGTCACCTAGGCCATATGTACAAACATTTAACTGTTCTTGTGGAAAATTCAGAGTTTGAAAGAATGTAGGCCCTCCGAGGTATCAACTGTATTAAAAGTTCTTGGATAATACAAAATCGAAACTGACCTTGATGTCATTTGGTGCTAGTCATAACTCTTTCAGTGTGCCAAAAGATTCTGCAGAATTCTGTTCGTGAGTATATTTCCCGAGCTAGTTGGTTTAGGATTGTGGAGAGAGATTTAGCAGTTGAGTATGTTGGTGACCCAATTGCACTCACTAAAGGTTACAAAAGGGACTCCAATACACAATGATGATACACTGCATTCTCGCCTCAACAAGACGTTAAAAAAAATTGCACTGCAGAATGATAAGTGCACACACTAAGGTATAGTTCGAAGTGGGTAGGTTTCCTATATGCTCCAGGTCCTAGTATGCCATCTATATTCCTTCTGATCAAAATATCCATAAGGTACACAAGGACAGGATCTCATTTTGACACATAGTGAGTGTCACTAGGTCACTGATGTAATTGATAGTTAAGTCTCTCTCCGCAACCGTGAGCCCACTAGTGGGAGAATGCACTCACCACATGCAGAATTTGTTGCACTCTGAAAGAGTTACAATTAGCACCAAATGACATGGCCAGTTGTGATATGTAGTTGCTTTCGACAAGAGTCTCTCTGCATGATACACTGGAGTTGATCAGACACCATTGGTGAAGCTTTTCCGCCACATGCTTGCTTCAATTTACTTCCTATACAAAGGTGATTATTTTGAACAATGTGAAAGGGACTCCATGGGTTCATCACTGTTTCCAGTTGTCACCAATATGTTCATTGACAATTTTGAGGCCATGGCATTGAAAAGTGTGGAATTGTGACCAACTTGCTTTAATAGCTGTATGGCCGCAATGAAGAGAAAAATTAGACGTTTCACTCAGACTTGTTAATGGAATATATGAAAGTATCAAATTTATGATGTGGTTGAGCCAGAGATTTTCCTGTAATTTCTGTCCATTTTGATCTGAAGGAATACAGATAGCACACTAGGACATGGAGTGTATAGAAAATGAAACCATACCGATCTATGCCTCTGCGTGCACTGCAACCATCATACTGCTCAGCACATTGCAGTATTATCAACCCTAGTGCACAAGACCAGAGGCATCTGTGATTCTCACCGAGCGGAGCGGTGTAACGGTTAGCGTTCTCGCCTCGCATTCGGGAGGACGGCGGTTCGAATCCCCGTCCGGGCATCCAGATTTGGGTTTTCCATGGTTTCCCCAAATCACTCCAGGCAAATGCCGGGATGCTTCCTTCAAAAGGCCATGGCCGAATTCCTTCCCATTCCTTGCCCCCATCCTTGCCCCCCATCCTTTCCCGTCTCTAAAGACCTCGATGTTAAAAAGAGACGTAAAGCAGTTACCAAAAAAAATAAAAAAATCTATGATTCAGGAAGTTTTCGGGTGGAGCTAAACGATTCGTGACAAAAGTTCTATATGAATGGAAAGTCGAGGTCAACAGGGCCTTTTGAACAAAATACGAGAGGAAAGCAAAGCAGAAAGAGTCTTAACACAGCTCTTTCTATCTTATGCTTGAGCCGCTTCGGCAAAAATTGTTGGGCAAAGCCAGCGTGAAGTCTTTCTTCTGACCGAAAGTATTTGTTACGCAGTGAAAAAGGTGGTTTGGGTCTAAAAGATTCTGGAATGTATTCCATCTCTTGCGACTGCAGGCAGCAGTATATTGGGCAGATGGTACGCTCTGTTTTTTGTGAAAACTGTATGGAGCAGGTGAGATGCCTGCTACTGGTACAGATGACGAAGTCAGCTGTTTTGTCACACAGCATAGAGAAGAGACACGGTCTTGACTTTGAGGCATTACTAATATTATCCTATGAAAATGTATACTGGGAAGATAAAAGAGCCTATGGAGATCTGTCTCATGGAAGACATTCTAAACAGAGATATGGGTCATCAACTTAGTTTATAACCCAGTTATTAATTAAGAGCGACGAGACAGATCATCCGAGAAAGTGAAAGCATAAACTCTGAACAACAGTTGATCCCCTGCACTGTGTGTATCCCCACCATGATTTCCATCCCACGGCCTGCATTTCCTCACCATGCTATGCTGAGCCCACCACATCTGCATGTAGAGGCACTCAGTGCACATGACAATGATGTTGGCAGAAACCGACCAGCATATGCTATGTAAGTGCAACTGCCTTAGGAACCAAATGCCTCCCTAGAAAATGTAGTCAAAGAGCAGCTGCAAAATGTCATGTCATACTACTCTGTGATACTCTGGTAGGAGACCTGAGAACTTTTTATACAATTCTAAGAGTGTATGAGTGACGTAAATTTACCACAGGTGTAAAAGATTCACTGTAGGCGATGAACTGGAACCATGCATAATGACTGTGTCGGAGTATTGAATGATGATGCATTAGCTACAAGCAGCAAGCTTGTCTTTGTGAAGTCTTGGCATGATGGCAGGTCATTGGTTCAGCAAGTTTTCAGCACAAATGCTGAACCAAGTGATTTTGTTGTTGAACCAAAGTGAAGTAGCCCTTTTCCTCGCTGACACCACTTGTATTTGTGAAATTCCATTGAGGCCCTCCCATCTTTTAAAAACATAGTTTTGTTGAATAAATTATGAAAAGAAGTTGAAATAAAAAAATGTAGAAGCATTTAAGTCGCTGTATATTCTTCCAATCTGTATCACTTTGCTTGTATCAGAAGTTACACAGAACAAAGTTTAATATTTATCGGTTTTGACCCTTTATGAAGATGCAAGATAGATTCCATGAAGAAATGCATTTATTCAGATTCTAACAGTCTTACAGAATTAAAATTATTCCAAAATAGCAACCCTTAGGTGAAAGATGAAGTTCAGTGCTTTCTCAAAGATCAGGCAGTGAGCTGGTATGATATGGGCTAACAAAAACTGTCAGCTCATTTAAAAAAATGCATCAACAGAAATTGTGATTATGAAGAAAAATAGATAATTATTCAACGCTTCAAATGATGTCTATATTATAGGTTTTGGATCTCTAAATGCTTCGGAGACATTACTTTCGGGATTGCCCTGGTAAATTAGTTTAAACATTTTATGTTATTATTATTTTTTATTATTCTTTTCTTGAAATATATGTGGTAAAAGTTTGTGGCGGAAACACATCGTGGCCTTAACAGTTGTAAGCGCAGTTCCGTCGTTGTCGCGGTGGCTGCTAACGCAGTATCAACGATGCTCGCTGACCATAACCGGGGCAACGATAAAAACAACCAGAGAGAGTACACTGTTGGCGAGGCGTACTAAACACGGAGACTACATTGCCGCCAATATAGAAGCTGGAAGTATTATTAACATTCGCATTGATGGGTTATTTCAATGTAATGTGCATATGTATATGTGTTATTTATTGGTTACATTAAATACATGGATAAGAGTTTCGTCTTCCATATCGTAAACTACGATATTGTTTATATGGGCAATGTATCCCCATAATTGGTGACCCCAATGACAAAAAACCCGAACTCTTTTGAATAATGGACGAACTTTCCAGAACAACTACGCCAGCTACAGGAGCAAAATCACATTCTGCGACGGCAAATGCTTCAATAGCAACCCCCGCATTCTACAGTTTCACAGGTTGGCACATCTGTTAACCGTCTTGCCGTGAAATTACCAGTTTTCTGGCCGGTCAAACCGGCATTGTGGTTTGCACAGGCAGAAGCACAATTTGGCATTGCGGGCATTACGCAAGATTTGATGAAGTACGCCTATATAATTTCACAGCTGGACAGCCGCTATGCGGCCGAAGTGGAAGATATTATAATAAATCCACCTCCTGAAAATGCATATGAACACTTGCGTAATGAGTTAATTTGTCGCCTCTCTGCATCAGAAGAGCAGCGAGTTTGCCAGCTGTTAATGGAGGAGGAGCTTGGTGACCGAAAACCATCCCAGTTTTTAAGACACTTAAGATCACTAGCTGGTGCCACTCAAATGCAAGACAATCTCCTCTGGCAATTATGGATCCAGCACCTACCGTCACAGGTACAAGCTATCTTGCAAACTCAAGCCGACATACCACTAGACAAAGTTGCAATACTAGCCGACAAAATTATGGAAGTTTCTACACCTGCTCTGCACGCTGATGTTAATGCTATCGGCATGTTACCTGCTAATACCGAGGTAAGTCAGCTTGCAAAGCGCATAGAAGAACTTTCGCAGCAGTTGGCTACATTGCAAGCCTCATTTCGCTCTCATTCTCGAAGCCAGCCCCCGAAGCCGCGGCACGTTCACAACAGCCGTGATTCTTCGCCGCGTACTGACACCTCTCAGGTTTGCTGGTACCACCGCCGTTTTCACGGCCAAGCTCGCAAATGCCAACAACCATGTAACTTTCAGTTAAGCCAGCCAGTGATGGCGGTAGACGGCTGCCCAACAGGAGGTAACCGCCTTTTTGTCTTTACAGAAATAGCAGACACAAATTTTTAATCGATACTGGCTCTGATTTATGCTGTTTCCCGAAAGATTTTGTAAAGGGGCGTCATCAACGCAACAAATATGAACTTGTAGCGGCAAATGACTCTACTGTTCATACCTATGGCACTTTGTTTCTCAAGCTGAACCTCGGATTGCGGCGCGATTTATCTTGGAGATTTATAATAGCTGATGTAGCGGTTCCTATCATAGGCTCCGATTTCCTTGCACATTATCACTTGCTCCTGGATTGTCACAACAAGCGTATCATTGACAGCTTGACAGGATTGTCAGTGCCTGTACAGCCGGCTAACTGGAAGCAACCTAGTGTGAAATCACTAAAGGCCACTACAGTTTTTCATGAAATATTACGAGATTTCCCAGATCTCACACGCCCCACCTGGAATGCCGAGAGAAATAAAGCACTCTACCGTACATTTCATTCGCACAACACCTGGACCACCTGTCTCTTGTCGTGCTTGTCGCCTCGCTCCAGACCGTCTTCAGATTGCTAAGAAAGAATTCGAAGCAATGTTAATGGAGGGCACTGCGCGCCGCTCAGAGGGACCATGGTCCTCGCCTATTCACCTGGTACCAAAGAAAGACAAGGGTTGGTGTCCCTGTGGAGACTATCGAGCTCTCAATGCACGGACAATTCCAGATAGGTATCCACCTCACCATCTCCATGATTTCAGCCACCTGTTGCGTGGATGCACTATTTTCTCTGTCGTCGACCTAGTCAAAGCCTACACTCAGGTTCCAGTGAACCCGGACGACATTCCAAAGACAGCAATTATTACACCGTTCGGACTTTTTGAGTTTCCGTTCATGTCTTTCGGGTTGCGGAATGCCAGTCAAACCTTTCAGCGATTCATTGATGAAGTTCTATCTGGCTTAGACTTCACCTTCGCCTATGTAGATGACATATTGGTATTTTCTAAGGGCCCTGAAGAGCACGAGCGCCATCTGCGATCACTTTTCCAAAGGCTGTCATCTTATGGGATTCTCGTTAACACTTGTAAGAGTGTTTTAGCCTCTCCAAGTGTTACCTTCTTGGGATACGAAGTCTCTGCCGCTGGCACTCAACCGCTACCAGATCGGATCAGTGCCCTGCAAAACTTCCCCCTTCCACAGACAGTCCGTGAACTCATACGCTTTTTGGGAATGGTGAACTTTTACCGCCATTTCCTACCTTCAGCAGCAGAATACCAGGCTTCTCTCCACTCGGCAGTATCCAACCTATGAGGCTCTCAACCTGTACCTTGGAATCCGAACCTGGAAAGCACGTTTAATGCCTGCAAAGCCAGCCTTGCCAAATCGACGCTACTAGTTCATCCCGATCTCAACGCACCTCTAGGATTGTTTACTGATGCTTCCAACACAGCTGTAGGGGCTAGTCTACAACAGCACGTAAACGCTACGTGGCAGCCTTTAGCCTTCTTTTCTAAGAAGCTTTCACCAAAGCAATCAGAATGGCCAGCGTACTATCGCGAGTTACTCGCTATCTACAAAGCCGTTCAAAACTTTCGGCACATCTTGGAAGCCCACCAATTTACAATTTACACCGATCTCAAGCCACTTACGTACGCGTTTCAGCAACGCCGTGACAAGCTCCCGCCTGTGCAACTGAATCAATTATAGTTAATTGCACAGTTCACCACCAATATTGAACACATTGAAGGTTCTTCCAATGTAGTCGCAGATGCACTGTCCCAGGGTCGACGGAATCGCAGACAGAAACTTGAACTTTTCCGCTCTGGCAGACTCTCAGAAGGACGATCCAGAAATCCGTTCTTTCATCAATGGCGAAACATCACTTCGCTTGGAGCAAGTCCCAGTACCTGGCAGTACCACTATCCTCTTCTATGACACCTCAACCGGAAAACCAAGGCCCTTTATCACCACATCATTCCGAAAAACAGCTTTTTCGTCTGTTCACGGCCTGAGTCATCCCGGCGCCAGAGCTACCACTCGTTTGGTATCAGAACGTTTCATCTGGCCTAACATGGCGAAAGATTGCCGCGCATGGGTCCAAGCCTGTCAAGATTGTCAGCACTCCAAAGTTACGCGACACACAAACGCATCAGTCAGAAACTTTACAATGCCATCTGCCCGGTTTCAACATGTTCATTTGGACATAATCGGACCACTTCCAGCATCAGGAAACTATCGTTATTGCCTAACAGCCATCGATAGATTTACTCGCTGGCCAGAGGTCTGGCCTTTAGAATGCATCACTGCAGAGGACGTTGCCAACGCATTCGTAGCATGCTGGATTTCACGATTTGGATCACCTCTACGTATTACCACCGACTAAGGCAGGTAGTTCGAATCTGTACTGCTCTGGAACCTAGGGCTTTTGACTGGAACGCTCAGAACCTGCACCACTGGTTGGCACCCCTGCTCAAATGGCATGGTGGAGAGATTCCATCGTCAACTCAAAACAGCTATTATGTGCCATCCCGGTATGTCCTGGCTGCAAGCCCTTCCCATCGTTCTTCTCGGTATTCGTAGTGCCTACAAAGAAGACCTCAGCACTTCTTCTGCCGAACTTGTGTACGGTGAGCCACTACGCCTCCCAGGTGAATTACTGTCCACCGCGACGGAAGAACTTCTGGAAGATACATCCGACTTCATGGACAAACTACGTCAACAGATGCGCAGACTACGTCCAACACCAGCCACCAGACATGGTCACAGTTCGACCTTTGTTTTCAAGGACCTTGAAACGTGCACTCACGTGTATCTTCGGGATGATTAGGTACGTGGTGCCCTGCAGCCACCATACACTGGCCCACACCGTGTGTTAGATCGCCAGGATAGAACTTTAACTGTTTTAAACAAGGATAAACCAGTACATGTCAGCATAGAAAGAGTGAAACCTGCCTTTCTGCTCAGTGACGATTGTCCTAATATCGAAGGTAGTGCTGTGACAGAACTACCTAGTACATCAATCAACAAAGCAACGACAACTACAGATCACGATACGCCGGACAACCCGAGAACCACAAGATCCGGTCGCCGGGTAAAGTTCCCCAAACATCTTCAGCCGTAGCCTCATCAACTCCGTGGGGGGCTGGTGTGGCGGAAACACATCGTGGCCTTAACAGTTGTCAGCGCAGTTCCGTCGTTGTCGTGGCGGCTGCTAACGCAGTATCAACGATGCTCGCCGACCATAACCGGGGCAATGATAAAAACAACCAGAGAGAGTACACCGTTGGCGAGGCGTACTGAACACGGAGACTACATTGCCGCCAATACAGAAGCTGGAAGTATTATTAACATTCGCATTGATATGTTATTTCAATGTAATGTGCATCTGTATATGTGTTATTTATTGTTACATTAAATACATGGATAAGAGTTTCGTCTTCCATATCGTAAACTACGATGTTGTTTATATGGGCAACATAACCCCATAAGTTTTTTAAAGTACCTAGGCATAAAATTTACATTTTCTTTTTCTGATGTTGCTTCTTCATTAGATCTTTTAGATTGTAAAAATTACTTTTTAAATCTAGTATATTTTGATATACAACATTCCTCAGTGCAAAACTGAAATTATAAGTTATTTTTCAATTTATTTGTTTATTACACCATGTGCTTGCTATTCATATATTTAAAATTAGTTGTCTACTGGCTTAAATATATTTTTAAATGAGACTTATACCATTATTATAATTTGAGAATCTCGTATATCCTGGTGTTTAAACCTATCTTTAATTCTATAGAATTAGGATAATCGTATTTCAAATGTCAATTGCATAACATTATCGAGTTCGTCCGTTTTCAATGAAAAGTTTGAAAAGTTACTTACTGGTATGATTTTATTATTCTTTATGTTTTTCTTTTTATTTACAACCAAAACTTATTTTGTTTTATTATTAAGGAGTTGTGTAAAATTTTAGGTACTTACTGTTAGGTTAAACTTTGCTTTAACTGTTAATATATTTATCTTAGTGATGAAACTTTGTATTAATGTTCTTTTTAGTTCTGAGAACATTAGCTGTTTCCCCATTATTTATTCAAACAAAGGTAATTTTGTTCAATATTCTGTTTTACATTCTTGCATTGCTGCTTGAACACCTGTTCTTCCTGCCTTAATACCTTTATCTCCAAATTTCTTCTCACTTATGGATTTTCCTTCTGTAAACAATGTATAAAAATGAACATATTCACTCTTAGAAGTTGTGAAAATCTTATCTTCAGAAACAATCAACTTGTTAGCTTAATTGCAAGACTCAATATTGATCGAACTTTCCTCTGCTTTATATGCTCACACAAAACTAACTTTTTAGGGCTTAGACAGATGACTAAAAGTCTTGCTACGCTGCAATGGGTTGATAAATTTTGCCTGCAGTTTTATAATTTTATTTATTCTAGAAGTATGTGGATAACACTGCTTCTGTGTAGTAACATTCTCACTCTCTTGCTCCATCATATACACTGGTGGAAATTAAAACTGTAATACCCAGACAGGAATGGTGGAAATTTAGAAAACTTTTTAGAGATAGACAGGGTCATATCCAGAAGAATTGTTAACAAATTTAAATGGCTCAGGTTGAGTTTATTACCTTTAGATACAGTTGTCAGTAAGAAATGCACCCACTTTGAACACCTATATATTCGTGGATCCATACCAACATTGAATCAATAAGTGTTCAGATGTCTTCATTGGATATGTCTCTCTACACCTGCATGTCTTGTGCAGTCAATTGTTGCAGTTTGTGCTGGGTGCCCATGTGATCTAATATGTCTACTCCTGGCATCCCAGACATGCTATATTGGGGACAAATCTGGGGACCGTGAGGTCCAAATTGTGATTGTAACCCCTTTCAAGACTTGTGTTGATATGATCACAGTAAGAGGACGGGCATTATCCTGTTGGAAGATCTGATATGGATGGTGGACATGATGAGTATTACAATAGAGTGCAGCATCCCGTCCACATAGTGGTGAGCTGTCATTATGCCTTCAACAACAACCATCTCAATCCTACTGTTGAATTACCATGATGCCAGTGGCTGACCCTATGTGATGTTCTAAAATCATAGCAGGGTGCTAGCTATTTTATCATTATTATTAGAAATAAAGGGCATTTTGTTCAGTAATTTATTTTCTATAGTTTGCATCGCTGCTTGCATAATCAGAACACCTGTTCTTCACCCCTCAATACAGAGCCTGTGTACATGTTGTATCATATTATCTTGGTTCTCTGGGTGGAATCCTGTCGTATCACTTTGCCACAGACACAATCGAGATTTTTCCACAGACACAATCGAGACTCATCTCTAAACACAAATGTATCTCATTCATGTGCCCACATGGCCATTTGCGTTTTGCGTTACGCTAGGTTAGACAATGCTGACAATGAAATCAGTTTAACAGAACACATTGTATAGGGGGTCAGAAAGTGTAACCCAACTTCAAGCAATTGGTTTACAATCATCTGATGGGTGACACTCTCTGGGCTGGCCATCCAGAGGTCGCGTGTTTGTTCGAAAATATCCACGTGAATACACCAATATTTGCGTGAACTGTGTTGGTGCGAAGACACCACATCCACTGAAAGCAGATTCGCATGACTCTTTGTATCCCACACTTCTTTCCATTTCTTCTTGATGTTGGTGAATATAACAAAAGAAAATAGAACAATAGTTTCTTAATATATAGTAATCAGGAAACAATAGGAGCTAAGTAGGAAGGGATTTACTTACCTTAGATGATGGTTTCATGGAGTGAACATATAAAAAAGCACAAGAACAGGAAAAACAATGAATATTTCGGGACTTGGCCCTTCGTCAACAGGAGAACAATATGGAGGGAGGGTGGTGTAGGAGACCGTCTCACAGGTCAGGAACATGGTGGGGTAAATTCAAACAGAGGACAGGGAGAGGGGGACAGTGAATTGGAGCTAGTACCTGAGCAATACAAAATGTTGCAAAAAGTGCAGAAAAATACATTAAAATGTTCATAATGTAAATTTGGGAAAATAAAATAAATGAGTAAACAAAATTGAAAAAATACAACAATAAAAAAAAAATCTATGTAGTTAAACATCACCTCTGGTATGTGGTGGTTCAATATAGACAGTGGTCATGGAGTCAAAGAGAGGAGTTCTGGCCTCGCATTCGGGAGGACGGTGGTTCGAATCCCCGTCCGGGCATCCAGATTTGGGTTTTCCATGGTTTCCCCAAATCACTCCAGGTGAATGCCGGGATGCTTCCTTCAAAAGGCCATGGCCGAATTCCTTCCCATTCCTTGCCCCCATCCTTTCCCGTCTCTAAAGACCACGTTGTTAAAAAGGGACGTTAAACTGTTAAAAAAAAAAAAAAATCAAAGAGAGGATAGAGGGAAGGAAAAGTACTGACTGGGTATTATCTCAAATTGAGACCAGGAGGTTGCTTTGTGCCTAGTTTGTGTTGGTAGGCAAGTTCCCACCTTCTGAGTTCAGAGGAGCTGCTGTTGTTTGGGAGGACTCTGATAACACGGACCGTGAAACAAGAATTAAAATTAAGTAGGTGCACAGACTTCCGCGGTCGTTGTCGATGTTATCTTGGTTGTCCGGGTTGAACTGCGTCAATTTATGAAAACCTAACGTTTCAGCCACCATTTTGTGGCCGTCTTCAGAGGACTCTGAAGAAGGCCGCAAAATGATGGCCGAAACTTTAGGTTTTCATAAATTTATGTGGTTCAACCCGGACAACCAAGATAACAACAAGAATTAAAATTATTGGTGTCATGGGAGATGGCATGGGTAGCTATTGGATGTTTTGGATTCCGAGTGAAAACTGTCTGACGGTGGCCATTCATTCTAATGGCTAACGAATTGACAGTCAAACTTATATAGGAAGCCAGGCAGTGTTTGCAGGTTAGCTGGAATATTACGTAGGAGGTTTCACAGGTGGAAAGCTCTCGCCAGTGACAGGGTTGGTGAAAGTGGTGGATGCATGGTGTATGTCGCACATCTTACAGCAGGGTCTATTCCATGGGAAGGATCCTTGGGGCTGTCTGATGGGAGCTGGCTGAGATTGGAAGGCCTGCTGAAACAAGTTTTGGGAGGGCCAGGGAGGATTTTTGGAAGAATGGATCTCATTTCTGAGCAGGTTAGCAGGAAATCATAAACCTGCCAAAGGATTCTATTGATGGCTTCAAGGCCAGGGAAGTATTGTGTAATCAGGACTGGACTATGGTTGGTTTCTGAGGGTTTGGAGGAGTCAATAGGTTGTACAGGTTGCAATGTGGCTCGTGAAAGTTGCTTGTGAACCAAAGCTTGCGGATAGTTGCGGAGTACCAATGCTTGCGAGATGTTGTTTGAATACTCCATAAGGGATTTCTGGTTGAAACATATATGACTGCTTCGAATGCCAAGACTGTAGGGTAGGGAACGTTTGGTGTGATAAGGATGGCAACTGTCAAAATGGAGGTACTGCTGTGAGTTGGTGGGTTTGGTGTGGAATCAGGAGCTGAGGTGGCCATTGGAAAGGGACAGGTTCTCATCCAAGAATGTGGCCTTCCCTGTGGGAGTAGGTCCATGTGGAATTCAGCGAGTTATTAAAGGTATTTAAACTGTCCAGAAGGGTGTTTTTCTCCATGTGTCCGGATCATAAAAATGTTTTTATGATCTATACTCATGACGGTGTTTTTTTTTTTTTTTTTTTTCCGAAATATTATGCATTATATTGAGTACTTTTGTAATTTTATCGATATGAGAACAAACATAAACTTGAATCTGTGTTTGAGAAAGAAGCTAAGAAATTGATTGCAAATTTGTATAATTATTCCATGAACATGTTGTGTTTTGATGGATTAAAATGGTTTAAATGGACTGAATCACTGTAGTGAATGTAGACCTATTAAAAGAAAGAGAGTGCTTGGAATATTAGAGGACCGTAATTAAAAATGTTATGTGGGCCATAATTTTTTGAATATTTAGAAGTGTTTGGTTTCTTAAATATGCTGTTGTGTGTTTGTATATGTTTTCTATTTTCATTTAGAAGTTTCCTAATGATTTAATGTAATTTTGTGTAATTTTTAACTGTTTTTGTATGATTGGTATTGTTTCCGTGATTGTTGGAGCTCTAAAAAGGTCTGTTGGCGCTTATATATTCACAATATTCATTGTGCGAAGCACTTGTTCACTTGACCAAATCAAAACAATTTTGGATCTCATTGCCCTCACATATGTTCACATAACTCAATCACTTCCAATGGACGGAAACAAATAACATTCCCTGTGTTTGAATTGGAGCGATCTGTTTGCGCATATTAAGGCATACCCGCACAAGCATTTTTCGAGCAAATACATGTCCACTGGACGGCCAGCCTAACCACTGTTTGGGCCTGGCCTGCAGTTACCAGTCTGCCAGAAACAGCCACCCACACAACTTGGCAGTCTTCATGTGCTGTTGTCATTTTCTGTACCTGCTGTATGTGTAATAGAGCGTTCTTTCATCCACTGTGGAAGTAATCTGTATACTGACTTTGCACTACAGCCAATCCTTTGGGAGATTTCATAATATGAAGCATCAATTTCAAACATACCACTTCTCCGATCTCTCTCACAGACATTTGGGTGTCATTCTTCGCATTTGCATACTTGATCAACAAGTACTGGTTTGATGCAATCCTCCATCTGTTCCTATTGTGTGCTAACCTCTTCATCTCAACATACGCCTTACAACTCATGTCCTCAGTTATCTGCTTCATATACTCTAATCTCTGTCTTCCTTTTCAGTTCTTATGTTCGACTGTTCCCTCCTCTAACAAATTAACCAATCCTGCAGGTTTCAAAATGTGATCTACCATCCCGTCTACCATCCCGTCCCTTCTTTCTGTCAGTCTCATCTACAAACTTCTTTCCTCACACATCGTTTCCAAAACTCTCGTTCATTTCATACCTTATCTGTCCACTTAAGTTTCAGTCTCCTTGTATTGCACCACATTTCAAAAGCTTCAATTTCCCTTCTTTCTGGTATTCGTAAAGTCTATGGTTTGCTACCATAAAATGCTGTGCTCCACACATAGCGTTTTAAAAAGATCTTTGTAAGTCCTAGATCAATGTTTGAAACTAAAATATTTCCCTTTTTCATGGCAGCTCTTTTTGCTAATGCTACTCTGCTTCTAACATCATTCCTGCTTCAGCCATCAGTTGTTATTTTACTTCCCAAGTAGCAGAATTCACTTACTTCTCCTATCGCACCTGATCATTTAAAAAAAATATATTTGATCGACTATTATTTTTATCATTTCTGTTACATTTCAACACTTTTGTTGTTCTTTGATTTATATTTAGTCAAAAATCTTCCTTTAATATTTTGTTCTTGCCATTCAGTAACTATTCAATGTCCTCAGTATCTTCTGCTAACAGGACAATGTCATCAGCAAATCATATCATACTGATTTTTTCTCCATGAACACTGATGCCACATTCAAATTTTTCTTTCATTTTCTTTATTGCTTACTCTACATACAAATTGAATATTAATGGTGACAGAATACATTCCTTTTTAACTCATGCATGTCTGTCAAGATTCTCTAATTTTATCACAGCCATTTGATTCTTATGTAGTTTATAAAGTACTCTACTATCTTTATATTTTACACCTGACTTCTTTAAAACTTTAAACATCTTGTCCCATCTAACATTATCAAAAACTTTTTTCTAAATCAGCAAATGCCATAAAAGTATCTTTGTTTTTCTTGATCTGCCATTCAAGTATTAATCTTAAGATCAGAATTGCTTCTCTTGTACTGCGGTTTTTACTAAACCCAAACTGATCTTCACCTACTATCTCTTCTGCTACCCTTTCCATTCTTCTGTGTGTTATAAGGGATGTGATCATAGACTTATGGTACAATAATTTTCACATTTGTTGTCTTGTGCCTTCTTTGGAAGAGTGGTGATGATTCTCTTATTAAAATCAGTTAGAATTTATTCTGTTTCATAACTTTTCGATATAAGTTTGCATAATCTTTGGATTACTACTTCTCCTGGGGATTTCTGTAGGAATCTCATCAATTCCCACTGCCTTATTGATTTCAAGTAATTCAAAATTCTATCAAATTCTACCCTTAAAGCAGGATCTCCTAAATCATGAATGTCAATTTCTATTACAATTTATCCGTTATTTTAAATGATGACATGTCAGTGTGGCTAAAGTTTTAAAATTTTGTGTAGTTGTTTGTCTTGTCCCAAAAGTTTTTGATTGACCGGCTTAGGTTTTAAGATGGCTTGGTTCTATTTTACAATCACCTATCTATGGATTTTGTCATTAATTGTTTTAGTTATTAGTCATAGGCTTTTAAATCTGGTCGGCCTATTTACAGCCAACAGGCATTATTTGTAAAGTTTGTGGTTTTAGTGATCCCTTTACAGCCAACATTTTATTATTTATTTTATTTTGTTGTCTGCATGGCTGACCTCCTTACAGTCGGTCATGCAGACAGTAATTTCGTAAATTTATAAGCCACATGTTAAACCGGTTATTGGTAGGGCAGTAATGACCACTCTGTCCACTTGCAATAAAGCCCAAAAAAGTAACAATTGTTTTCAGTTCCTACTCAGTTCACAGGCTAATGACAGTGTGTTTTTATTGAATTTTAGATTTCAGAAATAGTTTTTTCTACTAAGATTCACAGATAAACACAGCCATTTAGGGAAGTCGTCATATTAATGCAAGTACTGAAAGATTGTGGGTTAACCTGTTCAAAGATGGAGAAGTAGAGAAACAGAATTGAGTAACAAACTAAGAAGTTGTAACCGCTAATGTTCGTCGTTGCATGTAGTTGTGTAGCTATGTCGCTTAAAACAATGTTCAATGCTTTCATTTACAACTTATTGCTTTTAAGAAATGATTTGAATGCCGTCCGGTCGCCAGTCTATTTACCATTGCTATTTGGATAAGTTAATTGAATTTAACAGTCAAAGGGAACATGCAAAAAACTAAGGAGAAACACATACACTCGTGTCAGCTTTTACACTTCACTAAGTTTTATTCTTATGAATCCAAAAGCAAGCCACCAGACACTAAATTTAATCTTCATCACCAAAGAATGCAGTTTCAAGTATAAATAAGGTTGGAAATAATGAGTATAAGCCCCGTAATTAATGATTAAACAATTGACGTGGTAGAGTACCGTAGCAGTTCACCATAAACAGTTTATAACAAATCAAATCACTTAGAACAACATGCATAGTCTACAAAATGCTTCTGCACTGTTCACATAATATTCTGTCCATCGGATCATCAGTGATGCCACGATAGCAGGTTATTACAGCACATACACGGAACACACACACACTCGACCATGACACGCTAGTTCCCGCCATTCGTGATGCACTTCCCTCGACTGTATCCTACGTAACACTGTGCGCTCAGAGACCGCTCAATGCCAAAGACATTAAATACATATCTCAGATCACATTATCAACTTAAAAAATATGTGTAATGTTCATGGTTTTGTCACACCCCTACTGTTGGAATGTGGCGAAAGTCGGTATTGAAAAAGCCCTGACTTGTGTTTGATCATATGAGCTATGCCAGGTCGCTCCGTGGTTCAGATTCCACGTTAAACTGTAGGTCGCAGAGGAAAGGAACTGGCCATCTTACCTCTGGACAATGGCTTAGTATGCCTCCTTTGGGAGGATCCAACCAACCTTCAGGTGGTGGACTAAGTTAGTTTTTACCACTTTTGAAAACAAAGAATAAATGTGTTTTAGTATTATTTTATTTAATCACATTACAGTATCTGTTCTCTTTTGTTTTCTATTTAACTGCATGAAAATTTTTCCAGTCCACTCCCTTTAGATGTGTTCATGATTGTGATTGGAACATGTTATGTGTACTGTTTGCTCCATGACATGCGTTAAAATGAAGAAGAGAGAGTACAAAAACTAGCACTCACACTAAGGACAGCTATTGTCAAATGAAGCTAATATGGCTACCAGGTTTAATACGCCCGTATGCCGGATGAATCACCAGAATCAGAATTTTCGGCACTTACTCCCTAAGTACTACAAAATTCTGAGATTCAGTGCAGGCCTTAGGAACTCAGTATTTTGGTTAGGTATTAAGCACATTCTTTCAAGTTGGGCAAATATTGAATGATGAAACTTTATTACACTGCAAGGACAAGAATCTGCTAATGCCAGTTGAGTGCCAACCATGGAACTACATTTTAGCTCTCTAATTTACGAGGCTAAATTTTCTTCCATATTACGAAAATATTGATATAGTAAAATTTATTAATGTGGTGTATTTTTAGCACATTTGAAGAATATGTTAAAGTTTAAAATTAGTGTAAATTATTTTAATTTTGTTATTTTAGCTGGGCTCCTGTTCTTGTCTTTTTTTACTTTGTGTTTGGTTTGTTTCCAAATTGCATTAATATTCTAATATCTCTCTCTAACCTGTTTTGTGTTAATTATGTATAATATGATAGAATATTTGCAAACTGTAAAGCAGAATTTAATGGAAACAATTCTCTTTAGTCAGAGTCATTTCTTTTCAACCTTGAAAATGGTTGAAAGCATATTTTTAATAAAGCAAGCTTCTTTGTTTTCATCTTTAAGAATAATGCTGCATCAGAAAAGATTGACTGGCACAACTACGATCAGATTGAGCGTGATCTCAAGAGAAAAGGTATAGGAGAACAAGGAAAACCGGCTGAGTTGAGTCCCAATGAAACTGCAGCCAAAGGAGCACTCTATGAAGTTAATGGTTTCAATGCACTTCTCAGTGATAAGATTGCACTGGATCGGGCTCTTCCAGATATACGTCACAAAGGGTTAGTTGCATGCTAAATCATATTATCATCTTTTATAGTATTGTTTTGAATTTAGTCCATTGGTTTATTTAATTCTCTCTGTGCCTCTGGCCCTACCTTCCATGACTCCTCTGTTCTGTGCTTAACCAGCTGCGATAAACTGCTGTTGGATGCCCATTATTTCTCCATCTCCTAAGAGCTACCGAGCGGGATGGTGTAACGGTTAGCGTTCTCGCCTCGCATTCGGGAGGACGGCGGTTCGAATCCCCGTCCGGGCATCCAGATTTGGGTTTTCCATGGTTTCCCCAAATCACTCCAGGCAAATGCCGGGATGCTTCCTTCAGAAGGCCATGGCCGAATTCCTTCCCATTCCTTGCCCCCATCCTTGCCCCCCATCCTTTCCCGTCTCTAAAAGACCTCGATGTTAAAAAGAGACGTAAAGCAGTTAAAAAAAAAATCCTAAGAGCTCTGTGTATGTGGGAAACTGCAAGACCCACAACACCTGCTGATCTACAAAAATCTTGTCGATCCCTGTATGCTTGATGACCTTTTTGTAGCAAATGATAAGGCCATTCAGGCTGCTGTGTGTTGGACATCACGTGGAATATAAGTGGTAACCAACCCAAAGTTTACTATACGGAACCATTTAATTTGTTTGTATAATTTTTATTTGTTCAGTTTGTATCCAACTTGGAGACAAGTTTAAAAGAAATTATCATTTAGATAATTTCTTTTAAACTTGTAGTTCACAATGTAAAATAGGTGCTTTGGACACAAATAAAGAAATCTGTCACTTGTGTCATGCCCTGCTATCTACTTTTGTTTATGTATACTGTAATTTCACAAATGCCATTGAATAACATTAGTTTCATGTCAATGATTATTGAGATGTATGTGTAGTTACTCAGTTTCACCATGGGGTGACCCTCGAGGTCGCTCTGTACAGCCAAGTGGTTAGATAAGGATAGATTGCCATACGTGATGCATGGATAAGCTTTGAAAATAGAAGTCGACAGTTGTTCAGATATGAATCTTGTGATAGGATTATTGCTGGATAATCATGGTTAATAATTGCTGAATATTGACATATTTATTTACAGAAGGTTTCCCCACCCATACATGGAAATAACTGAAAGTAACATCTCAGGTTGAACTATAACTATATGAAACTGACAAAGCTGGTGCAGTGGTGCCTTGATAACCACCACCAATGAGGAGATTGAGCTTTGTGACTTGGGTACCTCTAATCCAAACAAGACAGGACTGTCGCGTTTCTTTGAAATATCTGCAACACTGACTAACTAATGCGATCATTCTCCACATCCAACACTCTTCTATCAGTAGAGCCTACCTGCTGGTTCACTGTCGGACATCTCTTGTGGTTGCAATGGCTCTGTTTTGAGGCAGGGTCTGGCGCGTCAACTCCTGGCTGCTTTAGTACTGCATATGGACAGTGGGACAATGCAACAATCAGATCCTGAGCTAGTTGTACTGAAGGTTTTACTACGATAACCTCCACTCTGCCCCAACTGTCTGGAGAGGGCAAAACCTATCGTCAATGTACATTCCATCATAGGCAGCTCGCATTCTCCATTCAGCGCTTGGCAACTGCCGAATCGCTGATTTGTGTTATATTTTGTTGGTTGTGGCTCTCTAAATGATCCTTAATTTTGCTCGCTCACCTGTCCTCGATCCCAACACGAAGAAATATGTAAATTTCACAAGGGATACCCCTGGTTTCACTACTATAATTTCTTTTGAACTTGTAGTTCACAATGTAAAAGTGGTGTCTTGGACACAAATAAATAAATCTGCCACTTGTGCCATGTCCTGCTGTCTGCTTTTGTTTATGTATACTGTAATTTCTCATATGCCATTGAATAACATGAGTTTTATTCCAATGATTATTGAGATAATGTGTATACAAATAAAAAAAATATTTTGAGATGGAAAATAGTTCCTTATTTTACGGATTGTAATAACCAAGCAGTATGTGCCAGTACAAGAGATAGTTATGTGTGGCTACTCAACGTGTGGAGACAGTTGTTTGAGTCCTGAGAAATTTTATCAGTAGATTTTTTTTTTTTACTAAAACAAAAACCATCAGTGATAAGCATCAGAATAGGAGACCTGCTTGAATCGCAGCTGAAACAATTAAATAGCTGCTCAAGCAGTGAATTTGTGATTATATGATGTGCATCCTTTTCAAGGACCAAAAGAATTACATCCTTTTGCTAGGGTACACTGTTTGTACATGCTTCTGCTGCTTCAGCAATTCCAAATTTTCTCTGGCTGACAATCTTAACATAGGTATAATCTGTGACTCACCATGGCAACTTTCTAAATGAGGACATAGATCAAATGTTGCATTAAGTACTTTTTCTGGCATAAATTCATTTGAGAATGGTGGTGAAATGAGAATAGTTTTGCATTTGATGAGTTCTTTTAACGTGTGCTAAACATAAGACCCATGACTGCTGCCACTGAAAATCTCTCCTACCTAAGTGTCTTATTCCATTTTAGTTAAAATTGTTTTGTCTCTGTGACCAACAGCCCAGCTGTGTTGAAATGTCAATCTCCAATCCTAAGAATGATGGGAAATTCCAATAAAATAGCTCAACAATTCACAAGATCCAGCTAAATATCTATCCATGGTGCTTAGGGAAGTGACTGCCTCACACATACCCAAAGCTTATCTGAGCTGACACCAAATGCCTCACACCTGTCTGAGTTTGCCAACAACTGTGGGCAGCCCAGCAAGGTTCATTAAAATTGTCGATAATATTGTCTTAAAATTAAGGATACTCACAACTTTTCATTTTGTGTTGTCCTTGACTAATCATGCTTATGGGAATTTCTGAAACAGATGGGTCACAGGTCTGCTGACATAATCACAAACATTCACTGTGGATATTTTATCAGATACACTTGGATCATGACAGTTATCAAGTAAATGATTTTATCAGTTGAATTTGACAGGAGGTGATTCTTGTGTATGCTGTTATGAACCAGAGAGTGGAGAGAGTTAGCGAATCCAATTGAAGTGTTTAGTATCACTGGCCTAGTAAAAATTCAATGCTCGGCCTCTAAATGAGGTTGATAATGGTTTTGAATGCCAGTGTCCCCATACTCTGCACCTCTATGAAAAGTGGTTGAAGCAATGAGTTGTGATTGATAAAAAGGACATGTTGCTGATAGAAGATGAGTGCATGATTTTATTTAAATGTTATATCTCTTAAGCTATTTTCATACTTGGATACTTGGAACTTGTATCAGGATTTGAGTGTTTGGTAAGCCACAGCACAATACCTCATATAGACTGCTCAGACATTTGGTAAAAATCAGAGCATGTCATACAAATCACTCATATATTTTGAATGTGTTCATTTTACCTTCAACTTTAACAAGTATGTTAACCAAAAACTCGAATGCAAGAATTAATCAGTATAATAAAATGCCAGGGGAAGTGCCATATAATTTGCCAGAAATTCTGAAAGAATTTAAAACTAGATTTTTTAAAGGGAAAAATTATGTGGGTGGCGGAATTTACACTCAAAAGTATTTAAGATAACAAAACAAGGAGAACGAGGCAAGTAGGTGACTAGGGAAATTGCCACCTGAGCATGTGCTGCATCACAGTTAAATTATAATTACTGTAAGGGGAATGTTGTTGCCTATTCAATTACAAGGTGAGGTTTTTACTGCAGATATTAGGATAGTGGAATGAACAAGGTGGATGTTCAGTACAACACCTCAGGTATACCATCTCAATTCCTTAGTGAGCCCTAGTTTACAAGAAATTTGGAGCATAAAAACTGTAAATTTAAATGCTATATACAGACTTGTAGGTTAGCCATCTAAGCAGTCAAATAGTAGCCTGATAGAATATACAGTACAATACATTAATTTTACATACAAAAGGTTGAGTGTGTGAGTATAGACTTTCCCGGCGTTGTGATGAAATATAATCTTCACGGGTGTTCAGCCGGATGGTGTCAAAGTAACACGTTTCGACAGCAAGCTCGGCTGTCTTCATCAGGTATCGGTGTCTGCTGGCTGTCGTAAGCTGGCTGTCACCTCGTCGACTGACTTAGCTCCTCGACGCACCTCATTATCTACCTGCTCGCGTGGGGCGTCCGACCAATCAGAGCACACCCGCCCCACCAGGGAGTGCCAGCGGTCCCGGCCTGTGGGTGACCCTCCCCTGATTGGTCGATGGCTAGTCCGCGGATACCCGCGGCGCCCGACTGGTGTCATTAGCCGCTTTGACGGCGTGTTGTGTCCTGCTTCGCTCTTGTCGGAGGTCGTTAATAATGGGCCTCCAGGTTCCGCTTAGAAAAAGCCCGCCATCCCTATTTATATTCTGGTCGTTCAGTCGAATCTCCAACGCCTCCTTTATGACCGAGTCCCAGAAAGTGGAGGCCCTGATCAACACTACCGTTTTGTCAAACTCAATCAAGTGCTCGTGGTTTACGCAGAAACCACTGAGAACACCACCGGAGCAAGAAGAACCTCCAAAAACTCTTGCCTTCCTGCCATATGCCGGAAACACGTCAGGAAAGATTCGTAGACTTCTGGCGCGGTTTGGTATAAAAAGTATTTTCCGGCCCCCCGCCAAGATACGAGACATACTGCCCTCAGTCAAAGATGACCTAGGCTTGAGGACCCCAGGCATTTACTCCATACCATGTGAATTCTGCAAGGTATACATTGGACAGACCACCAGAACCATTGAAGAGCGCCTTTTCGAACATAAACGTCATCTAAGGCTGGGGCAGCTTGAAAAGTCGGCCCTAGCGGAGCATGCTTTCGACCATGAGCACATGATTGAGTTTGACAAAACGGTAGTGTTGACCAGGGCCTCCACTTTCTGGGATTCGGTCATAAAGGAGGCGTTGGAGATTCGACTGAACGACCAGAACATAAATAGGGATGGCGGGCTCTTTCTAAGCGGAGCCTGGAGGCCCATTATTAACGACCTCCGACGAGAGCGAAGCAGGACACAACACGCCGTCAAAGTGGCTAATGACACCAGTCGGGTGCTGCGGGTATCCGTGGACTAGCCATCGACCAATCGGGGGGAGGGGTCTCCCACAGGCTGGGACCGCTGGCACTCCCTGGTGGGGCGGGTGCGCTCTGATTGGTCGGACGCCTCACGCGGGCAGGTAGATAATGAGGTGCGTTGAGGAGCTAAGTCAGTTGACGCGGTGACAGCCAGCTTACGACAGCCAGCAGACACCGATACCTGATGAAGACAGCCGAGCTTGCTGTCGAAACGTTGTGTTACTTTGACACCATCCGGCTGAACACCCGTGAAGATTATATTTCAAAAGGTTGAGTGTTCGATCCATGCTTCAGAAAATATTTTTATTGTCTGTGTTCATTAGTTTTTGCAACATTTTGCTGTTTGTTGCATTACAGATGGATTTTTATGAAAATTCAGTGAAATAAATATTTTTTTCCCCCAAAGGATATACAAATTTTTGGATGATAAGAATCATGCAAACATTTAAAACATAAATCACTTACACATCCAGAAAATTTATGAAAGTTATCTGTATCATGTAAGCACAGATATTTAAAACGAAAAAAGGTCTTCATGAGATAACATTTTTAATGCTTATTGCATGGGCAATTATTATTATTATTTTATTTTAAAAAAGATGCTTGTGAACTCCGCAGAAGGATTTAATACTGGCATATACTGATGTAACCACCACATTTCTACTCATACAAGTCAATGAATGCCTCTTACAAGTGTCAATACAAGTTACACATCCTGATGATATTCTGAATTTGTACCAGATGTAAACGTAGCTTTAGGGAGTATTGCTGCTCAAAGTAAATGTACCACTCTGTTATGACTGTAGCTGTAGTGAATATACTACTTATTCTAAAAAATTTCTGTCAACACATCCACCATACAACAGACTTGTCATCATAAACCTTTCATTTATTTTGGACTTTGGAAGAACGGCTGAAGGCTAGAAGGTCGAAGATTACAAAGATACAATGATGGCTGAATTATGTCAATTGCCATACCATACAGATTTTATCATAATGCATCTGCAAACTTGTGAATCAAGCATGTTGTGAAGCTCCCTAATCATGTTCTGTATGTGCCCTTAATGACTTTTCCTGCTAAAGCATTTTACCAGCAATTATGTGAAATTTTATTTTTTCTTGGTCTAATTTAAAACTGTGATTAAATCTTTATGTAATTAAAAGTGTCATGTTTTGACTAGAAGAGGATACTATACCATCATTTATCTTTATTGAAGAAATGATGGAATTGATATGAAATGCAAGAATTTATAAATGACAGAATAAAGTCAGTTCTGCTTTGAGCACAATGGCTAATTGGGTGATATTGGGAGGGAGATTCCTGCTAAGGTATTTTCAGTATAACAGAAATAAATGATGGGTGAAATGCTCTTGCCCCTGTAAGTTTGGGCTATCTTGGTTAGCTTTTGAAATTATGATAATAGGAATGGAGATGATGTTCTGGTTTTGTTTTGAGGAAAAATCCTTGGCTGCTTTGACATTTGAACCCATGCCATTCAGTTTATAGTCAGCTTCTCTACTGATTCAGCAATGGGACCTCTCAAGAAGTTATAGGAACCTCTGGCATTACTTGACCAATACCTATAATATCACTGTCAATTAAAAAGCTTTCTTACTGTTATGCCATTCAGTTTATAGTCAGCTTCTCTACTGATTCAGCAATGGGACCTCTCAAGAAGTTATAGGAACCTCTGGCATTACTTGCCCAATACCTATAATATCACTGTCAATTAAACAGCTTTCTTACTGATGAAGGGCCATGTACAAAAAAATTGTTCTTGTGCCCATATTTTTATGATACAGGGCACACCACAAAAGAAATGAGACTGGTTTATTAAAATCGATTTATTGAACATTTTTGCAAGTACATTTAATAGTTTTCAAAATTGTCCCCTTGAGCATCAATTCATTGCTTCCAGTTGTCCTGTCACTGTTCAAACCATTTTTTAAAATACTCCTCTGGAATGTCCTTTAAGACTTTTGTCAGAGTCACTTGAACCTCAGGAATAAACTCAAAACATTGACCTCCTAGAACCCTCTTATTATTTGTAAACAAAAAGAAGTCTGGTAGTGACCTATAAGGGCTATACGAGGGCTGTGGCAGAGTTGCCACATTTTTCTTTCTCAGATCATCAACACCATGTGAACTGGAGTGTTGTCATGATGAAGCTGCCATTGGTCGACAATTTCGAACATCCTTGGGTGACTCTTTTAATCAAATGCACATACAGAAAATCAATTTGATTACTGATATGAAGTCTTTGCGGGTTCTCCACCGTATGGTGTTGAAGAAAAACAGCAACGAGCTTTCGACGGCTGGCTCTGCTGCCATCTTCAGGTCTGATGTTATGCAAGGAGCACCAGAGCTGCAGATCGTTGATGTTTTTCTTCGACACCATACGGCGGAGAACCTGTGAAGACTTTGAAAGGCTTCTGGTTAGTTACTGATTTTGATTAAAAGTCACTTACTGAACATAGACAATTAGTAATTAAATAAAGGTTCTTTAAGCCACTGTCGCCAGGTTTAGGTACTACTGTTCGTCGGGTTTATTAAATGATAAATTCACAAACTTTAAAATGAACATCTACACAAAAACTTTATTCAAGTTCATAAGCTTATGCATTCACACCAACGGAAAGTACCACCACCAAAATAATATTTAAACAAGGAATTGGACACCTTTTCCGAAAATTGCAGACTCGTGGGATAAGAGATTGAACTACAAAAACTCCCATGTCTTCTATCATCCTCTTAACACGTCCACAGTCACTCGCAATCACAGCACTCCATTCAAAGCAGTGAATTCAACACATTACTAGTTTCCATTATCCACTTCACCAAGTTTTTCTTTTTCTTTTAACAATTTCTACAATTAAAACCGAAACGTTCACTCCTCCGAACTTCACTTGACGGAGGTCAACGATCTACTACTACTACAAAGACAACATCACATTCACTCAGACATATGTTATGTTACAACTTCATATCATCGATACACCGTGAAAGCCAATGTTCTCACAATTTTATTACTTTCATGACATACTTTGTAGGTAAACAAACAGTTGCAAAAACTCTGATTCAAGTTCCATCTAGTGAGGAATATAATGAAAAGCTGTTTTTTATTCTGAATATTAAGAAGACCAATTCAGCTTGATCTTTAAGCATCATTCCTACCAAAAATTCTACCCCATTTTCTGAGTAATAACTATATACTTTTCGTACTTCATGTGTCTGTTGATGCTCAAAACATTTCTGCAAATCATTGTTGGTAGCAATGATTGGCTGCTTAAGAAAGAAAGGTCTCAGCTGTGTATGAAAAATGGTTTAAGATTTGGAACCTGAAAGAGGAAGGAAAAAGAAGGACACAGGAGGCAATAATAGGAATTTGTTAAAAAGAATTTGGGGATAGTGGAACTGAAGAATGGGAAGGAAGAATGGAAGTATTTCAAAAGAACATTAGAAGGGGTCACAGAACCAGCACAAAGAAGAGAAGAAGGGAAACAAAATGGTGGAGTTTCCATGTAAGCAGTACCGAAGAAAAACAGTACCTAAAACAAAGGGATAGAAATGAAGGAGCCTGGTCTTATTGCGTACTTTTTAACTACAGTGAAGTAGTAGTTATCACCAGAATGTTTTAGTAACTAGAAATTCTTATTGATAATGCTGTTTACTTGTGAAATGTTCCTGCACAGTATCATCATTTATCTAGCACAAGAGTTTTGCCCAGAGTATGTTTTATTTTACTTTGTATTTGTGTTGGTAAACAGTAGTCATACAATAGTAAAATCTGTATTTGTTGTTATCTACCTGATTAGGTGCAAAACAAAGAAGTATTTGAAGAACTTGCCAACTGTCAGCGTGATTGTACCATTTCATAATGAACACTGGAGTACCCTTCTAAGAACAGCAGTTAGTGTCATCAACAGATCACCTCCTGAGCTGTTGAAAGAAATTATTCTTGTTGATGATTTCAGTTCAAAAGGTAAATATGATTTATTTAGTGTATGAAATTGAATTAATACTAGTTAAAAATGAGAGAGGATCAAATATGAATGGTCCCTTTTAAATTGCATGTCCATTGATTGCTTGAGGAGTTTGAAATGGTTTAGAAAGTAGAAGGGGCTCATGTGGAAGTCACTAATAATGTTAGTGCACCAAGTACTTCTTATTCTCAGCAACAGTGATGATGAGCGAGAAAGAGGTACACCCCACAGTTGCACAACATAATATTGTTAAGGTTCTCGTCAGAGAAAATGTAAATGTTGCTGAAATTTGTCTTTGTTTACTCCTACAGTTTGGGGAAAGAAGCCTTTCGCGGGCTCGGGGAAAACAGTGGTGTACAAAATTTAACAATGATTGGGAGTGTGGAAACATTGTCCACCCGCGCTGTCCCTGCACCAGCATCACACCGCAGAACACCAAGGCTGTGATCGGGGGCTGTAAATGCGTTCTGATTGTTGATTTTCTTCAAGAATGTCAATTTCCTTCAAGAACATTGATCCATTAATGCTACCTATTGGTGTAAACGTCTTAGTCGAGTTGCCAGTTGGTCAAATAGGCCCGGCATTCCGAACAGAAGTGTGTTGCTTCTTCTTAATAATTTCAGACAACACAAAGGAGCAGAAAACTCAAAAATAATATTGGTTTGTTATGCTCTGAGCTGTCCCAGAAGATCCAGACCATATGTTTGGTTCATCCAAGGAAGCCCATAATGAAGAGCACAATAAATGAGGAGGTGCAGCTGTTTGTTCCTGTGCAATTGGTCCCCAAACTTTTTATGATCCCAGAATTTGAGAATAGATAAGAAGGGAAAATCCGTAGAAAAATAAGAAAAATGTAAATTAGAATTTTGAAAAGCAAAAGGCCTATTTAAATTTGATCCACCCTCATAAGTGAATTTATGTAGACAACAACAAATCTTGAATGGTTAATTGGCTGTAATTTCTTAATATTTCCTATTCTCTTTGTGATTTTAGCATTATTTGTTATTTGAATTTTATTAATAATTCATTTAAATTAATAACAATCAAGAAAGTCATTATCAGTTCCAAGAGAGTAACATTTTGATGTGGCTGGAAGCCTGAGAGTATTTTATTAATCAGTTTCTATGCTGTCGATTAGATGAAAGGATAGTTAAAATTATTTGAAAAACTTTGTAAGTAATTAATATGTAATATGTTATAAAAAAGTAATAAAACTAAATTAACAGTATGATTACATGAAGTACCATATAAAACTGCACAAGCTGAGCAAGTCTGTAGCGCATTAAGAGGAGCAATTCAAATTGTATATTTGTTCCTGCCCTGCATATGTAAATTTTGTGTGCGTGTGCTGGGGAGGGGGACGATAGTGTAAGCTAACCTAGAATTTTGTGAATTTTCATAAAGAAATTTGTTTACAGAATAACAGGCATAGTTGAACAACACGATACTGCAGCCTTAGAGTCATTTTTGGAGTTAATTCAGGCAATAAACCAAACTAAACAGTCAATTCAGCAATAAGTCAAGTTTAAACAGTAAATTCAAGATCTAAATCTAAATATACAGCTATAAAAAGACTGAACATAACATCAACACATGCGATATGTGGTTTCGATATAATTTTGCTAAAGTCAATGTTTTATTCACTTTGAGAGATATAAATCTTGTAGTGAGGAAAACTTACTAAAATGTTTGGGTACTTTAAAAGCTAAAAGCACACTTTAAATTTGAGAAATCAGATGTTAGAAAAGTATAGCAAGTCAACTTGTAGACGAAAAAAACTTCAATTTTTCTGAAATAACATACTAAAGTTTTGAAAAGTTCAGTACAGTTTAAAGGTTGTTTTTCATATGATTTATAGTGAAGGCAGACACATGGTACAAAATAAAATTAATCAGTTTAATAATACACGTAAATTCAAGGGGTGGAAAACATATTCAGAATGTACTATGATTTATTAGAAACCGTTTCCAGTAAGTCTCGTTAAGGAACATGCAGTATTTTGATCGGGATGAAACAAAGTAGAGATTTTTTAAATATGTCTAAACATGCTAGGATCATTGGTTGCCTCAGTGAAGAGAGCGTTCACTTTAGAAATTAATAGTAAATTGGGGAAGACAGGTAGTGTATTCAAAACCGCATGACAGACGTTTGAGAACACTTGGAATCATTTAAAGCAGGTTCAAAGTCATCAGAAAGTTATTAGCGGGGTCAAAAATGGGCTATTGTGTCATAATTTATATTTTTCTGTAGAAGAATAAACATGGCTTGTTTAGATTCAAGTGAAAGAGAATTAAATTAGAAGTAACTTAAAGGTTGTTTGAGCCTCGTACCTGTAAAATTGCAGAAGTTATGAGCAAATTTTGTAATCACAGAAAATCACGAAACGGTTAAAGATACAGAAATTTTCATAAGGATCAAAATTTACATTTACCTAAAATCCTAGCTACTAGTATAATTTCAGAATGATAAGAGTAATGTGGGCTAAAAATGAAGAACTATTTTGTAAGACCGGCACATGAATACCCAGTTTTCATACCAGTTGACCTTTGAACGTGGAGCGATTTGTCGAGAAAACATTGAGTCTATATATATGGTCAATGGGCACTACTTGGTGTCTTTTTGCTGGTGATCACTGGAGCGGAGAGGTTGTTGGTTTGTGCTGTGTTTGGCGCAAAACGGCGGGAGCACCACACGGTGATGCAAGGGTGGGGGTAGCCATCTTAAAATTTTTGAAGAACAGTGGAACAGTATAACATAATTTCAAAGTGACTTTTAATCTCATTCAACGGGGTTTGGTCTGGTCTGATCACTTTTCATAACTTGCAGTCTATGAATTTGGTGAAGATTTTCCGATAGCCTATCGATTGTTTGGACTTGTATGATTTTTGTGGAGAATATTGTGAAACCTTGAATTTGAACTTAGCTGCAGTGACTTTTATTACAATGTGAACCTTACCTTTCCTAATTTGGGGCTTAATCAAGTTAGGTGGCGGACGAAAAATTCTTAGAACAATCGAAAATCCAATGGCAAATAAGCAACACGGTTGGAGTTAAGGTGATTAACTGTTTATCTGTCCCCGGTAAATGTTTTTCCCATACAAGAGGAAGCTTGAGTTAAAGGGGAAGAAGTATTCATGGAATGTCAATGATGAAATTGATAAAGAATAATACTGAAGGAGAAAATGAGTAAAAAACATGACATTCTTGCCTTACTTAGTTTATTAAAATAAGGAAGGATAAGGAAAATAACCTGTCACAGCCTACCATGACTCAAGAGCCACAAGGTACGCTGCGATATATGCACATCCCTCCTTGTCAAATGCCTTGTCCTACATACATATTTAAACCAAATTATTATAAAGTGTGTTAGTTTATTCGTGTTTGTTTAGCCCTCCTGCCTTCATCTACGGTAAGTGACAGGTTGTTTTCCTATCCTACCCTATTTTCATTGCTTAACAGCACTTTCATTGCAACCTCTGAATAGTCTATTAACCTTGGTTTGTGGTGTAAGATTTTGGAGGAGACTGTACCCTCCTCTCTACGTCTATGGTAAGAGATAGGTTATTTTCCCTATAATACCTTATTTTCATTGCAACAAGTATAAAGTTTATTAACCTAAGTTTGTGGTTTAAGACTTTGGGAGAGACTGTATTAGCCTTTTCCAACCAAATGTCAACCTCTCCTTGATGTGGTGCACCCTGATTGTGAAGATGAGGCAATGGTGACTTAATGATTCCTGAAACAGGGAGTCACCCATCACTTGCCAGTGGCCTCCTGAATGGGGTAGTTGGGAGTGCTTTGAGGTATCCTCTTGTCCTGGTGATGGATAACAGCCACTAAAGACATGTAAATTATCAACAGTATAGGGATGCAGGAGGAAATAAAAAGCCAATACATTAAAGACCCAAAGGTATTATGAGGCAATAATCATTTGAATTTTAAATATGGAATTGTGGCTTCTTCCTGGATAATATGTTACTGCAATAGGTTCTCTGGGTGGGGACTACTCAGGTAGGACTCATTAGAATTGATAGAAACGTTCGAGTTGTAGTGTGGAATGTTAGAATTCTTAATAGAGCAGGTAGATTAGAAAAGAGATGATGAGATTAGCTCAAGACAGGAAGACATGGAGTTTCGCATCAATTTAGTTTAGACACTGGTGAAAAAAGAAAACTGTAGCTTCAGAATGATAATGAAAATCCACTTTTTTTTGGTTCATGTAATATTGCTAAAGCTGTAAAAGTAACGAGAAATTCTGTACCCGTATGTATTCGTTACTAAACCAATCAGTACCCGTTATTTTTGAATCGTTACTCGTTACTTTTGGTACGATCGAGCACTAGCACGAAGCATTGCATCGAGTTGTGTCACGTACGGAATATAATCGTTGCTATCGTATCGTTTCGTTACTCGTTACTTTCGGCACAATGCAAACTAGCACGAAGCATCTCATACGCATCAAGTCGGGTTGCATACAGGAGGACTTCATTAATACTTGGTAAAGTTTAAGTAAATTGTTTATTTAGTAAAATAAGTTTAGGTAAGTTGTTCGTTTGGATAAAACTTAAAGTTAAGTAATAGCACATGGATCTTATGGAAAACCTATAAATGTGCACTTGATTTACTGTAATGAACATTATATATGAAAGAATAATTTAACTGAAAAACAAACACCTGTTTGCATACAAAAAAAAGACCTTTCACCTGACTGTCACATATCTAGTGACAATAACTTTTTAAAGTAGCCGACTCAAAGCCCTGCATAAAAGCCTCATATGATAATGAGAAATGTATTTAACAAATATTATAATCTCATCAAAGTATTTCGTTTTTAAATAGGAGGTTTCACCACTGTCTTCCTTTACTGTTTTCATTTATTTTTGTAAATTTTTCATCTTTTTGTGATAGATTTGTTAAAATAAATGTTGACATACCACAAATTCGGGCCTGCAGGCAGAGTGCTACTGACTCCCGCTTTAATTGTTTAATTTTAAACACATCAATATTCAAAACATTTAAATCAATAACAAAGGTACAGGACAAATATACGATTAGATTCGCAATTGTTGTTGCATCGCGGTCACAACAAACATTCAACATTAAAGCCAGTACCGCATTGATTACATGGATCCTGCGATAATAATACAATAACTAACACCAGGCAAAAGGAATAAAGTCATTGTACCGTGTTGTTTGTTTATGGAATTCTGGAACTGCAAAAAAGGGCTGCTAAATATGTTTATGGAAATTGTCGCAGAACGCAATCAGTAACAGATATGATAAAAGAGCTGGAACGGGATTCATTGGAAGACAGGAGGAGGGTGAAAACAGCGATGGCAGTGTACAGGATGCATATTGATGATGAGACATGGAAAGATGTTGGTGTAAGAATTAAAAGCAAAGGCTTGGAAGGAAAAAGATGACCATGACCACAAGCTGGCATTCAATTTCAGGCACAAGGGTGTAGCAAGATTCTGTTTTTTAGGTAAGGGTGTTGGGGGTTGGACCAAGACAAATGATGAATAATTTACAAAAAATGTTGAAAGAATTTAAAGTTAGAATTTGTAGAGGGCAAATGTAGGTGGATGCAGGAAAGGGAGTAAGATGAGTGTGTAGGGAAATTGCCACAGGAGTGTACACTCTATTGCAATTTATTTAAATATTATTAGAACAAAACATGTGCGAAGATGTAAATCACAAACTATTAGACAACTCTTTTATTTTGTAAATTACACTACAAAATAAAATAAAAGGTATGAAATCTTAAAATAAACAAATTTCATAAATTTTTGAAATCAATAATCCTCAGTAATGAACGATCAATGAAAAAACAGTAACTATCTCAAATTATCCATGCAAATTTTCTATTTACAAATTATCACTGTAAATTTTAATGTTAAACAAAATAAAAACTACAAAATTAGTCTTCACATTGTCAAAATTAGTTACCTGCGAGCAACGAAATATGCGAGTAACGAAATGACTTTGTGAGTAACGATTCGGTAATCAAGTCAGGTGACAAACCCATTACTCAGTAATGAATACATTGTTACTTTTACAGCTCTAAATATTGCATAGTTCAGACCAACTGAATTTATCTGCAACAGTCAGATTCTGGTCCAACTGAAATTGGAATCAACTTTGGTTACCTTCTTCAGTGTTCCTTGTCTAGAATGAAAATACTGTTCAACTTCCCAAAAATTGTTCCAAATGAGATGGTATTAAAAAATTTGCAAACTGAAATTATATAACAAGAACACAGTATAGTATTGACTTGTGCCAAAATGTGTAAGTAGACACGTTCTAATGAAAGCTGTGTGCCAAGTTTTAACTTACTATCTCATTCAATTTGTCCAGCATGCAAGTTTGTGTTAAGGCCTTATGTCGTATCTCATGATTTTTATGACTAACACGAAGAAAACAGTAGCACAAATGTTTGAAATTTTGTTTTAAACTTCGGAAACATGTTAGTGAAAAATATGAAATAATTCATGAAGTATTTAGAGACAAAACCCTAAGATCTATACAAGTCTATCAGAGGTTTTTGTGATTTAGGGCTGACCAAACTTCACTGGAAGATGATGAGTGATCCTCAGGAACTTCAACCTCAGCCACACCTGACACCAAGAAATAATTTATGAAGACCATCATCTGAAAAACTTCATATGGGTTATGGAACATGTCAGTGAATTTTAATGAAAAAATTGGGCATGCACCAAATCACAACAAAGCAAATTCATGTTTCCACTGAAATGAAAGAATTTTGCATCTAGTAATAAAATCTTTTTGCTGATGGTCATTATGGGGGATGAAAGCTTGATGTACAGTGGTCAACTGGAAATGAAGCAACTGTGGCTGAGACCTATGAAATGCCAACAAGTGAAGATTAATGTGAGAGGTTGGTCATTGGTTTTTTTGATGTGAAGGGAATAATTGTTCATTCAGAATTTGATGTGTTGAGGTGGACTGTCAATTCAGCATTATGTTGTAACATTCTTAGGTGTCTTCATGAGGTATTTGAAGAAAATGCCTAGAGATTTGGTGTGAGAAAAGTTTCCTCCTGCTCCATGACGGTGCCTGCCCCACCATTTTTTCTGTATACAATAGTTTTTTTTGTTAAGAATTCTATGACTTTAAACCCCTATCTGTGATATGTGTCTGATTTGGCATTATATGAAGATGAAGTTAAAGATTTGACTGTCTGAGACAACAGATGAAAGACAATGTAAATCACTGGTGGCACTAGAAGCTGTGATATTTCAAAAACGGTTTGATCAGTTGAAAAAAATAGTTGGACTGGTGCCTTGGGGTACAGAGGACTATTTTGAAGGTGGTAGGAATTACAAGTAATTATTTCAGATTTAATATGAGAGATAAGTCTTTCCCGGTGTATCTTTGCTGTATATTCTTCACGGGTTTGCTGCCGGATTACATTTTCTGCTGACAACGAGCTTTCGGCGACTTGCACTGCCGCCATCATCAGGTCCGTTGTATCGAAAGGAACAAACAGAACTGAACCGAACAGCGGAACAGAAGCGAGCCAGGAAGAACCGTGAAGAATATATAGTATTTCAGATTTTATAGCTTTAGTTTCGGAATTTCTGGATACCACTTCATATTAGTTCGGGATAAAATTATAAACTCAATGGTTTTAATAACTGATCAGATAGTTCTGGTGCTGTAATGTATTTGATAGGGTACTAGTTTATATCTAAATATAATATGTTGTTGCTTTTCAAAATGATGTAATTTTTAATAATATAATGCATATTTTAGGTTAAAATGTTCGATACTTCCTTACATGATAGAAATAATTTAATAGCTTTTAGATAGTTTAAGAAATCTTTAATTGATCTTGTACTTCAATTTCAGAGCACTGTAAGGAGAAACTTGACAAATATGTGGCTGAAAATTTGCCAAAAGTAAAAGTGATTCATTTACCTGAGCGATCTGGCTTAATTCGTGCACGTCTGGCAGGTGCAAGAGAGGCAGTAGCAGATGTGTTAATTTTTCTTGACTCTCATACTGAGGCAAATGTAAATTGGCTTCCTCCTCTTCTAGGTCTGTATTTCATAAGGAAATTGAAGCATAGATATATGAAAAAGAAGCATATTTGTTGTTTGAAAATCTAATGGTAATGGGAAATCTAAGAAAATATTTTTTACTGTCATACAAAAACAGTAATCTGTATTAAGTGTCGTATTTTAAAATTTCTTGTATAAATGAAGCAGGACAAAAATATTGAAAAGGATAAAAAAAATATGTAATGACAAAAAAAGTAAAATCTTCATTCACTAAATCTGAAGGTAGGTGGGCACTCCCATTTACTTTATTGAAATTTTAATTTTTATCTTTCACATGACTAAGGAGTCAGCTAAAATGTGATGTTAATTGTTTTTCTCCTGCTTTTTGTGAAGGTTTAATTTCAGCGGACAGCTTTGGAAAGTGATAAGAGTACTTACTCTGTCCTTTTTCTTAATCACAATTTTAATAAACTACTGTAATTAACTGTCATTAATTAATTTTTCTGTTTTGCTTGCTCCAAAACTGGGGCAAATGGCAGTTACTCACATGGATAGCATTTGGAAAGTCCTGCATTAAAATCCTACTGGAGTTTTTAATGGTGATCTGATATTGACTTAGATTTAATTCTTTAAAGGAGGAGATGATATATTTCTTGTTCCTGTCAGTTTCTTTATAGTAACATCACTAATGTTAATTAGCAATCTGCCATCATACTTTGTATTATTGCAAATATTTTATTGCAGAGCCTATTGCTGAAGATTACCGCACATGTGTCTGCCCTTTTATTGATGTCATAGCCTTCGAAACATTTGAATACAGAGCTCAAGATGAGGGAGCTCGAGGAGCTTTTGACTGGGAATTTTTCTACAAACGATTGCCACTTCTTCCAGAAGATCTTAAACACCCAACAGAACCATTCAAGTAAGAGCAAGTAATTTTTTTTTCCGGTGCTGTAAGAATAATACAAGGCATACATTATAATGTTGATTGTAGGAGTCCTGTGATGGCTGGAGGACTTTTTGCCATTAGTGCCCGATTTTTTTGGGAACTTGGTGGTTATGATGAAGGTCTTGAAATTTGGGGTGGAGAACAATATGAACTGTCTTTTAAGGTATGTCAGTCAATCATGTGAAGCTGAAATTTAGTCGAAGAAACTGTAATTCTATTATTTGTTATTTCTTTTCTTGTAGATATGGCAATGCGGAGGAGCCATGGTAGATGCACCATGCTCACGAGTTGGTCACATTTATCGAAAATTTGCACCGTTTCCTAATCCTGGGAAAGGAGATTTTGTTGGAAGGGTTTGTTACATATTGTTTTTGGAAAAAAAAACTGCTGATGTTTTTGTATTACAAAATGCTTTGCCCATTATTTACAGAATTACAGAAGAGTGGCAGAAGTTTGGATGGATGAGTACAAAGAGTACCTATATAAACGGAGACCTCATTACCGTAACATTGATCCTGGTGATCTTACAAAGCAGAAAGAAATCAGAGAAAGATTGCATTGCAAACCTTTTAAATGGTTCATGGAAAAAGTCGCTTTTGATCTCCCCAAAAAATATCCTCCCATAGAACCTCCAGACTTTGCTCATGGTGAGGTATGAATTTTGTTACATAATTTTTCATAGTAATCGATTATGATGATCAGTGTTTCATTGAGGGAAACTAATATTATTTTTAGCTAACAAAAATTTCAGTTTAGTAATGTATAATATTAACATATGTTCTCTTATGTTGGAAAGTGTTATAGTTTTCATCCCTCTTTGCATTCATGTTACTGCTTCTCCTTTTTATTTTCTTCTTCTTCTTCTTCTTCTTTCTCTCTCTCTATAATAAATGTTATCTTTTTTGTGTGTGTATTCTAACAGTTTCATTTGGAAATTATATGATTAATTTGTTTTTCAGTTAGTACAAATAATTGCATAACTAGTTATTGTACGCTTTGTTCTCAGACATTGAAATTATTCTTCTTTATCATCTCCAATTATATACCTGTTTGGTAATTCTTCTTCTTCTTTAATTCACTTGTTATTGTCAGCCGAAATAATACTGGATATTACACAAAATTATTTAAAGTCTTCACATCTGGTACTTCACCATGGAACTCTGAAATACCAGGAGGGTATAAAAGGCAACTCTTCAAATGATGTTGAATAGATAGATAAACATCTAGTATTTTATCTTTGAAACTTTAGGGCTAAGGTAAGCAATTCTGTTTGAAGTAACTATTTGAGCACAAACTATTTCTGTAAACTCATCTGGTCAGGGACGGATCCAGGATTTGAGTTTGGGAGGTGCTTGATGGGTCTTTGGATTGGGGGGGGGGGGGAGAGGGGAGCTTGAGAGTCTCCTCGGAAAAGATAAGAAGAGTTGAAAAAAAAGAAGAGTCTCAAAAATTATGATGTCGGGGGTGGACCTAGATACTTTTTTTTGGGGGGGGGGAGGGGCTTGAGCCCCCTAACTTCCCCCCCTGGATCTGCCACTGTATCTGGTATTTAATTTCAATTGCGATGGAGCACACATGCTGCGGTGGCAATTTTCATGTTGCATACTGTCATACAATTTTGGTAGCTTTGGTATATAATATGTAACTAGAATCTACAATAGAAATATGAAAATTAAACAGTATGAAAATCAACTACAGCAAACGAAGAAAAATTTACAAGAACAGCACTAAAAAAGATTATGGAATGCTGAGTCATAAGCAGCCTCAATTCCAGTTTTGACATTTGATACGCCGTATCATGAAGCAGTGTGTTGTTATATGAATCTCACAACTAATCCTCCACAATCAACAAAATTGAACTGTTTAGGAGTGAAATATATCTTTTAGTACAGATAGGGAAAGTAAACCCATCACTGAACATGGATGAAGACAGCAGGTTGTAAGGCTTAAACGCTTACCGTGGTTAGGATTTATCACCTCAACTATAACTGTGTTTTGCACCTTGGATATTAGATTGTTCTAAAGTTCTCGGTCACCACCATTCTGAAACCCTCAAAATGGAAAGGGTGGTTCATTAAATAAAAATCACTGCTTCTTATTCAAAGTTCAGAATATCACTGTATTTGCGAGGAAAAATTTAAAATTTCTTAAAAATGATCTTTTAAGCAATCAGAAATTTTCACCAAATAATTTGACAGCAGGTTATGATAAGTAATCAGACCAGACCAAACCCCATTACTGAATGAAAGTCACATGAAAATATTCGAAACTGTTCTGCCGCACTATGCAAAATTTAAAGATGGCTGCCTACATTTCCCGACATCATGATTGCTGCCTTCCAGCGCTAAGCACACTAAAACCGACATACGTCTTGCTCCAGCGATTTCCAGCGACAGACAATAGCTAGTCCCTCTTTCTGCTATAAGTAAACTAAGTTTGTCAGTCACTATTCTTCTGCCACAGCCAGCCATGTGACCTCCCGAAGTGTGAAAAAGATGTTTAACTGCGCTTCTGATTTCGCAATATATTCCTATTGATCTGAAATTTTGGCAGTAGCTAGGTTGATTAAAAAGTGTTAATTTCGATCCTTATGAATATTTTCGTAGCTTTAATAGTTTGGCCGTAAAAAATTATGTTCTGTTTAACTCAAAAAACACTTCTAACTCCCATAATTTTACAGCTACGTAGCTGAAATAACTTTGTTTACTTCTAATTTACTGCTCTTTCGTTTGGTGCTAAGAACGCTGTGTCCACTGTTTGCTAACAGGTTGAACCAAGGTTGACCCAAAATGTGCAATCGTTAATTTCAAAAATGTAAATAACTACCGGACATCTGTGAAACATGTTTTAAATGATTCTACGTGTTCTTATTTGCAAATTGTGTAAATTTGAAGTTGCTTCCTCAATTTCTTTTATTTATTATGAATTTTGTAAAATTGTCCACTTGAATGATGTCTGTCTAGTCATTGTATTTTTGCCGCCAAAAATCTTACAAAAATATACTTTCTCTTATCTTGACCCAATGACTTTGTGAATTTAAATGAAACTTACTGAAAACTGTTTGTATTGTATTATGCATTTTTTTGAATATGGTTTTTATCAATTGAGTTTACATATTTTTGAAACTTGTTATTTTTACCTTTTCCCATGTATTCAAAGTTTTTACATATTGCTCAGAAATCAACCTTTATACTTTCGTGAACTTTTCCAAACTTTAATATGTTGTGCAAGTCAAAATTACGCGTCTTTCTTGCTAGAACCTGACTCTATCATTCAAATTACGACCTCAAGAATTTTAAAATAAGTTAACATACCGGCTTTTAACTTTTAATGTTTTCAAACTCTTTAGTAGGATTCTCTGGCAACAAAATTTCTGTCATCTTTTTACTAGTTATAATCTTTAATGTCCTTAGAAATGAAGGTAATGTTAACTTTTACGCAATATTCTGAAACCAAATACCAGATATGCTAATATTATTTTCTATAGCTGTTTAGCTTGATTTATGGCTTGAATTGACTAAGTAACTGACTTTAGAACTAATGTGCCATGCTATTTAATTGAGCCCGCTGTTCTGTGAATAAATTTCTTAACACAGTTTGTGAAATTTTAGGTTAGCTTACAAGGTTCACTATACACACCGAGCGTGGTGGTGTAACGGATAGCGTTCTGGCCTCGCATTCGGGAGGACGGCGGTTCGAATCCCCGTCCGGGCATCCAGATTTGGGTTTTCCATGGTTTCCCCAAATCACTCCAGGTGAATGCCGGGATGCTTCCTTCAAAAGGCCATGGCCGAATTCCTTCCCATTCCTTGCCCCCATCCTTTCCCGTCTCTAAAGACCACGTTGTTAAAAAGGGACGTTAAACTGTTAAAAAAAAAAAAAAAAAAAAAAAAAAAGTTCACTATACACACATAATCATGAACGCACGTTACAATGTTTTGGCATAAACCATTATTGCAGGTGAGATATAAGGCAAGTGGACCAGATGTTAACACACCAAGACTCACCACATGAGATGCAGTCATGTGGTGAGCCCAAGTGTGCGTCCATGTGATCCCCTTTCTATATATCTTCATCCTGTAAAATTAAGATTTATACAAAAAATATTGTAACGTGTGTTCATCACAGCTTTACCTCCATTGTACGTGGTAGATGACGGGGTTATTTTTACCACTCTTCCTCATATTTGTTGGCTAACAGAATTTCCACTGCATCCTTAGTATATAATTACATATTCTATGAACTGCAGTGTAACTGATAACAGAGAAGACCAAAGTAATGCTAGCTTTACTGGTAGGAAGAAAAGATGTACAACTCTAATCATAGTTCTCTTTCTAGTCTATTGCAAAATTTCAGTATTATAAAAATGACGAATTTTCACAATGAAAAAGAGGTGATCGCGGTAAATGTTACTTCAAACTAACACGTTTCCTAGGCAGGAGCCCTGAAAACATTTTATACAGTTCTTATCCTGCGAAAGCTTTCATTCTTTCAAGGAAAAGCTCTGATTTATAATTTCATTTCTTTAGCTTTTAGGATGATGTTATAGAATTGTATTTGTATAAATTATTATTGTTGTTAACTATATTTCATGATTTGATTTCCTCGTGATGTAAAGATAAATGTGAAAAGTGAAGATTTATGTAACTTACCAGACAATTTGAAAATGTAATGCATTTACAAGCAGTATCACATTCCAAGTTTAGATTCAATTTCTGAATATTCGGTTAATACAAATCTGAGATAATTTCAGCACCTGTCATCTATTTGACAATCATCGTATGTTATTCCTCTTAGAAACTGTAACTTTAAATTGTGATACCATCACAAAATACAATTTGTTTCATTTCTGCATTTTTTTTTTTTTTTTGTCTTAACTATCTTGGGCACTGACAAGTTGTTAAACTTCAAGAATAATGGAAATCATTGCCAGCAGATTATTAGTATTTGTAGAGGCCTTAATTTTAAAAATATCCACTGTGATGCAGATTCTAAAAATTATAATTTTTGAAACAATAATGGTTTTGAATATTATCTGCTGTTTCAGATCCGCAGTGTTGCTTCCCCAGAGTTGTGTGTCGACACGAACAATGTTGGTGCTGATAAGCCATTTGGCTTAAGGAAATGTATCAAAGATCAAAAACATTTGTCTGGAGAACAGGTACCTTTCTTAGATTTAGTAGGAAAGCAAATTTGTTGCGAGTAGTAATTTCCCCATATTTTTACTGTTGTCCTCAGAATTTTTTTTAATCAAGTGAGAGATCTTTAAAAGCCCTGATTTGCATTCTTTTAAAGCAAGAGATATGAAGCGCCCTCATTCCTTGTACATGCCTAGAAATAAAAGAAAATTACAAGGATACTGTGTCTTGGACACAACAGTTTTGTGCTGTGTGCAACATGGCTGTCTGTAATCCTCATTTAAAATATAAATAATGTGTGGCTTTTAAGTTAACCCATCCTTTAATCATACAACTTATAAAATCACAACACGTAATTAGGACAAATGCCGAAAGCGTCTCCAGATTTTGTGAAAAAATTGTGAAGTGTCCCTGGATTTGGAGAAAAAATTCTGGTAACCCTACTGTAGATTATTGCATCATCAGTGAACAATGACAAACTGTTATTAATATTCCCCTGACATAGTTCATAAAAATTAAGAAAGGAAGTGAACCTATTACACCTCCTTAAGGGACATCAAATGTGACATCTAGATTAGTAGAAGTTTCCGCGTCAATATTGACATACTGCGACTGATTGTTCCGATACACTATACTTTCAACCTTTCGCTTAATGGTGGTTGTGTGGAAGAGAGTGGAAACCTTACACACACTGCAGCAACTTGTGAACCCCCATCAGTAACTTTCATTATGTCATTCGAAAATAGGGCCAGCTGTGATTCACACGAATTTTTCTTGCTTCAGTGTAAGAAATTTATTTTTGTCCAGAAACTTCATAATGTTCAAGCAAATAGCATGCTCTAGAACTCCACTGCAAATAGATGTTAGAGATATAGGATGTTAGTTCCTAGGATCTCTTCAGTCTCCTTTCTTGAAAATAGGACTTTCAATCAGAAGATACTTTTTTCTCTTTTCAGGATTTACAGTATATATCAGAGGGAGATGGTTCGATTTCCGTTGCGTACTCTAAAAATACTCTTACCGGGAACCATTGGAACCCAGCACTTTCCCACATTTCAAGAGCCCTAATTGCTTTACAATATCTGCACAGTATCTATTCATAACTAATCCATCCCTGACTCCACATGATGTTGAAAAACGGATATGTTATCCATATTTTCATCAGAGAATGAATTTTTAAATTCTATGTTAAATATGTTACTCTTGTCATGGCTATCATTAACATCACATCTGTTGTGTATTAGTACTGGCATATTGTTGTCACTACAACTTCTTTTCTTACATGCTACCAAAAATTCTTTGGGTTTTCTGTGAGGTTCTTACAAAGCAACAGAAGTCAAGAAGGGTGTAGCAATCAAATTTTTAACACATTCTGTCAGATAAGTTATTCTAATTCACTAAGGTAACGCATCCTTCTTGGGTGTTTGTGTATTCTCATTTGCTTTTTGAGCAATCTTTTAACTTCTCGTGTATACCATGGTGGATTGTTCCCTACCTTAATTGTCCTTGTTGATATATGTATGTTGACATCTTCCTTGACTATATGTATAAATTGATGCCACATCTCTCCAATTGTGAGTCCTGTTACTTTGAATATATGATAATTATTCCTTAGGTACATTCTAAAACATTCCTTTAAGGCATTTTTGAATCCATTTGGTTCCTTTCTTATTCATTTTTGTTTTCAGTTATTGATTTTATGGTTGAAATTACTGCTCTGTGATCACTTATTAGTATTGTCATTGAATGTTTTGGGTCAGGGATTGGAATAAGTTACCAAGGGAAATGATGAATGATTTACCAAAAATGTTGAAAGAACTTAAACTTAATATTTGCAGAGGGCAAATGTAGGTGGATGCAGGAAAGGGGGAAGATGGGTCTATAGGGAAATTGCCACCGGAGCGTGTGCTCCATTGCAATTAAATTAAATAATTCAGACTTAATTTGATTCCTCCTCAGTAACTTATCAGCAGTGCCCTGAACTCATTTGACATCAATGTACAGATTTTCCTGCTCATAGGTATATCGTAAGAATAGATATAGATTATCCAATCCTTTTCTGGTGGCGGTAAAAGCTAAAGAGACAGCTTTGAAGAATATCTTCTACGAAAACATGATCTCAGAATAAAATCTCACTAGATGAAATTTTGCTGCTCAAGGACTGTATTTATTATTAGTGTGTTGATCCATAGATCCTGTTTTTTGGTCATTTCATGTTTTCTGCAAGGGAATTTTATGACAAATGTAACATGCTGGTGCCACGTTTGCCTAACTTCTTCAGTTTCATCATTTCACTTGCTATTACCAATCTGCATATCACTTTATTATTATTATTTTTTTTAACTAGAACTGTATTTATTTCAACCCTGAAATCATAAATATTCATTTTTTAAAAGAATTGAATTTATGCTTATCATAAATATTGCAGATAATTGAGGATGTAAAGTGTAAGGGGTATGTTGAGATAAAGAGGTTAGTGCAAGATAGGAAGGGATGGAGGATTGCATCAAACCAGTCAAAAGACTGATGGCAGCAAAAAAATAATAATAATAATAATGTTTAAGTTTTTTGAGTCCTCTTCTCAATGCCAGTCACAGTTTATCATTGCTGAAATGGTTTACAGAATTTCACTTTGACATGGCACAAAGACATCCGTCCACGAGGTCGCACTATGTGCTGGGATGTGTCCAGTAGTGCACATAAAGCTCCTGTAACTCTGTACAGTTGCCATGGTATGCAAGGCAATCAGCTGTGGAAGTATGATACAGTAAGTAATGATTTATTGCTTTTATATTAATTTATTTAATCATCCGTTCACAGCTGTGTGCTTGATGAAAAAGGGGGAGGGGGAGGGGTAGTAAGCTAGGAAGCTATGCTTGGCTATGTGTGTGAGGGGAGGGGGGAGGAGGGGAGGGTGGTTGTTTCCAATTCAAGCTAAATAGCTTTTCATTTATTTTCTTTGTCACAGTTAGAATAGGGTACAGAATACACAACCGCATGTGGATATTTATTTCCATCATTTAATTATCTCCTTATTTTATATACCCTACATACTGACAGTGGCATGTATGTATGCAACTTGAAGTCATATTGTATGGATTGCATGGGGGCCAGCAGATTTGAACTAACCGATACGCGATAGTGCATTACGTTCCAGAAAATATTAGGCACAAGTTACCTAGACTCAAATTTGCTTACAGGTGTCAAACATGATTTTCCATGGCAGTAACAGTTAGTATTGATTTGATTTTTTTTTTTTTTTTTTTTTTTTAATAAAGCTGTTTGATTCGGATCATCCTTGTGTCACCACACCATTGTTCGATAAAAAAATTATAATTTTGTTCTGTCAAGTGAACTTCAGTGCTTCTTTAATTATAGTTCTCCCTGGAGTGTTATTTCAAGATGAAACTGTAGTGTAAATTGGCACTGTACAACATATTTTATGAGGCTTATCAGAAATGTTTAGCGAGCATGTTTTCGATATGATTACGAAATCTTCCACAGTGAATGTTTGTATTATCTTGGTTCTCCAGGTGGAGCCGTGTTGATTTATTAAAACCTAATGTTTCTCTGAAGAAAGCCACAGCACGATGGCAGAAACGTTAGGTTTTAATAAATTGATGTGGCTCCACCCAGAGAACCAAGATAATACATGTTTTCAATATGCAAAACAGTGTCAGTAAGCTATGGAAATGTTTTAAGCAGGACAAAGAATCATTCCCTGCTAATGTAGAAAGAAATGTGAAAGAACTGCAGCAAAATAAAACAAAAAAGTAGTGCTTCTTAATTTTTTTATGCGTCCTGTATAGTTTGTTCTATTTTATCAATTAACAAATTATGATGAATGAGATTATGACAATGTTTTTAGTAACACCTAAGGATGAAAAGAGTCCCTGGTTGTACCTGAGAAAGAGGTTTTCCCAATAATTTATCAAAATCCTTGTGTAGATGTAGGAGGAGACAGGGTGCAGCAGCCCATTAGGAATAGTGGCGTACGAGGAAAGAATATGAAGGAAAGGGTACTGTTGTTAGGTAGTAGTCACGGGAAAGGTGTAATAGGAGTTTCACTAAAGAATAGTGATAGTGGGTGATGCGGGGAATGGTATTGATAGAATTGGAAGTTGTAGTACAGAGAGTGACCCGAGGAAGTTCCTGAAGGAGGCTTAACATACCGGGGTTGAACTCGTGCAGGTCCCAAGTTGTCATGACTGGCCACAGTTGAACCATGCTGTGAGGTGGGTAAATGCGGAGACTGAGATGCTTCTTGGAAAAGGCATTAGTTCAATGTAAGGGGTTGTGCCTTTGGTCACCATTGGTTGGTGGAGTTTCACTAAGCATGACCATCTTCTAAATAGAAGGACAAAGGGGTACTTTCTGAGTTTCCAGCTAAAGATGTAAGGGACCCCACTTCCAGTGATGTGCCTTTTTTAGTTTAGGGGCTGTTGGTGAGGGGATGGAGGTAGATGATCAAAGTAATGCTGTTTGTAGATCACAATGGGAAAAATCACAAATGCTAAGGAAATAGATGAAGCTGCTGGAACAATAACTGATGGGAGCAGAAATGGGAAGGAGAAGGTTAATTTTGAAAATATTACAAGAGTGTTAATGGTGAATAGTAGAAGCATAATAAACAAAGTAATAGAATTTTCAAATTTAATGGAGATATACAAACCACAAGTAATTATGGATGTAGAGCCTTGGTTAAAAAGAAGTACTAGAAAATGAGGTTTTTCCATTTGGTTACAGAATGTAAAACAGAGATAGAGCTTTGTAAATTCAATATGGCCACCGAAATGTGGTATACTCAACTTTCGGTTGTGCTCTAGCTTTGAGTTTACAAGTACTATTGTCACTACAAGGCTTATTAAAAACTGAATTAAGCCAGTTAATCATTGCATCTACAGATGGTTGGCGATTTCGGTGAAAAATAATGGTCTGTTATCATGTTTGCCCCCCCCCCCCCCAAAGATAAATACTGGCAAATGCGGTGGGTTATAAAACTAGAACATTAAAAATCTTCATCGAAGTGGACCATAGTGTGTAGTTGTCATTTTGCTAAATTGGATTTTAATTCATTGCTTGACAGTTATGGTAAGTTGTTGTTTGATTTTCACACGTTGGATTAAGAGTATCAAGTGACTGTATCAACCTCGTATTAGCCTCTGCTGAAAATCAATTTTTTTTATGTTGTGTTTAAATTATGGCTACATAGCCTTGATTTGCTGTGGATTGTTTACCTTTTTCTGTTACTTTCTGTGAGGGAATTAACTTTAAAAAATACTTTAGATCGACTGAAAATTTATTTAACTGATAAAAAAGTATTAAATAGGTTTGCAAAGGTAATTGTTTTTATGCATTTTTTAAAAAATATGTAGGCGATGACAAAAGTATGTTGCAGTTAAGATTTTTCTCAGATGTTGAATAATCCATAATGTGAACGGCATTTTACAGGAAGGAGAATGAGCTTATCCACACAATTAGAAACGAGCAGACTAAAAAATTTGAGGATGATATGAGGGAACTAAGAAAGCTAAAAAACATAAAGGGGTTGGTGTATGTAACATTTTTAAGTATGTCTTAAAGCTAGCAGGATGTGACATTGTACCTTAACTTGAAAGGTTATGTTAATTAAATCTGGATACTTGCTGCTTACTAGAGAACTGGAAAAGTGTGATAGTAGTACTGGTCCATAAAGGAGGAGTGACAAATAGGGTCAAAAATTACAGGTAATCAGTTTGACATTAGAGGTACATAACTGAAAGGTAAGATTAATATTCCTCTACATTAGAGGTGTCTGTGAAGAACATAAGTGGTTTTCAAATTATCATGGCTTTAGGCAAGGATGTTCAGATGAATCTCAGTTAGTAGGCAATGTGGAAGATATTTCTGATCAAATGAACAAGGGAGGCAAAATTGATAGTGTAGCACTAGCTCTTTCAAAGACATTTGGTAGGATGAGATATTAAATTGTGCTAAATAAGGTATAAACCATTGCAGTGAATGAAAAGGTGATTTACTGGGTAGAAGAATTCATAAAAGGTAGAAAGCAAAAAGCTAGGGTAGGAAATGCAGTATCAACAGAAGCAGAAAGATCAAAATAGTAGAAGACTGAGAACAGCTGCAGGGTTATCTGGAAAGGATATCTTGCTGGATAGAGAAACATGGGATGAAGATAAATACAAAGATGAGTCAGTTTATTAGGTATACAAATAAAAGAAAGTTAAGATTGTTTATAGTTATAAGATGGGGAAAGAATTACTTCTTGTATATTTGAAATGTAAATACCTTGCCATAATGTTTGATAACAAACTCAACTAGGTAGGACACATTGCTCAGGTAGTAGGAAAATATTTCAAAATCCTTGTTGGAGAGCATGATGAGGGGATGTATTAGAGAAACAAGGAATTGGGTTACAAAATGTTGTTCAGACCATTGCTTGAATATGGTAGCATGGGATCCATATTTTGGGTATCAGATGAGGGGATGCATAAAAAGGGCTGCTAGATTTGTCTCTGGAAATTATCACAGAACACAATCAGTAAGTGATATGATAAAGGAGTTGGAATGGGAATCCTTGGAAGACAGGAGGGTGAAGAGAGTCGTGGGAGTATACATGGCTTATATTGGTGATGAGGTGTGGAAAGATATTGGTGGAAGAATTAGGAGAGATGCTTGGAAGGTAAAAGTTGACCATGACCACAAACACACACTATCTCAGGCATAAGGGTGTGGGAAGATTTTCTTTCGTAGGTAAGGGAGTCAGAGATTAGATAAGTTACCAAGAGAATTGATTAATAATTTATAAAAAAAAACTAAAAAATCTTGAAATTAGTAGAGAGAAAAAGTAGATGAGAAAAGGAAGGGGGGAAAATGGGACTGTAGGGAAATTGGCATCGGAGTTAATGCACCATTCCAATTAAATTAAATTTGTTTTGAATATAAGAATGCAGCTTATAGTAAGGATGAGTTTTATCATGAGTTTTATCACTTAAATGAGACTAGTCTAAGTTGTTTAATTTAATTTCAATGAAGCATTGCCCACTTGTGTTCATGGCTATCTCTTTCCTTCTTTGAACTACATAGGTAATTCTTTTTCCAATATCCTTCTATGCTTCAGTGCTAATATACTATACATCTTATACCAGAGACAATATGATAGAGACTGTTCACGACCAGCATAAACTTTGGTGAAGTAAACGCTCTCACATAAATGCAGGATTTTGAAATGTTTGTATATATATTTACTTTTCATTTTGTTTCTTTCATTAACTTTTTTTGCATCGGGAGAAATGGGAAAAAATGAAGGGAAACTGAAATGAAAAATGTTAATTTTCTTCCTTTTTAATTTTTATTAATTCCATTGAAAAAGAAACAGCTATAATAAGAATATAACAAAAATTAATAATTAGAAATATAAAAATTGTACAGGATAGTTAGAGTCAAATATATTAAAATACTATACACACATTACAATTTAGGTCCTATGTTTATAAAATTCACGAACAGATACAAAGTACTAACAATGTATTTATTCAGTCATTCCATTTGAGATCGAATACCAGAGTTAAAAAGTCCTAATCCTTTTAACCACAGTAAGCATCAATATCTTTTGTTGAGCAGCCATATTACCTGAAGTGAAGATAAGGTTCCCTTTTCACATCAACATCTGGAACTGCATTAAGATTTCCTAAAACAAATGTTTTCAAACTAGATTTGTTTGTATAAATTACCACAGAACACAATCAATAACTGATATGTAGAATGTATTATGAAGAAAAATTCTGGAGTCTTTACCACAAACGCAAAGTATTTAAAATTAAATATGTCAAGGGCAATAGAAAGTGTGTGATGATAATGCAGGCAAATAATTTGAGAGAGAGGAAAAACAATATGTGAAAATGTGTTTTTGGTAAATCATTCGTATGACACTTGCAATAAATATGCCTTAATAAAAAAAATTCTTTTGATAACTACTTTTCTAACTTTTCACAAGATCTGTTCCAAAATTCTAGTTAAACACAGTAAGAACAAAAAATTTAAATTTTCAACCGATAGCAAACGTTGCTGCATTATATATCGTAATACTTGAGAACAGGATACCAATGTAACTAAAAAACTGAATTTACACACATCAATAATTTACTGGATGAAAAGAAATTACTCTTCATTTTGGGGTGAAAGAGGAGCCAAACACTTGTAGCACTTTAATCCAGAATATTGGCACTCAAATGTAATTACAAACAATGTTATACGAGTGTCGTGTATTTTAGCAAATTCTTAAACTGCAGTAATCAAAGGCATTTACCTACCTTTTAATGGAACAGCAAACTGCCATGAGACGTTTGCTTTTGGAATTCACATAACACCAACTCTTGAAATGTAGAGTGCATTGAAACTTCTTGTTCACATTAACAAAGCTTTGCTGTGCAGATTTTCAAAAAATGACACATGTCACAAGCAATTCAGGATGGCAATCTAAAAACAAAAGTAAATTGTGATTTATTTGTTCACAGCGATAAAAATAGTCTAATAATATTTAAGAGGAGCAATAAAGTATTAAAGCATACTTACATGCAAACATAATGCTATCCAAGTAAAAATAAATTCTTTCATGCAGAACACAAGTTGTATGCCAAAACAATATAGCATTAGATTCTCTGTTTGATAGACAACGTATTTTGAAATCAGAGTTAACATTAATGGAAAGAAGATTGTATTTCCATCTGGCGGTGGAAAGTATAACTGCTTGGAGCTGTATCGCCAACGCTAGCGCTCCAAGAGTTAGTTTTAGCGTGGTAGTAGTCCGACGAACTTACTGGTCCAACTCGTCCATATGATATGAGCACCCCATGTCTTATACACTCCCAGCACACTCTTCATGTCCAGCATATATTCCAATGACTCCAAACCCAGCTTTATTTTATGAGTCACTGATTATGTTCTGTGGTAATTTTTACAAATAATTCTGGCCTCCTTTCTTTGCACCTCCTCTAACTGCTGTGTTTGATGCCCAAAATTTTTGTCCCCTATTAAACCACCATATTCAAGCAATAGTTGGACCAGAGCTTTGTAAAATTGCACAGTCTTTTCTTTTGGGTTTTGCCCTGCATTTTGCTTGCGCTGATGCCAACGTTTCAGTCCCAACCTGGGGCCTTCATCTGGCCTGCTTCAAATTAGTGTATCCACTTTGTCTTTGGGCCACAACTCCCATACTTCTCTGATACATGCCCTTGTCACCATCTCCATTAATTTTGAAATCTCTTTCTACCACATCCCTAATGTATCTTGCCCAATTAAGTTTACTATCAAATGTTATGCCAAGATGTTTACACTTAACATCTTCAACAAACAATTCCTCCTCTCTCTTATTATCATAAAAAGTCTGTATCTTTTCATCCATGTACTTCATCAACTGACTCTTTTGGCATTATTATTCATTTCTTGTTGACCTAGTTAGCTATACATGCTGTCCATATCCCCCTGTAGCTGTTCACTGTACCATCTTATTACATCTTATAACATTATGTCATCTGGTAACAACCTAACTTCTAATTGTAAACCAACAGCACAATCACTCTTTAGAATGATTAACAGCGATTGTTCAAATACACCAGCCTGTGCCACTTCCATTTTCAACTCTACCTCTTTTGATACTACGTTTCCTACCATAACTCTTTATCTTTTAAGAATTACTCCACCCAGCAAGTGACTTTTTCTTCCAATGGTTTTTACCACCAGTTTTTGGCTCATTTTTTCAAATGCCATGAAAACATTTGGTGTTGCATTATCAGCTTGGCCTCTCCTGCACATTTCATTTGAAATTTCTTGCATGTAGCCTTCTGAGATTCACAGGGATAACCTTGCATGAGCCCATGTTACCATTTTGCGGACCACTTTTGATCCTCAGACATTTCTAATGTTGTTGAATATAATATCTCTTGCCACCGCTGATGTCAAACTAATGTTTATAATTATTTGTCTCTCTTCCTTTGTTGACTGAAAAAATTATGAAATTATGACGTGCATAAGGGCCAAGTCATCAGATTTTTTTAAAAAAAATTCTAAATAAACAATCTATAACACTGAGAGAAACCATTCTGTTTCAGAAAGTAAAATGAATTAATGCTGCAAAGTATAGACTTGGCTCAAAACAAGATCTCATAACTTTTTGTCACTACACAGCGTGAGAATTGGCATATTTTTACAAGAATTGTTATGGTGGGATCTCATTTCTTTTTGTAAGTTGATTGCTTATTCTGAATCGTCGCTCAAATTTGATTATTTCGTTTGAAAATCTGTGAATAAGAATATTTCAGAATTTAAGACATCAATATACACTACCAACAATTGCCCACTCTCTGAAAACAATGGGAGTGCGCTGTAGCCGAGCAATTCAGATTGCCGCTGCTTTAACTACCACCATAAGTAAATAATGTGTAATTTCCAAAGTAAGCATGGGAACAAATTACAATTTCAGATGTTAGTTACACTTGCTGATATTTATGTATTATTGCAACCTGCAAATATGTGCCAGAATTTTTCATGTTTGGGATTGTAATTAAATAAACATAGGGGAAAATGCCAATATTGGACTTTTATTATAATTTAAGGATGAAACCAAATATGTGTACCAAATTATTTGTGGAATTTTGTTGTTGGGGTGTCGTGGCCGAAGAAAAATTTCCAATTCCACTAACTTCGAAAGTAACAAGAGGAAGGAAGTAAAATTTAACACATTAGTACGCTCTGTCTACGATTAAAATCTGAGGTACATGAAGTTATTAGGGTAGAAAGTGATTTCAGGTTAGGGGTATATGAGAGGTAGATATGAGTTTCAAACTTTTCTTATAAAATGGGGGTAAAATTTTATGTGTACCAAATTTCAGCTTTCTGTGACTACGAGAAGTACCTTAGAGTTTTGATTATCAGTGAGTGGGTTGAAAAATCGGCGATATTTGTGTATGAATAACGTCTGAACTAAGAACAGTAACAAAATAGAATTTATTATCTTTGCTAAGATTGCTGTTATCTATGTGTAATAGAAATTTCAGAGGTATAGTATCAATATGACTGACCAAATGGAGGTACAGAAATGGCACGAATCGCTTTGAGAAAAGGATATGCAGTGCTGCTGTTAACTCGAATTGGGTTTTTTTCAGATTACATTTTCAGTATGTTCATTCTACAACAAATTTTTGAATTGCTAAGTATTTAGCTGAATCAACTGTACTATGGACTGTATCATTACATATTCAGAGCTAAATGGTTTCAACTTTTTACTTATATGCATGACTTGACACAATTTAGCATTTAGCTTCAATTGCCAGTATTCACACCAGGCTATTATTTTCACAACATCAGCTTCTAATAAAGTGCAGCGGTCCTGGGTTCTTATTTCATGATAAATAATAACATCATTGGAAAATTGTGTTATATTTCCTTCCATTAAATTGCACAAATCATTGATGTATATGAGAAACTACAGCAGCTCTATCACACTCGCTTGGGGAACCCCGGACCTCTTTTGGGTACTACCCTTCAGGAAATTGGCAACCTAGCTGCATATTTGTCTAAGTATGCCATAACTATGAAGTTTCATAACTAATCTAGTATGAGGCACATTTTCAAAAATCTAATAAAATAAAGTCAACCTGAGATAGCTAATCTAACATATGGTATGAATTAAAAGCGCAAGTTGTACCCTGCAACATTGGCCTTTTATGAATACTTTTTATTTGATTTTAATAGATCCTCTTCATCCAAAAAATGCATGCCATTGATTAGCTAAATTGAAGTTAATGAAATCTGCCTGTAATTTTGAGGATCATTAACATTCCCACTTTTAAACACAAGCCTTATGATGGCTGTCTTCCACTTAGGTGGTATGTTTCCTTGATCCAAGGAGATGGTACATAATTTCATTAAATACAGCTTGATTTTTTTGCATAAAATAATAATTGAACTAAGGAAAAAGGAAATGGCTTTAGGTAATATAAATTACAAGGAAAGGGAAAATGACTCATTACTCACCAAAGTTGAAGGCAGCGACGGGTGAAGAACACATATGACAAACACAAGAATACGCAATATTTCGGTTTTACACCTTGTTCATGCTAAATAAAATGAGTCGTGTGGTTTGGGAGGTGTGCACACACCAAAGTTTTTTACATGACTGAGTGCATTGTCAATATGGCGTGGGGACTGAGATGTTATATATAAATATGTATATCGCTGAGAGTGATAGAATTAGTAATATACCAAAAGGGTATGGAATGTTGAAACAAAAATTAGGGAAATAAATATTAACAGATAAATTTTGAAAAAAAGTTGTAACTATTTAAATGACAATAATGCTAATACTAATAATAATGAGTGATGCGTTATAGAAAGGAATTTTACTGGTGGTTGAGGCCGGGTGGTATCTAGGATATTTTGGTATGCAAGTTCCCATCTCCGAACTTCTGAAGCGGTGTTTTCGGGGAAAACTGCGATTGCTCTCATGGTGAAACAGTCATTGAGGTTGTTGGAATTGTGGTAGTTAGCATGTCGGCGTGTGCACACCTCCCGAACCACATGACTCATTTTCTTTAGCATGAATAAGGTATAAAACTGAAATAGTGTGTATTCTTGTGTTCATCATATATGTTTTTCTCCTGTCGCTGCCTTCAACTTTGGTGGGTGATGAGTCATTTTCCCTTTCCTTTTGGATAAATAAATTAGAATCAAGTAGAAATACTGTTTGGTACAGAATCCTTAGTGCTTTTCTTGTTTCTAAGCAATTTAGTTATTCCCTTTATGTCAAGAACGAGATCTTCCATAATTTTTTTGGTACAGGTGATAATATATCATGATTGCTTCTGTGTTTTCTCTTATGAAAGCCTTGTTAAAAAAATTAAAAATGTCTGCTTGCCTAGTTTCTCCCTATTTTCATTATCAGTGATGATATAAATTTATGAGAGCCTCTTATTAATTTGATATTTGACTGAATTATTATTTTTTTGGATTAGTAATTAGATAAATTCCTGACTTGTATTTTAAAAAGTAATTAGTTTTTAATTTCCTACATTAAAACTATTCGAACTGAATTTTTTTTTCCACATTGTTTTCAGGGAAACCAGTGGCTAGTTCATGGTGGTAATCCTCGTTGCTTGGACTGTGATACCGAAAGCTTAAAACTTTTTGTTACTAAATGTGATGGCACATCTTTAACACAAAAGTGGAGGTTTGAGAATATTGACTTCAAAGCACTTTCCAACTGGGATAATGTTGGACCTCATTAACAGTATTTTATGTGACCTATAATTAGTAATATATATGGTTTGAGAAGTATAGTTTTATACACCAATTTTCAGGCTGTGACAGATTTCTTAATGACATTAGTTGTGGTTAAGAGATGTTATGTTGTTAATTTCATGTGGAGTTTATCGCAGTTACTTTACTTTTATTTCTTATTGTATTGTTACTACATTCATTAGTCTTCTATAATTAAAACTGTTACAGGTGTAGTGTTTTGGCTGATAGTTTTTAAGCGGTTGGTTTAAAATATAAATGGAACATTTATAAAGCTTTCTTCTGACTTTGAGCATCAGATGGAAAGCTACACTTGTGCCTTTGACTGTTTGATTTAGTACACAAATGCGATTGTGCATAGATTTCACTGCCTTAAATATACTAATGTATATACTAAAGTGTGACTCCATCCCTTTTACCTACCACAATGGCAGTACAAGTTGAATCCAGACACTGTATCTTTAAATTTAAGATGCAGGAATATTTTTAAATATTGAAGAGGGTATTTTGATGGAACAAAGAATTTGTGTTATGGGAAGTTTTGCTACATAAGTTGTTGTTTTTATTATTGGGACTTCTGAGACGTATAGTCTGTTTGTAATAACGCTAGCCACAATTTTGTTTACTGAGTAACTGGTATTTCAGTTAGCAGAAAATGTGTTATTGTTTACAAATCTGTATTGTTTTGTATAAGGTATAAATGTTAATTTTATGGTTAGCATTGAATCAGTGTGCAGATGTGAATACAACATATTATAGTTGTTAGTGAGACTAAATTACTATTTGGAACAAAATCTAAAAAGTATAAAATTTAGTTAAAGAAACTCAGTTGATTGTTGTTGTTTTTTTTTACCATGTACTTATAAATAAAATACCTATAAAAAGCATTAGTACACAAGTACTTTGTTTCTGCCGGGCAATATGTTGTTGAAGCTAGAGCTCTGATGGCTCATAATATAATTACGTTGTCATTATTAAACCAGCTGCTAGTTTAGAATTTAACCCTGTAGTGGCATTTAATTAATTTTCATCTTTAACAGACAACAAACAACTGAGTTTTTTTAAATGTTACTTATTGCTGACATGAAATTTATGTTTCAAGTGTATAGTGTCTGTTAAAATTTTGTGACTTATTGGATGTTTATATAGTTTATTTTAATCTATTTTGAATGGGGTGACTGATAGACAAGCTATAGTAAATACTTATGAACAGCCAAAATTACTGTTGAGTCTGCAATGTTGTGTGAGAAAGGAATTTCTGCTGCTACTGATAGTCAAAATCTCTGAACAGGCAAAATATATTTATTTTGGTTATAGCAATATTTGGTATTAATAAAGACAAGAAATGAAGATTCAGTTGATTTAAACAGTTAATTGTATCAACTGGAAAAGGTTTTTATTTTGAGAAATTATCAGTCACCAATAAAATTTCGTGTAGAGCTTATACAAACTTTTTTCTAATTATGTAATTAAAAAGAGCATACTGTTTTGAATATGATCATGGCATAAATGAAAACAGAAATGATTTAAGGCAATACAAAAACAAAGAATTATACAAAAAGAAACTTACCATTTACCAAAGTGGGTGGTAAGAAGACCACACAAAATTCACACAGAATATTTGTTCAGAAGAGGGGGGGGGGGAAGGGGTAGGGGAGCCTCGATAAAGAAAATAACACTGTATTTCGTGTGGTGCTGTAATCATTTGAGAATGATATAAAACAGAAGGCATGGCCAACCGATTCGTCGATTTCAGTCCATTTAAATTTGTTGGTTTCATGCATCATATAATCAGTGGGCAGATGTGAATACATTATAGTAAAGTTGCCAGTGAGACAAAAATACTATTTGGAAAAAATGTAAAAGTATAAAATTTAGTCAAAGTTTATTGTTGGATTTTTTACCATGTACCTATAAATAAAATACCTGTAAAAGGCATTAGTACAAATGTGCTTTGTTTCTGCTGGGCAGTACATTGTTGAAGTTAGAAGTTCTGACGCCTCATGATGTAATTATATTGTAATTATTGAACCAGCTGCTTGTCGAGAACTTAATCTACTTGCATTTAATTAATTTTCATCCTGAACAGACAACAAACAACTGAGCACCTGTCTACCTTGCATTATATGTTTTACATCCACGATTAAGGGCCACCAAGAATACTGTGCAATTACCTTATTTCTTTTTTTATGCATTTCAGACAGTCTGTATTTAACTAAAATGATCAGAGATTTAGATGGATTTTTAATTTATGATTTCACATTACTGTGCTCCAAGTATAGTGGTTATTTAAATGTTGGAAACTTGGTGAATGTATGTTATCTCAGCAGCTTAATGTAGGTCCTGAACAGTATTAAGTTTCTTGGTCTGGCAACTTACAGGCATCCCGCAATTGACTGCTAGACAGTTTTTATGTTTAAAATATGTCAGGTAACTTCATTCCTTGTGAAGCAGATCTTTTACTGATTAATTTTTCATCATTCCATCACTGAATACATTATTAAGTATTTCTAACATAACTTTTCTACAAACACAAGTGTTTATAATGTTGGCCGAATTTGCCATTTTTTTCCTTTTATAATTTTTTTTAAAACCATCATTTAAATTCTACATTTTGATTACAGGTTTTACTTACAAAAAACATTTTCTGTTGTTATTCATTGCATGTATATAACATACAGTTTTACAGTGATTATTAATAAAATTGAGACATACCTAATTAGTGTTGTAAACTTTACATTGTGTTGTGCCAAATGTAAAGGGAAAGATATAGCTATTCAGAAGCAAAATCTGATAGTACAGAGAATTATAACAAAATCACCTTGAAAAACCTAAACAAAAAGGTAGATTTATTAATGTATTTAAAAAGACATATTTGAAATCAGAAAAATTTATTGACGTTAGTACAGCATATAAAATTTAAACTCCTAAGCATGAATATGATGATAAAAAGATCGTGTTGAGTGCTCACAGTTAGTACAAAATGTGAGCCATTGATTATTTCTTTGCTTTATAATGGGGCTTTGGGTATTTATATGGAATTAATATTTGAAATATGCTTCTGAACTTTCCAGAATACACAACTGCTAATTCCGCAAGGATAAGTAATTGGTAACAAAGTACTCCCTCTGCAGAATAATGAGATAATGTTAGTGATCAGCGAATAGATTTGAACAGCTCTAGCTTAAAATGGCACATAATTTATGACATCATGTTATTTGCAATGTCAGGTCTGTTGTGCATCTTAGTTAAATTTTTATTTGTGTGTTTATATGCTTAGACGTTACTAAGATTTTTTCAGAAAGTTCAATCCGAAGTAAATTATTACATAAGACAGAAGATAAAAGGAAAATTTCTATTTCATTTATGTTGATCATATACCAACTTTTCTCAGCTCTAATAAGATGCATTTTCTGTATGTGTTTTATCTCAAATGATTAATGCCTATGTTATTACATTCACGTGAAGTTTAATTACATTAGATATTTTAAGACAGTGTCTAATTCCAGAATGTGTTTTGTTCAGTTGGTCATAATCACATAATGGCTTCCTTGGGAATTTTATATTTTTACTATTTTGTTTGGAAATTTTTTTTGTTTTAATATCAAATCTTATTGGATGGATTTTTTCTTTTCTTTGTCTTTGCTTTTTGTTTTGTTTTAATGCTTTTGTGCCTTTGATTTGGTAAAGTCTGATGGAACCAACATTGTTCTACACTGAGCATAAATAATGTTTGCACACACATTATAACTATAATAAATGGTTTACACAAATTATTATTTCATTAATGTGCTTGCACAGAAATAAAAAATATTGATGTTGTTAATGTTGTTATTTCATTTTTGTTTTTGGTCTAAATGTGGCAATAAGACTCTCTTTTATTTTATTAGTTATATACTATATTACATAAGTAACAATGAAAGGAAAGAACTGCCGTGAGGCAATATTTATATGGAAAGGACAGATAAAATACACCCATCACTCACCAAAGTTGAAGGGAGGAGGGCAGCAGCAACACAAAATAACACACAAACAAAGAAAATACAATATTTTGGGTAAAATCCTTTTTCAAGTAAACAGAAATTGCTGGGCTTGCATAAGCCTTCCGTTCGACACAGCCACTGATGCCATGTCATGTTTTGGAACAACAACTTGAAATTGATTTAGATTTTCTGTCAAAGGACATTACTGGTGATGAGTCATGAGAAGGGGCATGAAACGACGCCAATTTGACAACATTGAAGAGGTCAGGGGGGGGGGGGGGAAACGAAGGAGCAGCAGTCAGCCATTTCTAAAGATGACTACAGAAAATGTTTCGAACAGTGGAAGCACCAGTGGGACAAATATATTACTTGTAATGGAGAGTATTTTGAAGGGGATAAGGTTGTTTTGTAAAAATATAGGACTTTTTTTTTTTTTTTTTTTTTTTTTTAAAGAAAACCGTTTGTTAGGGTACCCCCTCATATAACGAGTTTCCAAGAGGGCTCATTGTTTCATGATTGAAAATGACTTATAAAAAGGGATCAGGCAGACAGGCGCAATCAGTATCAGAAAAAAAAAATAACTGAGAAAGTTTTTCTTTGAAATGGACTCGAGATGTTATGAACAGTGTTACACAGAAAATGTAAATCAAACCATACACCGAGCTGGAGGGACTCCCCCACATAAGAAAGTAGCTAGAGTCAATGATACAAGCAAACTGCTCATATAAAGTTTTTTCTTCTCTTCCCCCTTCCCCTTGCTGCTCAGATTTAATACATGGGCAAAAACCAGCAGTAGTAATAATATTAATAATAGTAACAGTAAATAAATGCCAGACACCAGTGTTACTGTTCACCCACCAGATGTGGCCACATGACTCCAGTCCTACACCTCCAAAAAATGACAATAGCTAGCCTTACATTCATTACCCAGTACTCTGCTGGTCTTGACTCCATTAACGAAATCCTTCACTGTGGGCATGAATTGCTATGCTTATTCTGTGAAATGTACCTCTGTCTCACAAAAGTCCTGCCCAAAACTTCATTCACATTTCAGTAACAGGTTTACTCTCAATCCAGCAAACAGATCCATTCCCTGCAATAGACCTTGCTGTAACATTTGCAACAGGCATCGAGCCACAACTACCCATTCCAGTACAGAAGAGACTTTGTCAATTATTGGACATCATATCTCATATGCCAACTCACCTGTGTGCACTGCTCTGTTTTAAATCTGTGCCTCCTCACCAATAACCAAATGTCCATTAGGATTGTTTTATAGGGAGTCGAATAATTTACTTGAAATACTGAAAGAATTTAAAAGTAAAATTTGTAATGGACAAAAGAAGGATGGTCTATTGCAATTAGATTAAGAATTACTGTCCACTTATTTATTTTTAATAAAAATATTTTATTTTAATTTTAATATATAATTTTTGAATTAATATTCATGCCCCTTTTTTAATTTTATGTAATATATGCATTATCACCCATTATTTCCAGTTTTTTTTTTTCTGTCACCGCCCTGGGTGGTGACGGTGACAGCGAAAGGTGACACTGATCACCGGTGGTCATCTCCGGCTGGAGGCCTGTGGCATTTTGCCTGTCCTGCCAACCTATTGTTATTATTATTATTATTATTACTCCGCGATTCACTAAAAGTGTGTGGCGGAGGGTGCATAGCACCTATCGAGAAGGGTTATGGTTTGGAAGGGTTATAAGGGATATGGCAGGAGGCGCCCATGGGCTATTGTGAGGAACCATCCCCGCATTCGCGTGGAGTGATCTGGGAAAACCATGGAAAACCCAGATCAGGGTGGCTGGAGTGCTTTATCGAAAGCTACTCCTGTCGGATTTTAAGTTTACTCGCCCGGTAAATCCTTTCTATTCCATTCCCTAATCGCTCGTGGGAAAAATGAGTACAGAAATGAATCGGTTCTGGCCCTGATTTCTCTTATCTTATTTTCACGGTCATTTCGAGATATGAATGTTGCTGGTAGCAATATTTGCTGACTGTCATTCCGAAATACATCTGTCGTGAATTTTTCAATTAGCTTCCGTCGAGAGCAACGCCTTCGGTGTTCCAGGTCTTCCCAACCTAACTCCTTCAACATCGCACTTACGCTTTCCCTCCAACTATATATACCTGTCATGAATCGGGCGGCTCTTCTTTGGACCTTCTCTAAAGCCTCCATTAACCCCTTTTGATGGGGACCCCATACAGAACAACAATACTCTAAGTGAGGACGTACTAGTGACTTGTATACAATCGATTTAACTTCCTGAGTGCATTGATTTAAATTACGACCTAGAAATCGGAGTATACGATTTGCTTTCCCCATTACATTCTCAATATGCTCATTCCACGACAAATTATTATGAATTGTTACCCCTAGGTATTTAGCGGAATCTACCGTTCTAAGGACAGTGTCATTAATCGTATATTCATAGTTTAATGGTGTCATCTTTTTACTTACACGCATGACTTGGCACTTTTTAGCGTTTAACTCCAACTGCCAATCTTTACACCACGCAATTATTTTCGTAATATCGTCTTGTAACAAAGCACAGTCGTCCAGGGTTTTGATTTCGCGATAAATTATAGCATCATCAGCAAATAATCTTTTCATTCCCCCTATTATGTCGCATAGATCATTGATGTATATGAGAAACAACAGAGGCCCTAACACGCTTCCCTGGGGAACTCCAGACCCCACTTCAGTAAGTGATGAACGCTCACCGTCGAGAACTACACACTGTGTTCTGTCCTTCAGGAAGTCTGCAACCCAGTCGCATATTTGTCTAGATATGCCGTAACCGCGAAGTTTCCTAAGTAACCTAGTGTGAGGCACAGTGTCGAAAGCTTTTTTAAAGTCTAATAGAACCAAATCAACCTGGGATTGCTCATCTATAATTCGGCACAAGTCGTGAATTAGAAGTGCAAGTTGTGTTTCGCAGCATCGGCCTTTTCTGAATCCATGTTGATTTGGATTTAAAAGCTCACCTTCATCCAAGAACCGCATGACATTCGAATAGATGATATGTTCTAAAATCCTGCAAAATATTGAAGTTAACGAGATCGGCCTATAATTCTGAGGATCATTAACATTCCCATTTTTAAACACTGGAGTTACGATAGCGGTCTTCCATTCGGCTGGTATTTTTCCTTGATCCAGAGAGACGGTATACAATTTCATCAAATACGGTGCAATTTCCTTTGCGTATCTTGAGTAGAATCTTGTAGGAATACCGTCGGGTCCGGGAGCCTTATTGGTTTTTACATTCATAAGCAGTTTAGTTATTCCCTCGACATTAAGAACGAGATCATTCATAATTTTGTCGGTACGATTGTTAAATATCGGTATCTCCTCTGAGTTTTCTATCGTGAAAGCCTTTTTAAATATATCATTCAAAATTTCTGCTTTCTCTACGCTTGTTTCTGATAATTCACCATTTTCTTTAATCAGCGACGGCATAACCTTACGAGAGCCTCTTATTACTTTGATATACGACCAGAACTTTTTTCGATTAGTAATCAGATCTTCGGATAAATTCCTGGCTTGGAATTCTTTAAACGCATCGCGCATTGCCTTACGCACTTCCGCAAGCAACTGGACTAATTTAGCACGATTAGATGAGTCCCCCGATTTTTTCACCGCGGCATGTAAACGCCTTTGCCTCCTGAGCAAACGTTTCACTTCCCTATTGAACCAAGGGAAGTTATTACTGACCTTAATACACTTCTTAGGAACAAACTTGTTTAAACCGGTCCATATTAGTTCTTTTAAATTAAACCAAAGTTCCTCAACATTTGTATTTAGCGTGTACGTTTCAAAATTCTTCGCAAAATGGTCAACCATACCCGCATCGTTTGCCTTATCGAAGCAAAACACGAGTTTCTCTTTGTCATGCTTCAGACTCAGACTGGAGTTTAACGTTACCACAACCGCCTTGTGATCACTTATACCGTCTTCTATACAAACTTTATCTACAATATCAGGATTGCTAATTAGAAAAAGATCCAGAATGGACGAGGAATCTTTGTGGCACCGTGTTGGCTCTTCGACCATCTGTTCAAGAGATCTTTCTGCAAATGATTCTAGGAACGTTTCGGTTATTAACCTATCTCTTCCACCCAACCTGAACGTGTATGTGTCCCACCTAACCGACGGTAGGTTAAAGTCACCACCCACGATCAATATATGTCCTTGAAATTTTTTGTAAATGTTATGAAGTGACTCCCTGAAGTATTCCGCGTTAGCTAAATCAGAATCCGGAGGTCGATAAAATGACCCGAGTATGAACTTTAAATTTTTGCCAATTTTTACCTTGACCCATATTAACTCGCAAAAATTTTCCGTTTCAGTTACGACAGAGCAATTAACGGTTTTACTTACGGCCACGAACACACCCCCGCCCATTGAGACAGTTCTGTCCTTCCGAAAAACATTGAAATGAGGGCCAAATACTTCGCTAGATTCAACTTCAGGCGTCAACCAGCTCTCGGTTCCAAGTATTATATCGACATCATTAGTCGCAACTGAGGCGTGAAAATCCGCTACTTTCCCTCTAATACTCCGACAATTTAGTACCATTATCCTTAGCTGCTTCGTATTGTTATTTGTGGAGTCTAAAATAGCATTTTTCATACTCGCACTCTTACGGTAAACGGGTGAAGTAATTGGAGCTGTAATATTAAAATTATTCGCGCCATCCCTACCGGGACCAGCTTCTATGTTATCAGCACATCCTCTTCGGTGAAATGAAGGATCCTCGGGCCTCACGCTGTTCCTAAAAAATAATTCATATCAAGGCGGTTCCAAATTTTAGCAGCCACCTTGGACGCCATTCTAGGTGTGTAGTGGACGCCCGACCTGTCAAATGCGTCCCAGCTGGCAGCTATCATCGGACGAAGGTCGACGAAACCCCAGTTGTTTTTGTGACACAGCTCCTGCAAATTACTATTTAAATTAAAGATCTTCCACCACACAGCCTCCCCACAATCAACACGCGGCACCACACTGCAAATTGAGAACTGTAATGAAACTGAATTTTCCCGGGCGGCTTCATACGCCTTTTGGCCCAACTTGTCCATGGATTTAACTATATCTGGAACAGAAACACGACACGAGTCATTAGTGCCGACGTGCACAGCTACTCTTAACTGACGGCAGTTCGATTCCCTAATCGCTTTTGGAATGGCCTCGATGACACGTGGTACGGTTGCTCCTGAAAGAGAAACGGAATGAACGTTAGTATGGGGATCTGCACCGTTCTTCGTGGCTAATTCCCGTAGCGGTTTCTCCAGCCGTCGCACGTTGGAGCTGCCAATGACCAGTAAACCTTTTCCTGGCAAGACTCGGGGTCTGCGGGTAAATCTTCCCTGCTGCTCTTCTGGGCCATTCGCGCTTGAATCTACAACTTCCTGCAACACAGAAAACGCGTTACTTAGGGGCAAGGTATCATTTTCCCTTCGGCTAATTGGGAATTTCGACGCCTTTCTCCGATCAACACGATGCCAGACGTTTTCTGCAACTGGAACCTGAAAATCAAAACTTGCCGGTTCCACTGCAGTTGGCTGCGGAATTTCTTCGACGCACTGCCGCTCCTCGTCTAGGATGCTCCATACCTGCGCTTGAAGAGACGCCATAGTATTAAGAATCTCCTCGAGAACCAGACGCCTACCAGAACACTTTGCACAAGCCATGTCACCTGAAACAGACAAAAACCGAACTACAAATGAATACACAAAAATCGGCGACCGCTACTAACGGCTGCTAAGGCTCGTGGCTACTGCTGCTACGGCTGCGAAGGCTCAACTGACTGGCACACTACCTAAACAGGAAATATACAAAGATAACGACAAAAACTAGCACAATTCAAATCACACACAAAAGTTGGCTACGGCTGCGGAGGCTCAACTGACTGGCACACTACATAAACAGGCAATATACAAAGATAACGACAAAAACTAGCACAATTCAAATCACACACAGAAGTTGGCTACTGCTGCTACGGTTGCTCGACTGCTGACTCACTGCCTACACAGAAAATTCAAAGATAAAAAAGTCTATCTTGCACACTTTAGATTAAAACACAAGAAATTCGATGACTGCTGCTCACGGCGGCGGTTGCTCGACTGCTGACTCATTGCCTACACAGAAAATTCAAAGATAAAAACAAAGTCTAACTAGCACACTTTAGATTAAAACACAAGAAAGTCGACGACTGCTGCTCACGGCGGCGGTTGCTCGACTGCTGACTCACTGCCTACACAGAAAATTCAAAGATAAAAACAAAGTCTAACTAGCACACTTTAGATTAAAACACAAGAAAGTCGACGTCTGCTGCTCACGGCGGCGGTTGCTCGACTGCTGACTCACTGCCTACACAGAAAATTCAAAGATAAAAACAAAGTCTAACTAGCACACTTTAGATTAAAACACAAGAAAGTCGACGTCTGCTGCCACTGTATACCCCCTCCTCTTTCACTTTGCACAATGGCATACTCTTATTTTAGTCATCTGGTGAGACTCAGTGTGCACACCTCCGACACCATAGCCTCGCGTCGTATTACTTTGAATGAATGAGGTTAAATATGAAATACTGTAAAATGTGTTCACCTTTTTATGTTACTACACTCATCAATGGCAAGTGATGGTTAAACTGTCCCTATCTTTGCTTGTTTTTAGTGCCAAAAATTGAGTGCTCTTTGATTTTGTGAAAGTTGTTGTAAAACAGACTATGGATTAATTCTTCATTTGGCGAATCAAAGAAGTATACTAACCAATTTAAGAATATTGTTGAATTGAAGTATTTACTTAGTTTTATCCTAAAAATTATTTACATTCTTTCAGTCAATATGGTATTGATTGTTAGAAGAACAAATGATAAATATTTGTAGAATAAATTAAATGTGTAGTTTAAGCAATATATGAAGGTATCTTTTATAATTAGTTAAGAGAGATACAGATTTATTTAAATGACTGAATCTTAATGACAATAAAGCAAACCCAGCTACTTGAATCTAATGATATTTCTCTAGCTGTTTTCATTAACCAAGTGCCCACATGACATTTCAGCCATTTAGAGAAATGATTAAGTTACCAGTATGTATTTAACACCACGTATCGTGTATATTTTTGGTGTTGAATACATGAACAGTTATATAAGAGTTATCGAAGAGGAGCTACATGAACAGTTGTTTCGTTATTTAAATAGTAATTGTATGTGTATTTATAACTGTCTTTTCTGTTTTTACAGTTACTGAAATACATACATACTTTTATTATTTTAGAAGTGTCAGAAAAAAGTTGTTAGCAGTGAGATTTTATCAGGCGACAACAGGCTTATTAAGCGGAGAGCTTGCTCATTACTCCACCTGCCTTTTGGCAGTTTCTTGACATAGAAAGCATTTGAATCATTTGAACACAACGGAATATTTGAATGCTGATTTTCTCGATAACGGGGAAGAAGGACATGTTTTTCCTTTGCCACATTACACCTCTGGCCATTAGCTTTCATTACACATAGTGTGACACAGCAGAAATAATTTTTATGAAAGAATTATATTTCATTCTTTGGGCATGGACGAAATTGAATAATGATTGCTCTTGGTAGAGAAAAAAGAAAAAAAGTTGATGTTACTATGGTGAATTATCAAGAGAGAATGTAGCAGAGGTTTGTACGGGATAGTCGGATGTTTGAGTTCCTACGAATATTAGTAGAAAAATAATGTTGTATTTTTGGGTACGTGATGTCTCAAACTTAGTTCCTTGAGGAGACAAACAGTAACACGGTAATAACCTTTGAAACTGTTGATAATAGAAAAAACTAGATTTTTTATAGTTATATGACAAATAAATCAATGGTTATGCAAACCGAGCATGGTGGGTGAGCAGTTAACGCTCTGGCCTCACATTCGGGAGGACGCCGGTTCAAATCCCCGTCCGGGCATCCAGATTTGGGTTTTCCATGTTTTCCCCAAATCACTCCAGCGAATACTGGGATGCTTCCTTCAAAAAGGCCATGGCTGAATTCCTTCCCGTTCCTTGTCCCCAGTCCCATCCCGCCTCTAATAACCTCGCCGTCGACGAGGCGTAAAGCAAAAAAAAAAAGGTTATGCAACATGGCGACCATGACAGAACTTGAATTTGTGTGTGTTTTATTTAGTTTTTTAGACTTTCGGTTTTTTCTTTTGTTAGTATTAAGAAAAGATGATTCTTTTTGTAATTTTTTTGTCAAGCTCCTATATGGAAAAAGAGAGAAATAGGTATCAAAGAATGCAAGGTCTATATTATAAGTTTACCAGTGTCGTTCCATAGAAAATCCATGGTAAACTTAAGGAAAGTTGTGACACAACAGAAATAATTTTTATGAAAGAATTAAATTTTGTTCTTTGCGCATGGACAAAATTGAATCATGATTGCTCTTAGAAGGGGGAAAAAAGAAAGAGATTAAGTTGGGGCTACTATGGTGAACTATCAATAGAGAATCTAGTGGAGGTAGATCGGATATATGAGTTGCTACTAATATTAGTCATTGTGGAAAAAGATCCTTGCATTTTCGGGTACGTGATGTCTCAAATGTAGTTCCTTGAGGAGACAAAAGCACAGTAATAAACTTTTAAACTGTTGATAATAGAAAGGACGAGTCTTTATAGTTATACTAAAAATAAATCAATGGTTATGCAACAACAGTATGGATCAAATCTGAATTTTACAGTTGCCGACCTCCCCTTGTTAGTCAGGAAAGCCTTAGCAGTGGTTTCGTAAAGGAAGCCCCTATACCCCATTCAACTTCTCAGAAAGCTACGGAGGAGCCCTAGGTCCTTGCCGCAACTCAGAGTTGCGAACTAGTTTAGACTCTGTAATTCCATGTTCCATGTTCTCCATGTAAGTTTCGAGTCCGGCTGCACACAAAAGAATTTTACCTCTTTCATTGCCACTGCAGCTATTGTAATTTCAAATTCTTTGCCCTAAAACTGCCTTTGTGTAAATACACATATTTTACTTTTCACTGTCGATATTTCTATACCTCTGTCTGTCATAAAATCATACATATCCTTTAGTTACAACTGTTGAATTCTAAGAGCCTTTTCTGTGTCAGGTTAGGAGACATAAACTACAAAGTTATCAACATATTGAAGGAAGGAAAATAGGTCATTCAAGTTACTACACACGTCTGTTGTGTACATTTTAAAAGGGACAGGTCTCGGTAAGGTTACCCTGCGTTAATCCTAGGAACACATGCTGATAGATCCTATTTCCTTCCGTGAATATAAATTGAGTTCACTCTGTGGGCAAGATATCAATACCACTATGTGCATAGCTTTACACACCTTTCCATAATGTCCAAAAGCATGTTTATCTGGACATTGTTATGTCAAGGAATGTGGCCACAAGTTAGTTTCTCCTTACAAATGACCACTGTATATCAGTAACAATTGTGTAGTAAATAATTCTAAACATTTGCCAAAGCCCCTAGATTAAGCATCCTGTAATAATCCATGTGAAAGATGAATCTGTTTTTAAGCACCGTGCCCATCAATTTTGCCAGAGAAGGAAAAGGAGAAGTAGTGTAGTATGAGGAAACCATATTCCTGTGTGGTTTCAACAGTGAAATTGGCACGATCCTCCACTGATGAATACAAGACCTAAATCATATAATTGAAGAGCACTATTAGCAATTTTTTTGCTTAAGGTGCAAATTGTCGATAATTAAGCATGTAATTGGGTCTATGGCCAGAACATCGTCTTCCTTCCTTAGGGCAAATAATATTAATATTTCTGATATAAGGAAAAAGTATCAATGGCTAAATCCTTAAGTTTATGGTGCTCCACCTCTGACAGTACATACGGAGGAGAAGTAAAGGCTGAAAATTCTTCCACTGTGCCTCTGTCTGATGTGATCTAGTTAATGGCTTTCTCTCACCCTTGAACTAGCGTAGCTTCAGCCAAGTCTCTTGGGTAGATACACTACATTCTAGGTTGGAACGAAAACTTTCCCACCATTCTCATTTAACACTTCTAATTGCAGCTCTTGCTCCGCAGTTCTTTTTTCGAGGGCTAAGAATTCTCCAGCATGGCAGCATGCATATAAATTTTAGTGGCCAAACGCGAGCAGACACTATTCTACCACGGTTTCTGGTACCTTGTCTCCTCACGCCCACTGTAACTTTAGATATGGACTCTGCCTCGGAGTCTCTATCCAGCTCTTTGTAGCGCCGTTGAATTTTGTGTGATGATCCATTACACTGTGCTGATCCTTTGTCATATCACTTTCTTGCAATTTCAATGTTTCCTGGAGGGTATGCAATTTGACGAATTCGAGTCCAAATTGACTTTGAGGATGCATTGGTCGCTTTCCACGGTGTCATGTAATAATTTCCGTTTCAATTTATTTTGATAAGGGGTTACAAGCCTAATCCTCTGTTCATTGTTGAGTCCTGAAACTGAGTTTGTGAGGGTGAACTGATTTTTTCAGCATCTGTGCGAAGCAGTCCTACCAGAACGGATCATGCATTTGAAACTGCCTCCAACTATATTCTTTGGAGGCAGGTGAAGAATAGAACCACCTAATCTTCCTCCTTGATACTGACATGCGGCAGCTTGTATAATAACAGTGGCCGCCTTAGAGGCATCTGAGGTCCACTGATAGACCTTTTAGAATGGTCCTTCATACTACTATTCTTCGCACAGATACAATTGTTAAGTATTCTAAGGAGCTGAAGCATAATACGATTGTAAATGCCAGTAGATATTCACAATGCATTAAAACTTCAAATCCAGAAGTACACAATATAGGTGTGTGTGCCTGTGTATCTGTATGTTAAAAATTGTTGTTAGAAATTCATTGAAATACAACCTGATGTAGCTTTGGTACGTAGTGTAGCTCAATTTTGTAATGTATCCAATAAAAGAATGCTAATGTAATGCGATCATGTAACTAACAACTGTAAGCGCACTGCATTCGTCAAATAACTACCAATGTAAATATTGTAGTTCATCTACTCTCTGACTCATCTGTCATGTTTAATAGTTCAGCATTACATAACAGTTGCCAATGAACTAAGTGAAGTGGAATAATACGCTATTTCCTTACATAGAACTTTCTTACACTATAAATTGTAAACTTACTGTTAAGATGGTTTCGTCAGAAAACAGGTTTGGCTTGCCTCCTCGCAGGGACTGGAGACTGCAGAGGCTACCCGTCTATCCATGCAGCTGAGAGGCCAGATTAATTAGTAATGAAACCGGCGACACACGATGCGGAACCTTTGATCAATAATAAACAAATGAACGTAGTAGGGCCTAATTTAATATTTAGATAATAGGCTGTATAAATGTGAGATAAATTAAAAAAAAATTCTTTCTGGGAGTGACTTATTATTGGAGTTATGACTTCCATTGCACCTCGCGCACCCTTTGGACTCGTTGTGGCAACTGAAGCATTGTATTCTCCTCATTCTTTTGGGCATCTCTCTTTACTTACTTGCTACCTACTGAAGTGATTCCCAGATATCTTCTCGAAAAAGTGGGGAATGTTGTTAAGATTTTCGATAAGTCCATAGCCAAATATGACTCGAATTTGCACGAATATGTTGAAGAATAGACTGGCAAAAAATTGATTTTCGACTTCCATACTCGCTGGTATAGTCTGTTTGCCATGGTAAAACGATTATACAGCCTGTAATCGCACGTTTTGGGTATTTAAATTAGTTTTTTTTTTTTTTTTTTTTAATGTTTACCATTGATCAACATGACACTTTGCATGTCAGGATTATTTAAAAATGGGAGTTAATGAAATGTTAATCACAAATAAAAGTGATATTGCTCATATTATGCAATTTATTAATCTCACAAAACAGTATACATAAAACAGTTGGTTTGTTTATTTCAACATAATTAAACTTGAAAAAAAATATTACACAACTGAACGAGCAATGAGCAAGGATATCCTAACAGGGTGTATGTTTTGGACTACTAAACCATTGTTGTGAACATCCGATTGGATTTAACATTACCGCGTCCGATGATGAGCCGGTCGTCTCAGCTCAGTAGTCGGTCTCTGTCGCGATGTGATTACGTCGTGTGAAACCCACAAGACGGGTTCCGTGCCAGGGGGGTAGCCTCCTTTTTAACCTGCGCAGGGCGTCAGTCTCGGTGGGGTTGGAAACAGCTGAGTATCCAGCCACGATGCCGAACTCACTCTTTCACCGTGTCACCAAGTGTCCATCTCACCACAAAGTCCGCTATTCACATTCCGCTGCTATGAACCTCGCAACCACTCGCTCCCTCACCATTGGTTACATTTAAACGAAATTGTCTAAACATTGGTGTATGTTGGTTGAAAATTCTCATTGGTCAAAGAAATGAGTCGGCTATACACATGCCTGTTTAATTTTATTTTTTTTAACTGCTTAACGTCTCTTAGCAGCGAGGTCTTTACAAACGGGGAAGGATGGGGGACAAGGAATTCGGCCATGGCCTTTTGAAGGAACCATCCCGGCATTTGCCTGGAGTGATTTGGGAAACCATGGAAAACCCAAATCTGGATGCCCGGACGGGGATTCGAACCGGCGTCCTCCCGAATGCGAGGCGAGGCGAGAACGCTAACTGTTACACCACCACGCTCGATCACATGCCTGTTACGCTCTGAGAAATGCTTCTTTCGTACATGATCCCTCATGAGTTTAAAGGATCATTCAGACGTCTTGGCTTCGTAGTGTAAAATCCCTTTTTACACTCGGCAGACACGAAACAGCTGCCTAATAGCCATCGCATCCGCCTCTGAAATGGTCTTCCTGGAAACTTATCCAACAAAGAGTGTATTATTTGTAGATGAAAAAACACCAAACATTAATCTAGAACTTAATGTAAATGAAGTACTTAGTGAAGTAGCAAATTGGTTGGAAGCAAATTCATTAAAATTATTAAAAAAAAAACAACAAAATTATATTAGGTTTAAAACAAAAAATTAAGCACAACAGGATTTACATATAAACTGTAAAAATAACACATCTATCTCCTACTTCAACAAATCGGCATCGAAATAATTGGAATCAGGGTAAGAATACGCGACTCTGTTCATATCATAGTAATTGCAGCCTACAAGCCACCAAACTACCCCCTTCAAAATGACCACATTACCGCTTTATTCTCTAATACACCAATAATAATGGTTGGCGACTTAAACGCCAAACACACACTATGGGGATGTCTTACAACAACTCCTAAGGCGAAGACTTCTCGCTGCAATGGATAGAGCAGGTGTGCAGATAACGGCCCCCAACAATCTTACCTTCTACTCCCAAAATCCAAACGTACAGCCTGATATAACCAAACACGTCACTACTCCTTTTGAACTGGATGTTCTAACCGAAATGGATTCAGATCATTGCCCAATGATCATGAAATTTCAATCAGCACCTTCCTACAAAGCTAATCACGGGACGTATCGACTGGAAGAAATTTCAGCTTCATCTTGAGAATACACTAGACAACAATATGAAAAAATCCGAACCTGCTAACATTGATAGCGCAATTCAGACTTTTACTAACACAATACAAGTTGCCATGCACCAAGCAACCAATAGAAATCTCGTTCACTCAAATCATAAAGAACATCTTCCGGCTGACATTGCCTGCCTAATACACGAAAAACATAACACTCGCAGACTGTGGCAGAGGGAACGGTAACCCTGGCAACGCATAGAATCAAACAACGCTCGCCTCGATCACCTGTTGTACTTATCGAATTTACATCCTGGTGACACAAGCTTGTGGCATGCAACCAAACGTGTACTGAGAGAGTACTCCTCGATGCCGCCATCAAAGCTAGGCACCGACATGTACGTCACGGACGAAGAAAAGAGTAACATTATGGCAGATCAGCTGGAAAAAGCTTTTCAGCAGAACGCGGATGATGATCATATCCTGGCTTTTCTCAAACAAAACGCTCCTATTGTCCAACGTCCCATCAAGTACACGTCAGTAAGAGAGCTATTCTTACTAATAAAACATCTTCCGACTAGGAAATCACCAGGTATTGTTAACATCCTGAACCTAATTTACTAAAATCTCCCACAAACCGGCCTCCAATTCTTGCGATATTAAAACTTGGCTACTTTCCCTCCACATGGAAGCATACAGGTATTATTGTTATTCACAAACCAAGTACGCCAAAACACTACCCATCAAGTTACAGGACAATAAGGCTACTAACGACTTGCTTTAAACTACTTGAAAATATAATCAAGAGATGGCTTTCAAACTACCTAGACTCAATCTCCTCAATACCTCCCTTCCAGTTCGGATTCAAAACAAAACATTCGTGTGTTCATCAGCTGCATCAGACATATCCTGAAAGCCTTCGAAAGCAAGAGGCATACAGTAGCCCTCTTTGTTGACGTCGCCCAAGCCTTCGACAGAGTATGGCATCCTGGAATTCTCTACAAACTAAAGAAGCTCGATACTCCCCTGTACTTGCTCACCATCATTAAGAGTTTTCTCAAAAACTGTAACTTCTCTGGACGCACAGGCAATGTATTATCTGCTAGAAAAACTGTACAAGGAGGAGTCCCACAGGGCTCCATCTTAGGACCCCTATTGTTCAACTTATACATGGCAAACATCGCGATATTCCGCACGGTTTGTTTTGCCATGTATGCCGACGACACCGTGATTTTCACTTTACACACAGATATCGAAGTAGCAGTAATAAAAATCCAACAGTCATTTAATTTACTCTCCGACTGGCTGAAAAAATTGCGCATCAAGCTGCATACTACCAAATGCGAGGCCAAAATCTTCACACTCCGCCATCCGAGAAACCCCAAAAAACTCAAGATCAACGACGATGAATTAGAATGGCACCCAGCAGTTAAAGCAATACAATATTTAGGAATACACTTGGATCGTAGACTTACATGGAACTACCACATTAATCAGAAACTATTCGAAGTCTATATTCGCATCTCCAAACTCTATCCTCTTATGAATAAGAGAAGCTCACTTAAAATCGAAAGCGGGCTGTTACTATACAAATCACTGACCCGACCCGCCATATTATACGCATCTCCCATATGGTGCGCAGCGCTCCATCCAAACTAAAAAGAATACAGTCCCTACAAAACTAATTTCTCCGCACTATTTTAAAAGCATCTTGGTTTATACGAAACTCACAACTTCACAGGTAAACTAGACTCAAAACTATTTAAACATACGTTATGAATCCTGCAAAAGTCTTTATAGAGCTTACAAGCAACTACTGGAGCACAGTACTACAATCTAGGCCGCAGATCAACAACACAACCACGTCTAAAAATGTATCTTAAGCGACGGGGGGCAAGATGCCTCCTGACTCTCTCTGAACGCTGTATAAAAAGTTATCATACCCCTTTCCCTACATGAGTCCTACTACTATTAATACTTTTAAACCATATTACCATTATTATTATTATTATTATCATCTTAACTCATACCTGACTTGTTTTTGAATCTACAAATTGTATTATTTAAATAACCCTAAGAGAGGAATGACTATTGAAACTTTATTATTTAATGCATAAGCATTTCAAAATGTCGCACTTTAAATTTTATTTTAACCAGCTCTAAATCTATGTCAAACATCTTATATGTCTTGTAAATGTCTCTACATGTCACATGTTATTTATTTTTATTTATTTATTTATTTATTATTGCAGCTATATCAATCCTTTTTTCAGGATGTAGCCTCTTTAAGCCTAATGAGCTATATATTAGAATTTAATTCTACATAGTGTTGCTGTAGTTCTTTCCAGGCCGATCGATCCTGAGCCGCCCTCTTCCAGTTCACGCCTGTAACTCGACGTATATCCTTATCCCAGCGATCCGGGGGTCTTCCTCTTGCTCTTTTCAGGTTTCTCGTTATCCAGTCCAGCACTACCGTAGTCCATCTATCATCTCTTTTGCGAGCAACATGACCGGCCCATTGCCATTTTTGGGTCATGACTCTTTTTAAGATGTCTGTTACTTTAGTTATTGAACGGATGTGCACGGCCCTTTTCCTGTCTCTTCTTGTAAACCCTAGCATTGCTCTTTCCATACTTCGCTGGGCAGTTCTCAGTTTTTGCTTCGTGTGACTATTTAGGGTCCAAGTCTGGCAGGCATATGTGAGGACCGGTAATACACATTGTTCAAATACCTGTTTTTTAAGATGTATTGGCATGTTCGATTTAAAAACTATGGAATTTCTTCCATATGCTCTCCAGCCCAGCTTTATCCGTCTGTAGATCTCAGGCTTTGAGTCACCATTCATATTGATCAGTTGGCCAAGATAGATGTACTGATCTACGAACTCAATCTTTCATGTCCGCCTTGTCTTTATCTTTTTCTGCCCATTTGTTTTGCATGATTTTGCTTTTTGATATATTTATTTTAAGGCCCACTTCACTGCACGCTGTCTTTAGTTCATTTATCAGTTCTTTGAGCTCTTCCAGACTGTTTGAGAGTAAAACTATATCATCAGCGAATCTTAAGTTGTTGAGATTTCTTCCATTTATTCTCAAACCTCGGTTTTGCCATTGGATTTTTGACATTGCCAACTCTAGGACTGATGTGAATAGCTTAGGGGATATAGAGTCTCCTTGTTTTACCCCTCTTTCTACTGGGAACTCTTTGGTGACTTCAGCGATGTTGACAAAAGCAGTGGAAGTGGTGTAGATGTTGTACAGTAAATCAATATAGCCGGGATTCACTCCTTGTTCTAAAAGGGCTTGCATGATTGCAGAGTGATGGACTGAATCAAAAGCTTTTTCAAAATCGATAAAGGCCAAACAGAGGGGCATCTGGTATTCATTTGCTCGACTTATTACTTCGTTGATGACTTGGATGTGATCTACTGTGCTGAATCCTGACCTAAAACCAGCCTGTTCAATTGGTTGCGCCGTGTCCAAGGTGGAACTGATGCGGTTATTGATGACCTTTGTAAACACTTTGTATATGACAGGAAGAAGGCTGATGGGGCGGTAGTTTTTAATATTGTAACGACTGCCCTTTTTGTATAGCAACACAATCATTGCTTTGTTCCAGCTGGAAGGGATATTTCTCTCTTCGAGGCATTGTGAAAACACCTTAGCTAGGTGTCTGTAAGTTTCTTCTCCAGTCAATTGGAGTACGTCAATAGACAGGCCGTCATAACCACTAGCTGATCCTTTTTTCATTTCGTTCACTGCCCTTCTAACTTCATATGGGAGGACTTCAGGAATTGGTGAGTCTGGGCTTGATGTCATTAAAGGATTTTCATCTTGCTTGCTGTATAAGGACTGATAGAAGTTCCTGATATGAACCAATACTGCCGTTTTGTCTGTAATACGCTCATTATCATCATCTAAAGCTATTATTTGTTTCTTTCCTATCATTAATCTTTGTTTTGCTTTCTTATAGCCTTTCTTGTTCTCTATAACTGATCTGACCAGGTTTTCATTATATATCTTGATGTCAGCTGTTATTTCTTTTCTAATGGTCTTGCACAGTTCAGCATATTCAATTAGGTTTTTTTCAGGTTTTACTTTCATATTCCTCCGTTTATTCAGGAGAGTTTTTGTATTATTGCTAATTTTACTTAATTTGGTGGTTTTAACAGTTCCTGCAATTTCTATGGCTAATGTGTTAATAGTTGAAGCTAAATTTCCATTGGTGGTGGTAGCTAGTTTCTCCGATAGTGTGCGTTGAAAAATGCCTTTCTTTCCAGTGAGATTGATTATATTTACTGATGTTTTATTGGTTCCTTTTAATAGCTTTCGCCTTTCCTGTTTTATGCAGATACTAAGTTTCGCTCGGACCAGCCTGTGATAACTTCCGGTGTTGAATTGATTTAGAACAGTGACGTCTTGAACAAAATGTCGGCTATTGGACAGGATGTAGTCTATTTCAGTTTTAGTTTTATGATCTGGACTTCTCCATGTCCACTTTCGACTTTGATGTTTTTTAAAAAATGTATTCATGACGTAATATAATTCAGATTTGGAGGAATCCAATTGGATTGACCTCAGGCCAGGCGATGTAAACAGTCACTTAGTAGTATCAATAAACTGTATAACATAATTGTAATTGCTGGACGTTTTATAATAAACCATAGTTATCAAAAACAAAAAATAACACAATCTTATAAATAAAGAGTATAAAATTCCTTGGAATTAAAATAGATGAGAAACTTTTGGCACGAACATATCACTTCACTACTGATGAAGGTAAGTAGTGCCACCTTTGCAAAACGGACACTTTCTCTAACAGCAGATCTAGAATTAACGAAACGGGTGTACTCCTCATATTTTCATTCAGTGATGTAATTTGGCACAAATTTTTGGAGAAACTCTTCACAAAGTAAAAAAGTTTTCATAGCACAGAAAAGAGCTATTAGGATGCTGCGTAGGGTAAAACCAAGAACTTCTTGCAGACAACTCTTTAAAAAACTCAGTATTCTTACGATGACTTCTCAGTATATATATTCTCTCCTGTGCTTTGTCACTGAACATTTTAACCTGTTTACATCTAATTCACAGGCAGTGCCGCAGTAAGCGGCCGTGCAAGGCGTGCTCCGCACGCGGGCGGCACATCGAGGGGGGCGGCAAATCGAGTGATCGACAATCGCCGCCCCCTGATAGTTGCCATGGCTGTAGTTAGACAGGGGGCGGCATAATCGGTATTGCACGCGGGCGCTCAAACAGCTAGCGGCGGACCTGTTCACAGGTACACAATTTCAATACAAGAAACAGAAATAACTTGCACAAAACACAAAAATCTCTGTCATTAGTGCAAAGAGGAGTTATTCTGGGATACATCTGTTTAATAAACTTCCCAAGAGTATAAAACGAGATATATTTAAAGAAAAATTGAGAGATTATCTTATTGGCAACTCCTTCTACTCCATTCAAGAATTTGAACAAAATAATTACGCGTAATTGTATTCCATACGACCTTTTGCAAAACTCAGTTGAAAAAATTAATATTTATTTTTATTCTCTTTATTTGTCTTTGTAACGTATAATTGTTTTCACTATGATTATGACTCGTTTGTATGTGTATTAAGCATGACATGTTTCTCATCCCAGAGGTCTTTCCTCAGCAGGGATCCACAGAATAAAATTGATAAATAAATAAATAAAAGCGAACCTTTCCGTACCTCTTCACGCCGAAAGGATGAGACATATAATCTCTCCAAAGTTGGCTTGAGTTACCAGTTCTGTAGGACACTACAAGTCTAAAAAGTATGCATTGAGAAAGCCTTAATCGATATAGCATCAAACATGAAATTCGCCCATGAAGAGTGGTCTAGAGCAAGTGACTTAATTATCAGCTAGCAGCTTTTTAAATTGGGTGTCGAGGAACTATGAAGGTGAGATTATTTCATTATAACTGCGGACACGACGTTTCGATTTCTTCCAGACAACCTGGATACCTGTAGACGCTGAATTATCCGAAGCGCTTCGTGTGAGGGTAAAATAACGTGCTCTGAGGTTGGATAAATAATATTTTACTTGCAGAATACAAAAAAATATAAGAAAACATAGCCATTCATTTCCCACGCCGAAAAAAATACTATGCGTCAAGATATGAAAAAAAAATATTTGTCAGAGTTATAAAATATAGTAACGAAAACAAACCTGAAAAACTTGCATAGAGTGCAGAAACAGTAGGCGATAGCCAAGATTCTAAAACACTTTTACATTGCGGATACATCAAGAGAAGGAAGAATATAATAGACGGTCAGAAAATTGAAAAGGAGAAGATCTTGATAAAATATTGAAAATGCTTTTGAAAGTGAAGGAGTGAAAGGGAAATATTTGTCTTTTATTTATTGACTATTGAATGACTGTGAAACCTACGGACGGGGTGGTAGAAAGGGCATTCTCAGCTACTGGTAATATATGCAGCTCTTTAAGAAACAAATTAGGAGACGATACAATCAGTAATATTTGTTTCTTAACATCTATCTTCAAAAAGGAAAAGTGACAGATTCATTTTTTTTAAATTGTGTTTTTTTTCCCTAAAAAGTCTCCTTGTGCTTTAGTATTATTATTTAGGTACCTTACATGTGAATGGTTTATTTTTCAAACTTATATAATTTAATGTAAGGCGTAATACTTAATAGTTGCCATATTTGATTATATTTAATAACTGGATGAGATTTTTTAAAAAAATATAAAAGCACATAATGGTCTTAAGAGAGGCTAGAAATTTTAAAATTAATGTTATTTTGCTAATTAAAATAATGTCAACTGTTAATTTTTGTCGTTTAACATTGCTGTTGATTTATTAATTTTGTAAATACAAGTTTATTATTTAATTTGATTTGATAACAATAAGAAATTATCCGTTAAAAATCTATAGGCATCAATCCAGCAATATCCTGCAGGAATGAAAACTTGCGGGATTGTGAGGTTTGAATTATCCCTAAGGTCTCACGAAATGTGCAGATATGTCAGCAATGAGGAAAAGTCTTTTATGACCTGCAATCAAGAAAGTTGTCTTTCACTCGTGCTTCTTGCATCTGCAGCTCAGAAAGTTATTCCTTTATTATAAATTCTAAATAATATTTATAAAAAATAAACTTACGACACTTTGAAAGAGAACCAGACCTTAGTGATTATTGTGACATATTATAGAATGGACAGAAGTTTTCGATTAGGCCTAATCCTTTAATTTACTTCTTCGAGAACCGTAGGACTACTGGTGAGCGTGAGCGCGAAATGTACTGAACATAAAAAAAATTATCTATTGGATGAAAGAATTTGTGGCGCTACATATGAACATGGGTACACTCAAGAAACTACAGTTAACAATTTTAAACGTGTGGAATACTGAAAATATCGCAGTACGATGTGTAACATTTTATACAACGATAATTGTGAGTGAAAGATTTAATGTTGTAGCGTCAATGATAAGAAGGACTTTATGCAATTTTGGGACGATACGAGTTATAAGTTAGGTGAGAAGGAATGAGGCAAAAACGAGGTAATGGGTTACACTCGTATAATTGTAATGATCCAGTGACATGGTTTTTTATTGGCTACACATTCCGTCCATTAGTGGCCACCTTAAACTAACTTGGTTATCCTACCGGGTATAGGGGACTTAAAGAAAGTGTAACTTGGATTCCGAACCATTGAAGTGTTCTGGCGTACTTCACATTACGCAGCAAGTTGTGCCAGAGGTGAAAGTGGGAATAAGGGGTCTTTGAAAATTCCCGTTGAGAAGGGAATTCGAACCAGGCACTGTACTTTTCGATCTCTAGTCAGATGCATTAACCACTGAGCCACCAGACCGCTGTGGATAATAGTTTAAAGACAATCTAAAAGAGTATACAGAAGAATAGGGTATTTGACTACTTCTTGAAAATGGTTTTAAATTGTTTATTGGTACAACTTATTCACCGAGTGAAGAGATTTTTTGACAAAAGTGCATTATTTTGCGAAAAATTCAAAGTTAAAATTTAAAGAATTTAAAAGCCCGCCAAAACACTCATTTGCTGCCTGGCGCGAGCAACGGCAGTCGTGACGTCACCCGTCTGTAAACGCTGCCTCTGGGAATGAAGCGTTTCCTATTACCCAAGTTTTCAACTATTTTTTATTGTTTGTTGCTGGTTATTTCTTGTTATTAATGAAGGTTTGTTTTGAATATAAAATCGAAAACAATTTGGAAAAGCCTACAGCGGAAAAATATTGAAAGTAGACGCCTTATTTTTGGGCCTAGCTATAGGAACAACCATTGAGTTTTATTCTGTGGAGCTTAAAAATGTAACAACTTCAATTTGATATTGCAACAAAGTCACTTGCGATTTTCTGTGAATCTCATTTACACCGCAATTTCGTAGAGTAAATGTAAATACGTTGTTTAAGGCGAGAATTATTAGGGTTGGTCCTGAGGTTCGATCCTCGCTTCGGAATATTTTCAGTTGGTTTTCTTTTGTCATTTTCTTTGGATACTAGTTGCTATTGGTTGCATTGCATAATAATTTTTTCCCGAAAATCCACCAGAAAATCAATTTAATTTTTCTTTTCTTTTTTCTGAAGGCTTCACAAATTTTTGGATAACAAGCGAATTACAACCATTTGAAACAACCAAAGAAGATTTCAGAAAGGAAATTGGACGTTACTTGCACGCCGAAAAAAGTTTTTTTTTGTTGTTTTTTTAAATGAAAATGACTTGCACATTAAAAGTAAATATCGCCTAATAGACGCAGTTATGTCAGGAAGGTAACCTACAGTTGTATCGTCACGTAAAAATTCCAACGTAAAGGACACAAAGCGTTCCGGTACTGTTGCAAGATTAGCATGAAATTTCTACATGTGATGTCACTTCTAAAATAAATTCCATTGTTCACAGCCGTGCACCTGTATTTTTTGCATGATATTCTCTCTCTGGTAAGTTTAAAAATTAAAACTTTTCATGTATAGGTAGCAATTTGTTTCAAACACTTGCATGACGCTTAGCAACTATTATGAATTCTTCGAATAAAAACATGGTAGTGCAAAAAACAGCAAACAAATACAGAAAAAAATTCACACAAAAAATATTATCCCAACCAAGGTTCTTCGAACGTAGGACGTTCTGAATTCCATTACCACTCTTCAATCACGCAGCTATCCTGACACTACTTCTTAATTGCTTCTCTTTATGTTAATAGTGAACACTTCCAGTTTCTTCTTGGGAGATGAAGTGAAAAGAGGTACGTAAATGCATAAACAAACAAATTCAATTTTATTGACAAAAAATATTATTTATCCATAATCTTTAATCTGCAATTAAGAAAAATGGCCCACAACATCCAGTTGTTCCGAGCGTGGTGAGTGAGCGGTTAACGCTCTGGCCTCGCATCCGGGAGGACGCCGCACAGTGTGATATTTTCTAAATCTAGAGGGACAAGTCAGTTTTTGATAATTGTCTACGCAGGCAAAATAGTTATTTATATTCAAAGTAGATTAACCATACTACTCGGAACAACGGTTTATTTTCAACGAATTCATGCCTAACAATAGAAAAAATAGTTTGAACAATGGGATTCCTGTGATCCACCGAACAAGCGCTTCAGTCGGCTGCGATAATCCATTGAGTTTGGTCGATGATTACGCTGTGTTTCTGCGTGTTAGTAGTGATTTGTGTGTTGCTATTGCTTTTGGTGAGCTTCAAGGTAAGTTTACGCATGATTTTTCCGTGATACAATAGCATCATTAAAACAGAACGAGATTATTTTTAACTACCTAAAAAAAAAAAAACTACTGAGCCAATTTCATGTTGAGTTTTAGTTCATTATACCACATTATACCGATCTCTTACTATACTTAATTGAAAGAGCTGCTTATTAGCTACAAGAAATACCTTAATTTGTTTGCGCATATTTGCGACACCCATACAACTTTTCTTTATTTTCAGCATGACTGCACAAATTTCGCGTACAGAATTTTTCGACGTATGGTTTGCTAACGCAAAACAAACAATTTCTAACTTTCAATTTAAATATAAATGAGTCTCTAATAGAAGCTGTTACATTTTTAAGCTGAGTAGAATAAAAGTCCGTTTTTTTTTTCTATAGCCAGCCCCACAAATAAGGCGTCTATTTTCGTTATTTTTCCGCTGTAGGCTTTTACATAATGTTCTCGATTTTGTATTCAAAATGAAATTTCATTAATAACAAGAAATGACCAGCAACAAACAATAAAAATAGTTGAAAACTTGGATAATAGGAAACGCTCCATTCCTAGCCGCAGCGTTTACAGACGTGTGACGTCACTCAAGCGACCACCAATCCTAGAGCGTTTTCTGTCACGTGACCAGAGGTAAGAAAAGTATAATTTTTATTTCGCTTTTTTATTAAAAATAATCCACTTTTCTTTTCAAAATTTAAAAAATTAGCTTCCTGAAGCATTAATCTATGAGAATGAGTTCAATCTATAATATTTTTTTAATATTGTCAAATAGCCTATTCTGTCCAAATACAAAATACAGAACCATTGCCTCATTACAAGCGCAAAAGAAACAGTTGGGTTTTTACCCTCACGTTCTAAAAAATTATACTTTTCACAAAGAATTTTAAAGTTAATAAAGTTAATAATATATAAGAAAAATATTAAAAATTCAATCGATGAAATGAAAAAGGAAACCATTCCACTTTTTGGTCGTTTTAAATTGAAATATCTATTTTGTTTGTTAACCCTATCCCCATCTGTTTACATATAGAGAGAAAACACTCCTTGTCCTCTATTGGATTAAAACCAGCTGTTAAAGTTTGAGAGACATTCAAAAAGAAAAGATTCCAGGTATGTTATTTTCCTTCTTGCCCTCATTAGTCTGTTAGTTCTAACTTTCTTTGGCAGAGCACCCTTCTATCAAGGTTTCCCCTTAGACACCTACACCTGTGACGTACTTGCAGTATGGTTTGACACCTAAGGCAATGTTTGAACTATTCCTGTAGAAGCATCAAGACTTGAAAAAAAAAAAAATGAGATACAAATATTATTTGAGATATTTCAAAGAAAATTTTAACTGTCGATTTGTCCGTCCCCAAGTGGACGTGTGCTCACAATGTGAGGAACTGGGAAATAAAATTAAATCCCCTACAGTTAATGATGGTACCGAAAGGGTTGGAACTGCTAAACTTTTGTTCATAAACGCAGAGCCAAGAATTTTTATGCAACTTGAATAAAGTAATAACACTACGTAAAGACAAAAATGACGAAGCAGGAATAGTATTTGGTTACATGCAAAAGCCACCTTTTCCTTTACTTCCAGTTCTGGAAATTTTTCATTTGAGGAAATTATGTCACACGGTGTTTTGTATCCACAACTTTGCAGAGAGTAAATCTGCGTTTAATACTTACCATGATGGAACTGGTAAAAAAACACCCAATGAAGTCTGTAGCTTTCTGTATTATTGTGTTAAGATGCATTCCACATGATGTGAAAACTATACTTGTGTTCAGTGATGCCTGTGGAGGGTAAAATCCGTTCACTTTGAACATAGATTATGAAGTCATGGAGAACATTAGTTGATAGGGAACAAGTGAGAAATATTACCATTAATTAGTACTACAAACTTCCAATAGTGATTTTTTTGTCTCCCACATGCCGTTTGCCTTATATAATGTTTTTTCGTTTCCTGAAAAACTGACTCGCATGGAATTTTTCTTTCTGCATCTCATCGATTCAGTCGTTTTAGGAAAACCGTAAACGTCTACCACACAAGTCTGAAATGGACAGGCAATGCTCTTGGAAAGAAAATTCAGAATAACTCAGTGAATATGTAATGGAAGCAGTATCGTCTGTCGAGAATGGTAGCTGCTACATGGGTCACAGGATATGTGACACAAGCACCAAACGTTTATTAGGTTTATTTGGTTTATTCGCAGTAATTAACTATTTATAATGAATGTAAATTAAATGGATGAATTTGAAACAAAGGAATGTTCTGCAAGAAATACCATAGTGCAACGCACATGTTCATAGCAAGAATCTGAAGAATGTATCGAACTCAGTCCTATGAAAAGCTGGGCGCTAATAACCTAGATGTCGACGCGCCCTAAAGCACCAAAAACGACAACAATCTATGGAAAGGTCGTCAGTACGATCAGCAGTGTCGCGTCCTTTCCTGCATAAAGCGCCAACAAAGCTGGGCGGCTAGTCACCGTGGCTGCTTTATAAATAAGGCACTGAAAGCAGCTTTTGCTTTAAATATTTTTACGGGTACAAATGCACCTGTGATCTACGGCGAGCAAAAATGGTATGCTGAGTTCTTTTCATCCGGGGTAAGCATAGTTCCAGTAACTGAGAGCATTGCAGGTTCATTACGATCTCTCACACCCAGCTTCTTTCTGATATCCTCAATAACATATTTCCCCAGTAAGAGGAATATCACATTAGCACAGAACCTCCTTCCAAACTGCTGGATAACGAGTCTTCTTTTAGATCTCAACTTTACTATACCTATTGGCTAACACTGTAACACCAGAGTAGACTTTGCGGCGATTGGCCCAGAAATCTCTGCCAAGTTTTTCTCCATATGTTTCGTCTCTTTGTGATCAAACAGATACCCAGACAGAGAGCCCTGCCATTTCACTCCCAGCTGACGCACTCTTGTCGACAAAGCAGAAAAGACCGGCACAAGTTTAACTGGCTTTCTATGGTTGAAGAGAGCAGTAGTATTTCTGTTACTTATATCTGTTCTTCTAAATATTGAAGTATGTCTTCAGCTTTTACGTAAAATGTATTTTATGTGTTGAAAGTTGCTTATGTTTTATTTTTGTTAGTAGATTTGAGCTTACAGCTGAACATATCCTAGACGTTCAACAACAAAGAAAATGTTAAATTAGAATTACAGCAGAAGCAAGTATTGAACGAAACGTTGCTTCTGGCAGGAAAGCACAGAAGGGAAATTCACTTTACGTGGCTCGAGAAAGAATTCTGCCTTGCGGATCGACTGGGCTTGGAGAGGAAGCGATGGAAAGAAAACTCCGTATTGAAGCCTGCGGCTGCCGTGACAGCCCGTATCAGGAACGGGCTTGCAAATCCCGTGTTGGAGTTGAGTGCTCATGCGGAGACGCCGAGGCGAGAAACCTCACGGAAATCCGCTACCACAACGCCGGCTCTTATGTCAGTAGGTACTTTTTTGTGTTCAAAATGTTAAATATTGAAGATCTTGAGGATGTTAACCTGAAAATCAATCCAAAAGTCATAGGCAAACAAAACAGTTTTTCGTCAGTGACTTGGTTATTTAAACAAGAATTGTGAATTTTTGACTCGATAGATATTAACGTTTTAGGGTCACTGACGTATTGATCATTTCCGGTATCACAGCCACATAACAAATATGCACAGAAGATTATTGGACCTCATTTCAGGCCAGGAATTTACATGATGATATTAAAGTAAATTCGAAAAGTCTTGCAAACTGGTGACAGAGTTTCGATTTAGCGCGCATTCAGACTCTATTGTGGTTGAACCTACAATTTAACGTGGAATCAGAACCACGGATTTACTAGATAATCCCACAGGATATATGACTGGCATCCTGATTTAAGAAGGTATGTGACATTACAACGGAGACCCTTATGGATACGGTATTACTGTCAAGAATATATTTTTTAAAATGTTAATTTTTAGCTAAATCGTAAATTCAGTTAATTCCAATTTTATCAGTTACGTGATATAGACAATGTGGTTTAATTCAACCTGAAAGTTTATTTAGTTCGCAAATGCGCTTATTATTCTACGTATTTTCCGGTTAGTAAAATGCATGTTTGCGAGGCGATAGAGACTTGTTGCAAGGAACGAGAACCAATTCGGCCATGGCGTTTCGATTGAACCATTCCACCATTCTCCTACAATGATTTCGGGAAACGATGAAAATTAAAATCTTGCTGTCCGAAGGCCAGGCCAGAGCGTTATCGCTTACCCACCTTGGTGGGTAATGTTTCTCCAATGAATGAACTCCATCCATGAATTACGATTTTGATCAATACCGTCAGGGTTGCTATATATTTTTTTTTGTTTTATGCCTCGTCGTCGACGGCTAAGGTCATTAGAGGCGGGATGGGACTGGGGACAAGGAACGGGAAGGAATTCGGCAATGGCCTTTTTGAAGGAAACATCACGGCATTCGCCTGGAGTGATTTGGGGAAACACGGAAAACCCAAATCTGGATGCCCGGACGGGGATTCGAACCCGCGTCCTCCCGAATGAGAAGCTAGAACGTTAACCGTTCACCCACCACGCTCGGTGGTTGCTATCATCTCTTCATTTGTCTCATAACGTTTTTCAGTTTAAATTTAGTTAGTTTTCGAAATAGGTGGGATTCAGAGGAGGACAAAACTGGTAAATATGGTTGAAGTTCGAATGTTTCATACATTCATACTTCAGATAGGCCTACCTCAGTTTTCATTTTGCCAAGGCACCTACAGTGTTCTGATGAAATATTGTTGTTATTATTATTATTGTAACTTAGGTCTCTTCTCAGGAATTTTTTCATCCAGTTGGCCAAGAATGTTTGCTTAGTATCTCTTTTGATGTCAAATCATAGGCTTTCACCCTCCACTATTTCGTTTCAGGCGAGCAGTAACAAATCAACTCATAGAATTGGTAGTATCCTTTCCAAAAGGTTGAAACATTGTTGAGAAATTAATTTTTGCATTTGATTTTGGTCGACAATTCACAAATGCAGTACTCATCTTACACACTCATATTTAAATCATGATGTAAAATTTATTGTACCCTTCCTTCTGATATGCCTATTGCCTCTGTAGTGTCATACAGCTTTAATCGACCAATACTGTATATCGCACATCTGTGGTTGCGGTGCTGATCGTCTTTTACGCTGATCATCATCGAACTGCATAACCTCATTAATATTCAGCCGCGCATTTCTTCACTATTGAAAATGAAGAGAAAATGAAGAATACTCATTGGCTATAAATTTACGAAAACAAAGGATTTTACTATGAGACGTTATTTCAGTTTATCCTATTTAACGATACAAACTCAATGTGTGTGCTTTAAAAAGCTGAATAAAGAAATTTACCTTACATTTGACGTTCGTTATCGTGACACGCCATCAACATCACAAAAAAACATTGATAGCTGTTTCATCTCTGTGCCAAGCCGATAAGTTTTCACTTTACCCTTGTAAAACATTTGGCGAGATCAGAAAAATAAATTACTTATTATTCTGTAAAATCGAAGGATAACTATTTTGGTTTTAATTTAAATTATCTCCACTAAGCAAAATGTCTTCAACAGTAATTGAAATATCGGAAATTTATGAAGGAAAATTCCGCTGGCAGTATGCATTTAAGAATGATGTCATGGAACGAAAAATACTTTCTCGGTGTTTGTGGCTGCAATATTCCAGTGATTTCATAGAATATATTTCTGTCTGCAAGATTTCTTAAGGTTAAAGCTGTTCATGGAGGAAGGCAGCTTACAAATTTTCGAGAGCCGCTTCTCCTTCCGGAAAGACACTGGCGAACTTATACCAGTTGCGACGGGGCTGACGGTGCCACTCGAAAGCAGTTAGAAACTTGCTGCTCCCCGAGACGGTTATGTCTCGACTGAATTATTCAAATACGGGCCCCGTTACGGACGATGCTCATTTCATTTTCAGATTCCGGTTCGCTCGCTGCGTTTCTTCGGCTCCGGCTTTGCGCCTGAAGCCCGCCAAACTTGTGAGTCCGCCGTTTAGTTTCTTTTTATTTCGCGGAAATCTTCGGTGGCTGTGGACAGATAGATCAGCAGAGTCGTAAGGTTGAGGCTATGGAAAATTACAGAAAATCATAGAGCTCAGCTCGAGACCTGAGTAGTGCTAGTTTTTGTTGTTGCTGTCATACTGCACATGTCGTACATTCAATTTCCTCTCCCTTAATTTTATCTTTTTTCTTCTACCTGTTGAGAGGCGGGATATCTAAAATTTCACATCACTTGTTTTGTCTCACAATATTTTTTTTATTCTCGTGTGTGATTTCATTTATACGGTAAAAAAAAAAAAAAAACGGAAGATTGTTTATTTTAGAGGCTTGACACGTCTTCAAGGAATTACGGAGGGAAGAACAGCGATATGTTACAATAAAAGTTTAATGTGATCTACACATTTTTACTACGAGAAGTTTTATAACAGTGGTTCCTAACGGGGACGGTACCGCCCACCAGTGGGCGAAGATGAAATCATGGGGACGTTTTGGTGCAAGGTAAATACAGGAGGCGTTGAGCACCAACCGCGGTCCCCTGCTTTCCAGTATTATATCCGGCTTTAAGGGCTGTATCAAAGAAGTTTTCAGTTGCATTCCTATGTTCATATGACCAAAATAGAATGTAGCGTAGTCAGCAACTTATATTACCTAAGAAAAGAAACAGATTGTCAATATTGGAACGAAGCGATTTAAGATTGCTCATGACAAATAAGGCATGAAATTAGTGTCTTCACTCCGAGATCAGGCCTCTGATTAATAATTTGTTTTCATGGTATGTATTAAAAAAAATACATACCATGAAAACAAATTATTTTAAACCAGACAATGCGGATGTATTAAGACCACTCCACTGTACTGGCTACCTGTTTTGTGCAACATCGAACCGCCTACAATAAGACGACACAATCTCCTAATTGCCCAATATAATAAGATCTGTGATAACTTGGATCTGCCCATCCATGACGACATGGATAATATGTTTGTGAGACTTAAATCGAGAAATCCAAGTGTAAAGACTGTAAAACAGATTATATCTGATAATTTTAATGGGAGAGAAGCTTGGAAATTGGAGTGGATAGCCTCAGCCCCACCAGAATGGCACTCCCTGTTTGACAGTCAACAGGCACTAAAGGGACTCGACCTTCCTCGCAAGACCTGGGCAGCTCTTAACAGAGTTAGGACTGGTCATGGAAGATCTGCTTCATCTTTGTATACATGGGGAATGAGAGATTCACCGAGATGCGACTGTGGTAAGGAAAAACAAACCATCCGCCACGTGACATTTGACTGCCCACTTCGAGCATTCAGGGGATCACCAATAGATTTTATTAACATTTCAAATGAAGCTTTAGATTGGCTACACCATGTTAATTTTGAATTTTAATTGTAATTTAATGTTAAATTGTATTATTTTTGTGCAATGGCCATAAGCTAAATGAATAAATGGTATGTATTTATTAATGAATCTGTGAACAATACATCAATATTGTTAATATCTTTTAATAGATTTATTTTAGAAATCTGCTTTGTTTTTCTATCGAATCACTGTTTCAAAAAGCAGGATACGAGACAAAAAATTTGGAGTAGTATGGGTTATATTATGTGTTATAAAAATTGGAGACTGTGTACGTTTTTTTCTGATAACGTGACGGTTAGTAATTTTTCTTCGAAAAAGGGGACAGTGAGTTAATTTTTTTCGAAAAGAGGACGATAGGTCTATAAAGGTTGGTAACCTATGCATTGCATGAATCTATTAATAAAAATCAGTTATATTTACAGATTAAATTCGTCTTTGCAAATTCATTTATGAAAGCGCAGAATTCTATTTCTCTCTATAAAGTTGTAGCGAGTTTTATTGATATGTGCTACAATTAAGTCTTACTCTTCAAAAGCTTCAGTAGTTTAGCTCTGTCTCTTCATAAAATATGTACATTATTCATAATAAAGGCATCCACGATTTGTAAATAAAATCTTCATTAACAAGCTCAATATTCACTTTAAGGATTTCATTGATTTATTGCCAGACTCTCCACAAAATATGACATCATTCTAATAAAAGAATCTTTGTATAAACATCGACATTATTCCAGTTTAAGGCTTTCAATGATTCCTCCACAGAATTTAATCAAACAAGCATATTATTCAAATTCAAGGTTTCAATGATTTTTTTCCCTTATGACATTACGCCTCGTCAAAGGCGAGATCATCAGAGGCAGCAAAATGACTGGGGACAATGAATGGGAAAAAAATTCGGCCAAAGCTTTTTGAAGGAACCATCCGACATTCGCCTGAAATGATTTGGGGAAACCATGGAAAACCCATATCTGGATGGCCGGACCGGAAGATTTATAAACCCAAACAGGTCTCTTGTATGTACGATTTCTTCCCCGTTGTCTACATAAGTAGAATCTACACAAGGAACATTCATCATGCTGGGGAGAGAGAGAGAGAGAGAGAGAGAGAGAGAGAGAGAGAGAGAGAGAGAGAGAGAGAGAGAGATATTCTCTTACATCTCTAGCCGGTATGAGTGGCTCACGGCGGCTCCCTTTGTGAATGCCGTGTAGCCATACATCATTTCACATCAAAACTGCACGTATATTCCAAGTCCAGAATATGAAATGAGATCCCCTACTGTGTTCGGGAGGACATTTAACCATTCCCAGATAACGGTGCAACGAAGGGCGGCAGCCAATACTAACCTCCTACTCCATTACAAATATAGACGGAGTTAACAACTCTAACCATTTCATTTGAGGGGCATTGGTACAACCTCTCTGCCTTGCGGAATACAGAGATGCAGGCTGTTCTTCATTGTGGTAATTCATTACCTCAAGTTTGCTTGACTTCAGCCCATCTTCGAGCGCCATCAAGTCGGTCCACCAAAAACGAAGTAGCATAGTTGCGTCATCTAGGTGCAGGACTGCATTTAAGCATAGGCTGTAGCCCAGGGGCCCGCACCACAAAGGGGGGCCCGCACCATAACCCTACGTCTCCCGGGCCATTAGTAGAGCTAAAAAAAAAGGTCGCCCATAAATTCTTTTGGGCCGAATTCGGTATATTTCAAAATTTAAGTGACAGGGGGGTCCGCACCACCTGCATAGCCTAGGGGCACAGAGAGACTAAATGCGGTCCTGTGTAGGTGCCTTCACAAATGGCTGTCTCTCTCTCAATGCTGCATTGAAAAATGTGTCTGCTCTTTCTTAGTATAAAAATATGCTTTCATCCTATCGTAAATTCTAAAATACCTTTATTAATCACTACTTAATACTACGCCTTCAAGTTTATATTTATTCTTGCTTTCAGCACCATTTAAGCGTATCCGTTGCGCAATGTAATATGGTTGTATTACAAAGAGACCAAAGTTTTACAACAGAAGGCTGGTAGCACTGATAAAATAGACCAAAAGAGGATAATGTAGTGTGCATAACTAAGAAAAATCAAGAAAGAAAGTGATCAATAAGATAAATGAACTTTTGGTTTTCTGGGAGAAGAAGAGCGAGTACAACATGAAAACAAGGAGTACAAGAATCTGTGAATATAAGATAAACCGTAAAAATAACAATAGTGGCTTGGACACAGAGAATAGCGAATGATGTAAGAGTTACTGTCTGAAAAACTGTGATGTAGACGGAAAGTTGCATATAGCAAGTGAAGCTGGACATTGATCTCTTCAATCGGCGAAAGAAATTTCGTATATACTGTTCAACGTTCCTACTCTCGTATCATTCCTTTTAAAGGACCTTTTGAACATTATCTACTTTTTACCTGCTTTATACACTACACATTCATTACTAATCTAGACCTTGTTTCGCAACAATTACGATTATGCTACATTACCTCTCATTGCTTAGTCTGTATCCTTTTATCAAAGAAAATATTCTGCACCGTCTGTTATTCTTTATCCATTTCTGAGGTAGCCTCTTCAATCGTATTTTCTACAGATAGTGTTTCCCTTTACCTGAAATAATAATATTCCATGTTTCTCTCGTCTACTAGGAGAGATTATACCATTAGTTCAACAACATTAATTACTTCGATTTTCACTAACTTTATTCAACGACTTCTTATACAATTATACTGCACTCAATTTATTCTGCAATACAACTATAATACTCGTACTGTGAAATATGTTTATTTATCATTATTCTACAGCTCCAATCACCACCTTGAAAAATGAATCAACGTATCAACATGTTTTCCGCCCATTCTCTCTTGTTACAATATAATCTCTTTGCCATCGTATCTCGAAAGATCCGCGTTTCTCTTTGCTGCCAGGGTGTTCTAAAAACAATACTGTTATTATAATGATCCATAAAAACGTACGAGGGTGAGTCAAATGAAAACTTTAAATATTTTTTTAAATATTATTTATTGTGGAGAAGTGGAATACAAAGCTGTATCACTTTTCAACATCTCCCCCACGCTCAATGCAAGTCCTCCAGCGCTTACAAAGTGCATAAATTCCTTTAGAAAAAAATTCTTTTGGTAGTCCGCGCAACCACTCATGCACTTCTTTGAGTGGTCCAAACATATGTAAATCACTTGGGGCAAGGTCTGGTGAGTATGGTGGATGAGGAAGACACTCAAAATGCAGATCTGTGATTGTTGCAACTGTTGTACGGGCAGTGTGGGACCTTGCATTGTCATGTTGCAAAAGGACACCTGATGACAGCAATCCACGTCGCTTTGATTTGATTGCAGGCCGAAGATGATTTTTTAGGAGATCTGTGTATGATGCACTGGTGACAGTGGTCCCTCTAGGCATGTAATGCTCCAAAATGACGCCTTTTTCGTCCCAAAAGAGAGTCAGCATAACCTTCCCTGCTGATGGTTCTGTTCGAAACTTCTTTGGTTTTGGTGATGAGGAATGGCGTCACTCCTTGCTCACTCTCTTCGTTTCCGGTTGGTGGAAGTGAACCCAGGTTTCATCCCCAGTAACAATTCTTGCAAGGAAGCCATCACCTTCTCGTTCAAAGCGCCGAAGAAGTTCTTCACAAGCATCAACACGTAGTTCTCTCATTTCAGGAGTCAACTGCCGTGGCACCCATCTTGCAGACACTTTGTGAAACTGAAGCACATCATGCACAATGTGGTGTGCCGAACCATGACTAATCTTTAAACATGCTGCAATGTCATTCAGTGTCACTCGGTGCTTTTCCATCACAATGGCTTCAACTGCTGCAATGTTCTGTGGAGTCACAACTCGTTGTGCCTGACCTGGACGAGGAGCATCTTCCACCGAAGTCACACCATTTGCGAACTTCCTACTCCATTCGTAGACTTGGTGCTGTGACAAACATGCATCACCGTACTGAACCTTCATTCTTCGATGAATTTCAATAGGTTTCACACCTTCACTACTCAAAAACCGAATAACAGAACGTTGTTGTTCCCTGGTGCAAGTATCGAGTGGGGCAGCCATCTTTATACTGATACTGCGACGGTTTTAGTGCATCTGCACTATGCTGCCACCTACAAGCCATTCTGCACGCTGCTTGTAGCACGCTTACCAACTTACAGGATAACGGCGCGAAATTTCGATTTTTTATTACATATTTAAGGTTTTCATTTGACTCACCCTCGTACATATGGTAAAAATTCATTGAAACGACACTTACCCGACGTGGCCGTGTGCTGTTGAAGATGTTTTTCAGACGACATCTATAAACATATAGCTAGGAAGGAAAAACAGAGACTTAGCAATAACTTAACTATAATGACGCAGGTAGCTCTTTGAAATGATCTCAAGAGATTTGGTTAAATAGATTTATTGTAGAATCGATTGAAGGCATTCATTACGGAATGGATACTATCTTAGGTGATGAATAGAGATGTTCCGATAATGAAAAATAGTTGATCATCCGATTCAAAACAGTAGTTGCTTTTATGAGCCAGGGGAGGGGAACGTTAGCAACGTTAACCTAAAATGGTAGTTGTTACCTAATTACAGAACTGCTCTCCACAATTTCATATCACGTGCTGTCTTCACCTCTTTGTTGCCAACTGGCTTCCCTGGGCCTAAAGGTGGAGGGTGCTATTGTCTAGGAATCACGCAGGTTTCACATGGACAGTATATAAAAAGCACATGCTTCCTTCATGCACGCAGGCTGGGTCTGCGTTTCCCACAGTAAGCTGCAGCTATAAGTTCGATTTTGGAGGATAACGTTAAGTAGCGCAGAGATACCGCCATAGCGCTACGTTGTTTAGCTCGACTCAGGAAGCAAACAACCTTTCTTAATGCTAGTAATTTACTGACGTATAAATAATTATACCATATTCATTCACATTGGCGTGATGTATGTCCTTTACAATTGTCATGATTCAACGAATGCGTGATTCTATTTATAGGTAAAGAAATAAATGAGAGAAAATGCGGATAATCACAAGAGTGAATTTGCAAAATAACTTATTCGAAAACCGGTGCAGTAATCAAAGAATTGGTAGAGTTGCGTGAAGACATAATATTGAAGATATTTAACTAAACAATAAACATAAACCATTGTAAAATTAAATGTAAAGAACCTGGCAGTATGGCCGACCAGGCCAAAAGCCAACATAAATAAATAAATAAAAAAAAAAAAAATATTGAAGATAGAAAATTAAGGAACGATATCCATTATGGACGAAGTGGTAACATGCGAGAAAGTCAAAGTAATGAGGGAAACAGAAACAAATGAGGACTGCTGCGCGAACGGTATTAAACATGAAACTAAACTACCGGACAGCCGGCCCTGGCAGTGTAGGGGCTAGCACGCTGGTTCCGCATTGCAAGGGTCGCCGGTTCGAGTCCGGCTTCGGGCATGGGTGGTTTTAACTAAGTGTTGTGTTCGTCTTGTGCTGTCCACAATATCTAATTGAAACAAAGTTGAGCTGGCAAAATGGTCGCAAGACCAAAAGCCATATTAAAAAAAAAAAAAAAAAACAAAAAAAAAAAAAAAAAAAAAAAAAAAAACTACCGGACACGATCTGCGCGTCGCCAGTAGACACTAACAAGACTGATGGTCCCTTATGCACGGATATCAAAACAATTAGAATGTACGCTCCAAGTGAAACGGAGAAGCTAGCACAACTGACAGAATGCAGCGGCTGGTGACACAGAGGACATTGACCGAAACAGCTGATGGCAACAGGAAGTTTGGAATAGCGCCTTGTTCGTTTACAGCAGAGTGAGACGAACGAAGTGAAGGCGGTGATCTTGGACTACAAGCTAAGAAAGCTACTAATGTTCGAGGTTTTGATGGAAAAGAGTGGGGAAGAAGATACTAGTGGGTAAGAAGCAAAACCCATAAAAGACTATGTGAATAAAAGAAGAGAACGTTTCATCACTGCTAAACAGAAAGGTGGAGAAAGGAGGACAGAAGCGAAAGAACAGAATGGGAATAAATATGTTTGGTGAAGAGAGGAATATTTTAAAAAAGTCAAAGGGAATGTCACCTTTTGGAGAAGGGTGATATGTTGCCTTAATAGGAGGCAGGGCCACGCTACCGACATGTATGTTACCCCTGTACCTGCGCCAAACTCATATGGGCAAATTGTCTTCATTTTTTTTTTCTGTTTGGAAAACGTTTTTATCTTGCTATGGCAAGAATGACACTTACCTCATATCCATTTTCCCTACAACTCGCTGCGTTAGTTAAGAGAAGATAAATACGACAGCACCGGCCTCGGTAGCGTAGGGGCTAGAGTGCTAGCTCGACGTGCCGTAGGTCGCCGGTTCGAATCCGGCCGCGGGCATGGATGTTAAGTGTTGTGTGTCTGTGTGAATGTCCTGTCCGTCCTGTGGTCAAAAATGAAACTAAACTACCGGACACGATACTTACAAGATACTATATATAAACAATGGATGACGACTGATTCACTGGAAGATATAATGATCACATTGAGCTGGCTGTATGGCCTCAACTGCCGAAAGCCATTAAAAAAAAAAAAAAATACGACAGTGATGTGTGTTCAAGAAAAATGATTGGTGGAAAGTGATCAGAAAAATATGACATTTCACCATATGCATTCAACTAGATTCACTAATTACATGGAGCATCACTGTATTCACTTTTTTTTCATGTACAGTGAAAAAAATCTTATTTCTTCAGTTCAGCGTATTGGTACTCCTTGTAACGGTGAAATGTCTAAAATTAGTCACCTCCAAATTTTTTGAGTTCGTGAGACTGCAAGGAGTTTCTGTAGCTTGTATTATCATTTTCCAATTGAACAGGTATTCCAAAACATAACTTGTAGCAATAATTAGAAATTTCTGGTAGGAACCGTCGAATTTTCTTCAAGTTCTACCGGTTCTTTGTTGTTACGCATCATGTATATTTTAATAATACATGAATTTTGGAATTTAAAGCTGAAATTGTCAGTTTCATTAGTTGAAGTCATTAAGTGAAAGATTCCGCGGGATCTTCTCCTCGTTATACGCAAGTTTGGCGCTACTTGAAATCAGTAATCTGTGTAGTCTTAGTGACATGAAGCTATTCAATCCGTATATGTTATAGCAGTGTTTCAAGGTTCTTGCATGTCAGTACTATGAACGTGTTTGCTGCTGCCTTACCACGTATTAAAATGTAAACATTAAATGTTGGTTCTAACAAATTCAGTGAGAATATGAAGATCTCTTATTGAATTTTGTTGTTAGATTTATAAATCACTAACTATATGTGTATTATAAGTTTACTATCCGCTTATCTGTAATTGAGGGAAATTACTCTCAAAGTCCAATTACTAACGTATGATATCTAGTTTTAATAAAATATCTCATTACCTGTTAATAAAATAAATGATTTCCTGTAGTAAACTAAGTAAAAATTGCTTAGAAATTCAGCACGATTTGGATGCTATTTCCGAATGGTGCCGTAAATGGCAGCTTAAACTTAATTGCAAAAAATGCAACAATGCGAATAAGTAACAAAAATAATCAGTTTGCTCACGAGTACAAAGTAAACAATTCAATTGTTGACACGGTTGATTCCCTGAAGTATCTGGGGGTAATAGTACAAAACAAAATGAAGTGGGACTTTTTTTTTTTTTATGGCATTTGGCAACGGAGGCCATACAGCCAGCTCCATGTAATTATTATTTGCTTTCAGTATATAAGTCGTCATCCAGTATATGTATTATATTTTTCCAATGCATGGACGCCACAGGACGGACAGGACATTCACACAGACACACAACACTTAACATCCATACCCGCGGCCGGAATCGAACCGGCGGCCTTCGGCACGCGGAGCTAGCACTCTAGGCCCCTACGCTACCGAGGCCGGCGAAGTGGGACTTGCACATAACTTCCGTCGTAGGCAAAGCTAACTATAAATTACGATTCATAGGTCGTATTCTGAAGAATTGCAATGCTCATTCAAAGGAGATAGCGTATATAACACTAGTGCGTCCGCATCTGGATTACTGTTGTGGAGTTTGGGATCCGTATCGCAAGGGCCTGATTGACTCAGTGGAGAGGGTACAGAGGAGAGCCACTCGATTCGTGACTGGTTGTTACAGCCCTTATGAAAGCGTAACAGAATTGGTACATAGATTGGGCTGAGATAGTTTGGAAGACAGACGACGTCATTTACGTTTAAATTTATTGGAGAATATGCGAAATTCTATGACCTTCGAGTGCAGTGAGATACTTCTTCCACCAATCTATTTGGGTCGCAATGACCGGAGGGATAAGATTCGAGAAATAAGACGCCGTACTGATACTTTTATGTTTTCTTTATTTCCTCGTGCTATTCGGGATTGGAATGCGCAGAATTAAGATTGGTGCTTAGCACCCTCTGCCACCCACGATGTTTGTGAATTGCAGAATATGGATGTAGATGTAGAAAATATCTCTTTAGCTTCTAAGATTAGTGTAATTGTGTTTAATTTCTAAACGATGCCAGGCATCCCCCCTAATAAATGAGTCGTCATAACGGATTTTTTTCTTCATGCTTTAATGCGCAGCCTGCTGCCCCAACAATCTCTAACACTTTATCTGACTCCTTTACTTTCCGCTTATATATATATATATATATTGTTATAGTTGATTATTTTCTGACATACTGCAGAATCCACATTACGGTAAAACTGAACGACCCCTGCGTAAATAGAATTAAATAAACATAGTTTCTTGGATGAGGCAAGTACGATACAATTCTAGCATTGTAATTACATTTTTTTCCATCACGTCATTTCTGAAAATGTTATTAATGACGATGTTGTTAGATAATTATTTAGGAACGTTGTGTTAACACTAGATTAAATTTTAAAAGCTATTATAAGATAACTGAAATGACCGATTCATTTTAATATGCAATAAGTAGCATACTGATAATATGATATTTTGTTTAAGTATTTGATATTCGTATATTAAAACAAAAGCTGTAAATTTGTACTGTATACGGTGATAATTTCCCAGAGGTAGGTTTTTTAAATTCGTTTAAACTCACCCAGATTTAATCAAGTAACGTTTTCGTCCTTGGTGTTGTTACCTGAAAAAAAAGGTGAGTATTTGTTATTCAGTTTTAACGAAACCACAGCTGTTACAAAGCGGAGGAGTTGAGTAAATTATTTATTTTCTTGTCTTTATTGATATCGAGACGTGTAATGTACACACATTTCGCACATCTAAAATGAAAACCATTTTCAATTTAAAATTATATTCAAGGGGCAGATTCTTATCTCGATTTGCTATCTCAGAAACGGAAAGAAGCATCGTGTAGGATCCAGCCAGTGGTTAGACGAGTAGTCTCATTGTGTAAGCGATAAGGCTAACATATAGTCATGGCCGGAGGAAATAAAATAATGGGGCGATCAAGAAGTGAAATCTCTCTGTTACTTACGATAAGAATCGAGCCATCCGTTCGGGCTAAAAAGAGAGTGGAACCAGGATTTAGCTCAGAACCATTTGCAACTATGCCTAGGTCGACCCTAATACACCAGCAGCTGGCATGAGTCAACGAAACATCTTGCATTGTACTTCATGCCGATTCAATTAAAATATATACTTGTCACTAGCTCGCACCCGAGACTTTGTATGCGTGGATTAAGATTTTTTTTTTTGTTGTTGCCAGAATTGAATATAGAAAGTTGTTGGTAACAAAGGATTGGTCCCAAACAACACCGAGTCGGCATAATAATGCAGGAAAGCTATCATTATACCGTCGAACCTGTCTCTTGAAGAGGATCAATTTCCAACATATTTCTGTCACCATTCGATAAGGTCTTAAAATTTCGTGACTACAACTGTTAATCATACTGGAAAAAATGTCTTGTCCCCTTCATACAGATGTTCTTGTCAAATTCCACCAATATCTATATAACCATTTAGTCGTCAAAACGTAGCAAAAAGACAGAGACTTACTTCCGTATTTATAGTTTTACTAGCTCGTACCCGCGACTTCGTGCGCGTGGATTAAGAATTTTTTTCCAGGATTGAATATAGAAAGTTGTTGGTAACAAAAGATTGGTCCCAAACAATATCTTCTTCTTTTTTTTGGTAACTGCTTTACGTCTCTTTTTAACATCGAGGTCTTTAGAGACGGGGAAAGGATGGGGGGCAAGGATGGTGGCAAGGAATGGGAAGGAATTCGGCCATGGCCTTTTTTGAAGGAAGCATCCCGGAATTTGCCTGAAGTGATTTGGGGAAACCATGGAAAACCCAAATCTGGATGCCCGGACGGGGATTCGAACCGCCGTCCTCCCAAATGCGAGGCGAGAACGCTAACCGTTACACCGCCCCGCTCGGTCCAAACAATATCGAGTCGGCATAATATGACAAGAAAGCTATCACTATATCACTCTACCGTCGGACCTGCCTCTTGAAGAGAATCAATTTCCAACATTTTTCTGTCACCATTCGATAAGGTCTCAAAATTTCGTGACTACAACTGTTAATCATACTGGAAAAAAATGTCCTGTGCACTTCATTCAGATTTTCATATCAAATTCCATCAATATCGATATAGCCATTTAGTCGTCAAAACGTAACAAAAAGACAGAGACTTACTTCCGTATTTATAATATTATTACTGCGGTTCACACACACACACTGACTGCGAACAATACCTGACGGATCACTATAACGTAAAAAAGTGCCCACCTACAGCATTGCAAGACTACCTAAGATTTGCCTCGCATTGCACCCCTAACTTTGTGTTATCTACAGTTTAACATTCAATCCGAATAACCTACGGCACAGGCCTGACTCTTACGATCAAAAACAATTTTTAAAAATTTTAGCCTCCACGGAGATCTGAACCGGAGACCACGACTGAAGCATTAGTAACCAAGCGCTTTAGCCACTGAGTTACATGACCGTTACACGGAGAAACAGCAGAGAGACCTCCATATCCAAAGCGTCTGTCTATCGCCGTTCAGTAATATTTCTAAATTATAAGACAGTGTATATTATTTATACAGATAATTTTTCAACCAAATGTAGACAGTATTTTTCTCCTTGTTTCAAAGGATAGGTGTGCAACGTTTCATCGAGATCAGATGAAAACTGTAGATTTGTATGAACAACAAACAAACAAACAAACAAACAAACAAACATACATACATACATACATACATTCATCTTTATATATATAGATTTCCCCACTTCTATTTATCCCAATGGGATTTTCCTTATACGGTGTGTGAAATGGGAAAAATAACTTTTTAACGTCGTTTATTTGATTGTTCAGAGAAGTAACATTTGGACCGCTTTGTTTAAGTCTAACGAGGTGACGAAAAGAACATGTTAGGCAAATACGTACAGTAAATTAAGAAATACTTGGAAAAGGACTTAAATAAAAACTCAATATATATAAAAAAGGCTGCATATTAAAGACATTTTTGAAAAAAAATGAGTTTGGGTCACAGTTAATTATCTATAGGAAAAGAATCAACTGTTTTTAAAATTTGTTTGGAGTAATGAGATTTGAATAATTTTACGGTTAAATTAAGGTATGTTTCATTCTGCTGTGAAGTCGGGTAGCTAAGAAATTTGAGATTAACGTGTCCCGAAATTAGTATCCATTTTCACTGAACACGTAAAAAATACTAACCTGATTTAGTTAATTCTCGCCGTGGAAGTGCTTATCTCGATTTGAGCGCACGAACGGAATCAGATTATTCGAAGGAATAAAGTTACATTTATTTTTATCGCTGGCTATGTGTTACCTATGATATGATCGGTTTAATTGGTACATTAACAGTCTAAGTAAACGAAGATGCGGGAAACAGCTAGTGAAGAATAATTAAGTTACATAAGATGGAAGTTTTTCACGATGTTGAGAATTAATACAATGTTTTGGGACGACCATCAGAGTGAACAAAGTGTTTACACTGGACAGGAAGATAGTTGATAAAAAGAAGAAACTATATAGCTCCACTGAGTGGTGGAAATGTTTTCTTATTACGGTTTTAAATATGCTTATATTCTAATTCACTGATGTTTTTGGAGGGGTATTGTACAGTCAAGTAAAACGTAAAAGAAAAGATGGAGTATGTCGGAGATATAGCGAGGGTCAATTATTATAATATTTTCAACTTTCAAGTGTTTTGAGAGAAACGAGTCTGCAAGAGGCATGAATTTTGAAATTTTCGATAAAGGTTATCACGAATCCAATTCATGGCTCCATATGATAGAGAGTAACACTGGCATACGTCACAGAAAATTGCAGGAGAGATGATTGGAGTTCAATTTTACTATAAGCCATCATAGAAATCTCAACGAGGAAGCACTTATCACTGTAGCAACTTAATTTTGTGTGCATTGGGGGGGGGGGGGGGGGGAGGGGAGGGGGCGGGAGGGCGGAGAAACGGTAAAAATTTAATATAAATTCCTTTTAGTAGATACTAATTACTTTGAAATCTTTTAACTGTAAAATACTTCAACAGATAAGAAACAATCGATTAAAATTCTTCTATTGATCCTAAATGCTAATGAGTTAAAGTTATCTGAAAATTTTCTTACTAGACTCTTAATTCATTGTTCCTATATACTGACTTGCTAAAGAAAAGTTATGGAGATCTGGTAATCTTGTTGACCACTGGAGTGCCTCATCATCACGCAGACAGTTAATAGCAACACGTGCCGTGCACGGACGAGCATTATCCTGTTGAAAAATTGCACCGTCACACGAGTGGTAACACACGAGTACACAGGATGTCCGTGGTGTATCGTTGTGCTTCAGAGTTCCCTCAATCGCACCAGCCGTGACCTAAAGTCATACCACATGGCTCCCCACGCCATGACGGCAGGAGTAATAACACTGTGCCTCTCAAAAACATTCGAAGATTGGGATCTTTCTCCAGATTTCCACAATTCTCACCGACGATGGTCATTCGAGATAGAACCACGATTTACTGGAATACTTACGAATGGCGTCGCATTGTTTTCAGCGACAAATCGTGTTTCTTACCTACGTCGAATCAGTTTCGTCGGCGAGTATGACAGTGATATTGGGAGAGGTACCATTCTTCTCATGTACCCATATTTCTTATTTTATTTTTTTATTTTGCATTTGATGCTATATGACACATACAGAATCTTATGAAATCTAACTAAAACAAAAATTACACTGTAATTGGATTACGCTACCCATACAATTTGCTTTATGCACTTCTGCTGTTTTCTACGAACATCTGTATTTTACTTTCTTATTACTTATCCTTTCCAGCTTCAAAACTTGTCCACATCTTATCAGATAGTCCTCTTTCACCGATGACAATTTTTGTTTTGTCGCCCACATTTCTACTCCTTAATCTTAGAAAACATCGCTTACAAGATGTTATGAAACAATAGGAATTCCAAAAAATATATGATTAGCATCTGAAATAACAAAACAACTATATATTCGCAACTATACAGCTTCTTTGCAATCTTTTATATAGTTTAAAATTTCTGCCTGTATACATTAAACCAATTTTGTGAACAGTAATGTAAATTTGATTGAAATTGTAAAATTTTATATAGAAGAAATTACTAATCTTTTTCGGGATTGGGGGAGGAAGGTTGTGGCTCCATTTTTCTTTTGAATGTTTAATACGAATTCAGTCCTGATCTGCAAATTTTTCTCTCTACACAGTCACGTTACGTTACTTTAGAATTTCACTACCGCATCTACCACCTGGTGCCATTTTTCGCGGTATTTTGTCTTCCAGACAGTGAATCTTCATTGCAAATAAGTGGTCATGAATTTTATCTACCTATCTCTTGACAGCATGAACCCATAACCTTTTAAAAGTTCCTTTTAACAATTCGTTGTACTAGCGTCTTCGTGTGGTGCTAGAGAAACTTTTTAATACGTACATAATAAAACAGAGAAAAACGATGCCTGTAAAACAACTGTTAGTATGTGGCTATCCTTGTATGTTTCACCAATATTTTTTTTTAAATAACAGTTTATCAAGGATCTTTTTTTTTTGAATCAGCGATACAATTTAACACTTTACTTAAGAGACCACGTGAATTTACACTTTTAAACATCCCAAGACTGCGGAACTTATGGTAGAAATCAGCATTTCTCAAAATTATATCTACAGAAAAACTACTTATCTATAATAACAGATGTAACATGACATGCCTGTGTTCATAGATCAGTCTTAACTGACCATCAGCAATAAAAACACCTCATTTCGTAGAGTTTGACTTAATTGCCACTGATTTAAATATCACTGCAAATATATTTCATACGCTTCAATTTTAATTTTCTTTTGGGATTCGCAAAAATATAGGTTCTCTTATAATTTTATTTTTCAGTTCTGTACAATTCTAAATTGTGTTGGAGGCTAACTATCATTCCGCATACTGTACTTCGAGGAGTTTGTCACCCGTGAACATTGTCATTCAGTAGCCAATTAAGACTAATTCAGAAATTTATAAGTAGATAACTGTACATGAACAGAATAATGAAACTTTACTAAGAACCGGGATTTACCGTTCGTTGACATCGAAATAATTAGAGGTGGAGATGGGCTGGGGGCAAGAAAGGGATGGAATTTGGCCATGGCCTCTTTGAAGGAACCATGCCGTCATTCGTCTGGAGTGATTTGGGGAAACCCTGGAAAACCCAAATCTGGATGCACGGACGGAGATTCGAAATCGCGTCCTCCCGAATGCGAGGCCAGTGTGTAACCGCTCACCCACCACGCTCGGTTTGACTAAGAAAATATAAGTCAAATGATATCAACATTTTGGATCTCTCGCCGAAATTTATAATGAAATATTTAGATATAAAGAGAGTTTCACTCAAATATCAAACGTAATTTGGTAGTTTCCCGTCCGACGGACTAAACCATTCGCAAAATGTTATTGTGTTTCATGAATCTTCAACTTTGTCCATCTGGGCAGCTGCTACCCGGAAGTGTCGCAAAGTTCCAACAATAAGTCAAATTTAATCAGTTTCTTTAACATTGCTCTGTTAAATTTTTAAACTGTTGTTGGAACATGAACTAAAGGAGTGCATTATAGCTGCAAATTGACCCGTATTGAAAAAAGGAGATAGAACTATAACTGAAACCATAGAGGTATATGACTGCAGTATACAGCAAGCAAAACATATGAAAAGTAGAGAAAAGGTGTAACAGTAAAAGCTCTCATGAATTATTCACAGAATGGCTTATACACAATGTATACTCACTATGCAACAGTTGATAAAAACTCATCGAGAATTTAACTTGCTCACATACATAACATTATTAATTGTGAAATAGCATTTAAAACGGTTGACAGAATGAATTGTTTCAGATTACGTTAGACTGGGACTATCCCAGAAATGTGGTCAGAATATAACAAAAGATTAAAATTTTACAAGGCAATGTGCAGGCTAAAACAACACGAAGAGTGAGTCAATGTTGTCCACTGTCATTTTATGTCGCCCTGCCTTCATGACTGCTGTCAGTCTAACATCTAACACCTTCAGCGTTACAGATAGCTGGACAGCGGAAGGGGCATCATCAACACCACAGGGCATAGTGCGTATTACCAATCCCTGCTCAAAACTACCAGGTTTCAATTTACCGCGCTCAATTTGGTGTAAACTAAATAGGATTAGATGTGGTACGGAAAGAACTGCTTCAACTCTCCACACCTGGGGCTGGGCAGATTCTACGTACTGTGACTGCGATGATGTCTTACAAACTGTGCCACACATTGTGCAGGACTGCCCACTGCGTGCCTTTCCTGGTAATCTGGAAGACCTAAATTTGGCCACGTCGGAGGCGGTGGCCTGGTTGGAGCGACTCGACGTAACGCTGTAGGGTTGTGATTGGAGATTCTGTCTCAGTGGCCGGCTCCGTGCGTTGTCCGCTGTACTATGTGTGTTTAGATTGTTCATTGATATGTTGTTGAATTGTATAAATGTCAAATAGCATCATACGCAAAATAAAATAAATAAACTGTCATTTTATTATTTATATACAATGCCATTACTAAATGGTAGAAAATATTAAACCTGATAACACTGTATTAGATGCAATGCTTTTTGCCTCAGATTATTTTGGTTAGGATGGTGATGATTGAATATATAAAGCGATCATAATTTGAAAATTTCACCCGGAAATTCTTTTCTTCCGAATTTACGCCTCATTGACGTGGAGTTTATTAGAGGCAAAAAGTGACTAAGAGCAAGGCAGGGGATGAACTCGGCCGTGACCAATGGACCCATCCTGGAATTCACCTGGGATGGACCATGGAAAAATTAAGATAGCCGGATGGAGAAATGAACGAACTCCCTCCAGTATGCCAAGCTCACGTGTTGCAACTCATCCTCAGAGAAAAAGAAAGGAAGATTGTTACTAGTGACAGAGTAACAGAACAAATTAATAAGTTAGTAATTTAGGATAAGGCATAACGTTTACCAGGAATGTTGTTTCAATGCATGAAATAGAGATTTCAAAACCTATGTGAAGTTATGCAAAAGAAATTTCAAGAATATCACGTCGGACGTAATGATAAACTTTTTTAAAATAATGACTGTACTAACTTTACAAAATGGGTATGAATAAACACTGATTTTTTAAAAAAATAGAGAGACAGATTCAGCTGAAACCAAATTTTTGAGAACTTTGCCTGGGAATATTTTTTGAAATAAGAAAAAAGAAAATAGAAAGGGAATGAGAAAAATTAGATAGAATTGGATCAAATGCATAACACCCACGAAAGACACCAAACCATTGCTGCTAAGTTATAGATCAATACAGGATGATGGAAAATAGGTTGGCCTGCGAAATGATGGAAACAACGAATATGTAAAAGAGTAACAAACCAGAAGTTCTATAGCCTTAAAGGAAATATGATGTTATAAGGTACTGAGGGTGATAATTATTGTGGAATAAATTGTTGTAAAACTACGAAAACTTTGCAAATCAGACTTGAGGTAAACAGTTTTTAAGAGAAGATGTTGGTTATTGATCATTTTTTTACCGTGACCTCGTAATCACAAGTTTAAATAGCATAATAACACGAAAAGATGATTTTTTTAATGTGAGGTGTTCCGCGATGTTTCTCGTAGCAGCACGGAATGCGCATGCGTGTCGCGGGCTCCTATAAGCTGCAGGAGGATTCTCGTGTGGCTCAGTCGCGGACGGCGCGACGCGAGCGTCAGGTCGGATCGGTTCCGGCCGGCGGTGTTCGGCTGCAGTCGGCACTGGCTCGGGCCGCGGCGTCGTCTCGGCGGTCGCGGCAGGCGTCCTCGCCGACCCGGCGGCCGCCGCCGTCGTCGGTCGGAGAGGATGGCCAAGCGCCCGCGTACGGCGTCGTGCTAGCAGCATCCATCCTGGCGTACGCCAACGCGCTGGGAGGAGACTTTGTGCACGACGACGTGCCCGCAGTGGCGCGCAATCGTGACGTCGTGGGCGCTACGACGCTGTCGCAACTGCTGCGAGACGATTTCTGGGGGACACCCATGGGAGACGCTGCCAGTCACAAGTCTTACCGGCCGCTCACTACGCTCACTTTCAGGTGAGCCCCCATGTTATAATAGCTATTAGACAACACAGGAAATTGATCTTTCATTCACAGCGTTTTGTAACAAGATAACTGAGATCATTGAAAAGGATACAGATATAAAAAAAAGTGTTTCAACTGTTGAATGCAACCGTGTGCTGTATTCTGGATTATGGGAAATTTCAACAGTGTTAGTAGTATTATTAACACCACTTTCACAGTAGAGCAAGTGCTGTACTGTTTTCTAGACTTTCCAAGAAAAGTTTTTCTTACGGTGGTACTGGCTTTGAATTAGGAATCAGACGGTTTGTTTTACACTAATATGTACCGATCGATCTCAACATTTCTGTACCTACGATGACTACAGGAAATGGAACCGAGGACGTAATTACTAACACTGCACACAATAATAAATAAATAAAAAATCAGTCCACTTTTGACAACCATTAAATGAATAAGGTACAAGACAGTAAAAAACTTGTCTCACGGACATTGCCACTTGTTTAAGAGTAAGCTGGTAATTTTGATGTCAGTATTAAATCACACAAATTATGATTTAAATTTGTTTCATCTCAATCTTTTGCAGATACTAGTAACCGCCTATAAACAAGACAATCATAATAGGTATCCGACTTTTCACATACCATTGAAGCAGATAATAGATCTATTTGAAGCATGATATTCAATGTTAATTGTGGCATTGCCATTTTACTTTTTATTTTAACAATAGCGTTAAGGATATATGAATAAACAGCTTACACTGCAGATTCTGATTCACAAGATGACATGAAACCTAACGCATACATTTCGTACGACTTCCTTAACTGTTTTCTTAATGAAGAGAACGTTATGTAGATTCAACTGTAAATAGTATTTAAATAAAAGAATATATGACAATCCTGAGTTAGATGTATGAATTTCGTGGAAGGTCTGTTAAGTTCATAAATAGTTGTCACCTTCAGCCGTTGATTATCAACTGAAAACATAACTTCGGTTTACCTGTTGTGTTAAAGTTGACCACTTAGATATATTAGTCCGCCACCCTAAGGTCTGTTTGATCCTCTCGAAGCAGGTATCTGAACCAGTGAATCAGATGTAGGTACACGTTATAGATATATTTTAAGTAAATTCGTCAAAAATTTCAGGAATTTTAGTTCGTGAAGAAAAAGAACAATGAATTACGCAAAAATTCTAAATCCAAAGCTGCAAATTGAAAAAAAAAAATCAACTAGATAATTTATAATTTGACTGGTAAATACGAAATGTATTGAATATATGTTCTTTATACTCTAAATGCATTAAAATATTAGCAGACATGAACCTCAAAATCCAGATATCCTTTGATATTAGAACATCAGTTATTCGTACTGTTACTGGTAAGAGGAGAAAGTTAAAAGATTAATGGAGTAACTAATTTCATAATGAAATGATTTTTGTGAGATTGTCTTTTCGAAACACATAGGCATCAGAAACCAGACGATTGCTACTTTCGGCCCAATATGACCTACCAGTTGTTACTCAGCTGTGGAATCTATTGCAGCAGATATCCGACATGGTTTAAGCGTAGACTGAAAGTTAGGCAGTACGAGTTTACGTTCAGTTTTATAACCTAATCATGGGTAAAGCAACGCCATGTTTCTTTGTTAGCCAGATCGAATCAACTATAGAATCTCACTGAGCGGGGATGTTTTCCCTTCACGTTTTTGAACCTCTGAGCAATAATATTGTTCCCGGAAGTGAAAATTATAGATATCAGGTATTAATGAAAATCCAACAATAAATTATAATTCGTGAAATTTATTTTAGGCTAGGTGTACCGCTGAGCATAAAATTTGAAGTTACATGTCACAATTAACAACTAAGCCTTTACTAAACGAATTGTTACTATTTTTGACTATGTATTGTTTGGCGTCAAAGAACGTAAGGTTCAGCATTTTATACGAGCGCTCTGGTGGCGCGGTGGTTCAGGTGTCTAACTGGACTTCGAAAGGTCCCAGGTTCGAATCCCTATCTCGTTGGGGATTTTTATAGGCCATTAACCCGACCGTAATCTCTGGCGCTGCTTACAGTGTAATGTGAAGAACGCCAGAACGTTTCCGTGGTTCGGATTCCACGTTAAGCTGTAGGTCCCCTGTAGTTGGTTGGACTACTGGGTTAGGTTGAGGCGGCTACGACAGGGGCGGAACGCGCAGACAATAGTAACCCTGTCACCGTCATTTCGACCAAACGGAATTATTATTAGTGTTTTTTTGTTTGTTTTGAGCATTACGTGGAAACAAGCAAAACGTTCTATGACTTTACCGAATTTTTGTTAAATAATAATATTTGTAAACCCATAAATTAACCCCGGATCGCATTGTGTTCACCTCAAATAAAATATCAGTTCTACATTTAAAATTTTAATGAAATTCAACCACTGGCAAGTTTTCTCTGTTCTAACATCTGATTACTTACATTACACCATAGTACTTCGACCGCTTATGTTCAAGGGTTAGCCAGAGGGTAAGGAACATTTTATCTTCTGGCATATTTAATGCGGGAATTATTTGCTACGACTACAGTATTGTGCGTGGCACGCGTTGCCCCTCTTTGTTTACACTAAGAAAATGAGAAAATATTAAATGATCATGGATTGATTTTCCAGTTCAATCACTGTATTAAATTCGACCATTTACGTTAGTTAAGCTTTACAAGATACTCAGTTCCTGTTTCGGTAGTGAATGATTTCCATGATACCAACGCGATAAGTTTATCTTATATTTTCTCAGAATTTCAAACCTGGAGTTAAGACCATACTTCATTTGTAATGTATTTGTTTTTCTTTAAAATTCCCACAGCCAATTTCATACACGCGGAAGGGTAGCGTTAACATGTAAAGGAAAAAGGTATTAGAAATTCCATTAGAATTTTCTATAAATTTGTATTCCACATAGTGCAATAGGACATAGGTTGCATAAGGTTTGTGCTGTTATCAATTTTTAGAGCTGTCATTGCGAATTTCAATATATTTGGTAATGATGTTGAATTAGCTCCCTATATCTTTTGAGGCACTGAGAGAGGTTATACTCTGCGGAGTTCAATGTATACAGGCTATTAATTAAGAGTGTTTACAAACAAATTATACCTGTAGGTCATTCTATACTTAATTAGCTGTTGCAAAAAATAATTCAGAAAAAATTAAAGACGGTACAAATGTTATTCTTTTTGCTGAAAGAAATTTCAATCTTCGGTGAACATTAGAAATGTATTGCAGTAGACCTCCAGGGATAGAACTAGTCACAGATTTAATTAATTACCTACTGATTCGTTATGGTAATGCGTTTGGGGTCCGGAAGTTTTTTTGAAAACATTTGCAGTAAAAAAAGGGTATTTAATTTGCTTCAGCACACGTGTTACTTTTGATACGAATTCACTTGTGTTCACGGCCTCTATTCATCACCATGGAACATCCGTCCTTACACTTCAAATAGCAGCTGCTTTTAGTATGACATTTTTCCTTTGAACTTTACGGAATGGCAGAGTATTGGGGACAAGTTGTCGCGTGGGTGTGATCGGCCGAGCGGAAACCTTTTAATTTCACACTTAATACTACAGACTGGAGAGAGGGAAGCTGTGGTTGTTCGCCTTGGGCACCCGCCTACCTCTTAGAGGGTAGTCTGCAGGCATATTGCCAAGGAAGTAACTGAGCCTTAGCTACTGAGAAACTATAGACACGGCGTGATCTCACTGATTAGCATTAAATATTTACATAAATACTATCATACATCTTTAACTACGGAGAGGTGACTTATCTCTTAGGAATGACAACAACACATGTTAATAACTACTGGTTTATTATACTTGAAGACAGATCGGCGTACATGTTACACTATTGGCTACATTGATCAAAGGAATGATTTGTCACTAGAAATACTTTATGCTGATTGGTTAATATTCATTGATTTTCCATTGGTGAACTATTACTGACGTTGCGCTATACTGATTGGTTGACATAATAACAATATTCCATTGGTAGACTGATTACAGGGCAAGGCACATTAAACCCTATCGAAATGAGTGACTGTCGGCGAATGCATTAGATTCCTATCTAGCGGTGGACATACTGTTATGAAGACGAACACGCAAGCAGTGGATCAAGCAAGCTTTAAGTACCTGTTAGGTGATGGTGTTGAACGGTGCGTCCATGGATGATGGAAGATGGACCGTCGAGTCCGTGGTGTATGATGGACTCACTGTCGAGTCCGTGGTGGATGTTGGACTGCCTAGAGCGGTGGCTCCTAGTCTACAGGAAAACTCATTAGGGATTCTGGTGGGGATAAAAGGTAATGTTAATTGGCTCACTAGGACTAAGTGGAGATGGTCAGGGCGGAGTTATAGTGCGAGTAGTGGGGACTGCATAGTGTGGTGGTTTCCAGGCTGACATAAGCTTCGCAAAGCTATTCTATATGCTGTGGGTTCCCTCTAGTAAGCACTCCCACACAGTCGGGAAACTGCTGCGGTATACCGGCTGCTGAAATTTCAGTGAGGCTTAGCCTGCGATAAGAAACTGGGATAACGCCGTCGTAAGCAATGTACTAAGTTACACATGTGGGTAGCAGGGACTTGCTACGTGCTCAACCTGAGACCTCCGTGCTTCGTTACAAACGATAACATTGCCGCAGCGTGAGATCTGGCTCGCTGGTACAACTGGATGTGAATCGGAACTACGACGAGTTTGAATAAAGGCTTCGAATCTATACCCTATACCTTAGAATACGCGAAACCGCGACGGTAAGAAATTCAACGATAAACTTTTTTTAGGAACCAACGCGTTATCCACCTGTAGGCTCAATATCGGCTGCAATGCTTTAGCAGCGGTATTAGAAGCTGGGTGATCGAATACTAGTTACAAGTTCGTCATGGGGATGCTTACATAAGACCAGAAAAATCCTGGGATGGAAGTCTGTCAGGGTCTAAAGGTGTCAATTTTCTGGACAGAATTTTCATGGGGAATGAGACTCACCGTCAACATTACCAGCCTGAATGTGAAAGACAGTCCATGGAGTAGCTACATTCAAACTTCCCAAAAAAATAGAAGTTCAAGACACAGTCATCGGCAAGGAAAGTGATATGCATGCTGTTTCGAGACAGGCAGTGTGTGATTTTGATTGATATTTTGGAATCTAGTGATTCTGTCAGTTCTGAACACTACAAGACGACTCTGATTAAGCGGAAAGCCCGCATTTCCAGAGGCAACCCAGAGAAGCAGCTCAACCTCTCACTTGCAACACGGTAACACATGACCCCAACCAGTTTTGATACCACCGCGCGTATTACAAAACTTGTCTGGGCTGTTCTACCAAAAACGATGTAATCAAGATCTAACACATTCAGACTATCATAACTTTGGGTCTATGAAACAGGGACTCCTTCTATGAACGCCTTACCCGGGTCGGGGAGTAAAAGATTTACTATGCGGGACCTTATCCCTCGATGAAAACGTCTGCAGTGGTGGTTTGAGTTGATTTCTCATAGGTTACAGTGTTCGTTAGTATTGTTGTAAGTGTAGTCGACTGTGATGGCGTGCTTGTTCAGTGTAGAGTATTATGAATGAGAGATGAAAGGAAAGATAGGGTGAATCCCGGGGCCAGTCCATTGAGGCCTACTGTAACAGCCCTCAAACCTAAACTTTAACTGAAATTGTACTTTAAGAAGCATTTGTAGCAAGCTAGAGTGTGATTGAAAATGGTTTTGTATATTTGTCTTGTATTTTATTGTAAATCTGTGTAAATAGATTTTGTTTTGTGAAATGAAAATACAGGGTGTCCAGAAAAGGACTCCCTGATTTCAAAATTAAATATCTCGAAAACAAAGATCGATAGAGGAATGTAGTAACTATTATTTCACACTGCTCACTTCTTACAGCTGTCACAATAAACATACCGTTTACTGCATTCCTCTATCGATCTTTGTTTTCGAGATATTTAATTTTGAAATCAGGGAGTCCTTTTCTGGACACCCTGTATGTAAATACCATTAAAATGTTTAAGGACAGAACTAGTCAAGAGAATTACTTAAATGTTTGTAATTGTAAGTATTAAGGTGAGTTACGATGTTTAAAGTACGATTTACTACAGCTAAAAATGATTATGTATTAATTCTGATTGTTTTTAATATGTTTTCAATTGTATTTTTAATGTTCGAGAAATATCTGTCGGTAGCCTTTGTAGTGTTCTAGTACCTTCGATAGAACTTATATAATGCGATTAACAGAGACTAAGAGTCAGTTTTTCGACAGAGTTTCACAGACTCAGATTACGTCGGCCAAGGACCGTGTTGAACGAATAGTTTTGGTAGTATTGTCTTTGGAAGAAGTGTCGACTGTAATCTTTGGAGTGTTGTGTTTATAACTTTATCTTAAAGTCCGATGTCTCACTAGCAATAAAACAAGTTAAAATTTGAAACTGGATCGTGGTCTAGTTATTTATTATATGTAATTAAAACTACGAACAGTCTAATACTACCCATTCCGATAGATACAAAGGGGTCTCAAAGCTTAACTTCCCCATCCGACGAACGAATCAAAATCAACAGCGTCCTATAACTTCACTCCATGCTCATTGCAGAGAGGTTCTGGTTTTAATCTATGGAAATCTGGTGATTAGGAATTCTACACTAATACCGCTCCTACCCTGCCGGTCAAACTATCATGAAGAAAATTTCTACCACACGAGGACTCGAACCAACTAACAGTGTATCAGGCGCCGGGTATCATCACGATCAAGCAAACGGGCCTGACAAGTAGAAACTACGTGACCAATATTTCAATGACTAGACGACCCATGCGAAAATTTCGCGAAAAAAAAATTCGGTGAAAAGTGAGGTTGAATGTGATTTCACCAAAGCTGAGTCATTACTCTTCATACTCCTACTTCATTTATCGATTTTGGTTGTATATCCAGGGAGATAAATGGCTAGAGACACAAAAAACACATTTTAGAAAAATTGACATTTTTGCCCTTTAAGGGTCGAATTACGAAAAATTCCTATCTTACATTATAATGTTACCACGGCGGAGACCGTAATCTTTAGTATGATACCTCATTTATATTAAGGGAGATAAATCACTCGTGACACAATAACGAATTGCAAAAATATTGATCCTTTTGCCCTTTAAGGGTCGAATTCCGAAAAATTTGTCTTAATATATGACGTCACTAAAGCGGAAATCTTAATCTTTGAAATGATACTTCATTAAACGATTTCAGATCGATATCCAGGGAGATAAATGACTTGTAACACAGAAAACAGCATTTTAGAAATATTGACATTTTTGCCCTTTGAGGGTTGAATTCCGAAAATTCCTTTCTTGTAATGTAATGTGCCTAAAGTGGGGACCATAAGCTTTAAAATGACACCTCATTCATTGATTTCGGTTAAGTATGAAGGAAGATACAGGCTTGTGACAAAAAAATACCTTATAGAAATAATATATATGATGCTGTCGTTAGAGTGATGGCGAAAATGTTTGACGAATGGAGATGATTATGTGAATAAATAACTAAAAGCGTCTGAAATCTTCTTATATTTAACTGTGTTTTACTCCCTCCTTCGATTGCGGTTTCCATAAAAAATTGAGAGGCATTATGTACTACCCTCGTATTTAAAAAAAATATTTCGTGAGTTCGAAGGTGAGACTAAGGCTAATCTCGTAAGGACATAAGCTACGAGGTCAGGCTTCACGAGACAAGTTTGCGTAGGCGACTCTGATGTGGGCATTGCAGAGTTTACGAGATCCAGTGTTGACGCTTTGCTCTGCAGGAGTGGAAGGACCACTTAGCAAATTGGCGCTAGGCAGTCAGCACCATCTACCGGCGGTACTTGCAGCCATTCCTACCCTTCGCGCGCTTCGCACACATTTTTCTTTCTACACAGTGTATAGAATTATGGCGTAACCACCGCTACTTGCAAGAAAGAAAAAAAAGAAAAAAGGTGCAAACAATTACGCATACCTAGAATAGCGAATAACATACTTCTTATTGGAAGTAATATGCCACCCAAATATTTACCTCAGTTTTTCCAGGCGAAATAATATTCTAAGAGATTTTGTTAAAGTTATTATTTACTGCAATAACTCAGGCTAGCCATATTTTCCAATCAAGCAGTTTCATCGGTACACGACTTTAATTTTAGATAGTTGGTATGCATCATTTCTTTCTATTCAGTCTAAAGGTACATACTTCAGAGGTGGTTAAAAACATGATCTCCAGATTATAGAAAGGAACCAGTATAAGTTATGACAACTTCCACAATGGTTTGTAGTTAGAACAAAGAATTAGCTATTTTGAAAATTGCTTCAGAGTGTGTTCATTGATCACAATTTCTGTAAACACGATGTTTTTCGTATTTGAAACATATAGTAAAAAACTTGAGTACAGAAGCAATAATTGAAAGGTTTCTTTGTCTCTGGTATTTTTATAGAAAGGTCTAAATCATGGAGATATACATATTTGCTACAAGTAACAAAAATGCGGCATAATTCAGTGTATGGGTCAATATAAGATTGATTATTTTTTTAACCTGCAATTCCTATCCCACTAGTCAGTTTATTATCAGAAACGGCTAAACATTTTCTCCAAAGTGTTTGAAAATTAGGTTTTGAAATTACTAAGCTATAAATCAACAAACAGCCGGATCTGAAAGTATGTGTAAGCTGATATTATTCCACAATATTGGTAGACGAATTAAACTAAGATTCAGTGAGATGTAATTAGCATATAATAATATTAAAGAGGTAGTTGAAGCCCACCAAACACTCCTTTGAGTTTTCTGCGAACACAGACAGACTTTACGTTTATTCTCGATAGAGACTACAACTAACGTAACAACTTCGCTCAGTCAGAAACGAGACTACGAGAACGTTTTCATATCTGACCAGCGAAACCTTCCCTCACCGCGCGAACCGATAAGATTAATTTAACTCTATTGCTATGGTTCCAATTTTCTACTCCCCCCATTTTTGCCCTTTTCTTGTACCTCCCTATTTTTTATTTCTACGAATTTTGATTTGAAATTCATACAGTGTTTTTGGTAAATTATTTGCAACTTTACTCAGTAATTTAATGCAATTCCTGATTCCCTTGCCACGAAAAAAAAAAAAAAAAACCAAATCAAGTGCCAAATTGTGGTCATGGTCATCTTTCCTCTTTCATGCTCCACTTTTGATTCTCCCAACAATATCTTTCCACGCTGCATCACCAATATACGTCTTGTACCCTTCCAGCATTCTCTGCATCCTCCTCTTGTCTTCCAATTAATCTAATTCCATCTCCTTAATCATATTAGTTACTAATTGTCTTCTGCAGTAATTGCCAGAGACAAATACATTAGTCCTCCTTCGCACGCCTTCCAACTACTGCGTTTGATATCCGAAATGTGGGTCCCAAACTACATCACAATATTCAAGAAATGTCAAAACAAAGTTTGGTAACTCAATTCCCTCACTTTTCTGGTACATCTTCTCATCACTCTCAACAATAAATGAAAGATTTTGAAACTATTTTCTGCCACTTATCCTATGTGTTTTTCGAGTTGAGTTTACTGTCAAATGTTATGTCAAGATACTTGCACTTCAAGTCTACCCAATTCTATAATCGTAATGAACCTTTAGTATTTTTTGTCTGTGTTCCTCATAACAGACTCTTCAGTGCAATTTTCTTCATCTGTGTTGACCTATAGCAGGTTTCCACTAGACGGTACAAATTTTTTGATCTTGTGGCTGTCGAATAGTTTAACTGGAGTCTCGATGTAACCGACAGATTAAAGAGCTGCAGTAACGTAGTATATTCGCTGATTTTGTTATCACCGGATTGTCTGGAGTCTTGCCTAGCATGGAAATAAAGTTGAAAACGGAATCACGTACAACCCAACGGCAATATCTGCGACCATAGACCTCTAAGATGTGTTTGACCCTATTACGCAAAATTCTGAAACTGTAGGGAGTTATTCCCACTGAACATCCGCAAAGCAAACTTAAATGTTTACTGATCCACTCACTCTCTCTTCAGACTGGAACAAGTTGTTGAACAGTATCGATTGATAATTCCCCCCAAAAGATCACATAACAGATCCGTTCATTGTTGACAGGAAGTAGCCTGGTTACTTTGCTTTGTAGGCAAGCGGGCAGTTGGCGACGGGTAGTTGGCCCAGTTCCGTTGGAAGAGACGCACTTTGGATCTTTGTGCGAGGTCAACCACTGATGACGTTAAACATGAGCGGGAAAGTAGAGTTAGTTCCAGCGGTATCATTTTAGCCAATAAGAACAGGAAATTACCAATTTGAGGGAAACGGATCATAATGCTGGCAAGTGGAGCCAGAGGCCTGTTGGGTGTGAGATACGCTGCTAAGCAGATCAGAAAGCTTATGGTTGCAAGAGTTTCTAGTGGAAAGTTCTGGAAGCTGCAACGCACACAGTTGTTGGAGCTCTGTAGTGTTTATTGAGTTAAACACACACTAAAAGATCTCAGTTGATATAATAATACTGATCCTATTTCATCGTCGTTCACAGATGAATTTATACCTGTATAAATATTGAACGTAAATTTTGGTTAGGGGAGAGTCGGTCAAAACCGGGACTCTAACAATTTCTTTGCTTCTAACGTTCCTTATGTGAACAAAACAGTCAAAATTCGTGTTAAAACAACAAAATGATTCCTTGTGAACGAAAAAAATAATAATAAATCAGTCGCAACCAATAGCAAGTAAGGTAGTAAAAACACATTTTTTAGAAGTGCGCAATGTCCCGGTTTTGTCCGACGTGGTTGGACAAAACAAGGAACTGATAAGAATTTTTTTTGGTATCCTGTTCTCAAGGGATCGACGTCATTTGTAGACCTTTTTTTCCTAGTTCTAATCTTCTTCAAGGAATTAAAAAAAAATGACGTGGCGTTTCTGTAGCCTTCCTCCCCCCTTGGGAGATTTGGTGAGATTTCGCAGGGCCATCCCACCCCCAACTGAAGACGACTTGGCACAGCAATGGAAGATGTCCATTGCAGGGACTGGATGGCTTGCATCCTTCTGATCTTTGTGACCGTTGCACAGTGATTGAGTGAAGTCAACTTGCCATGCTTTCTTTCGTTTTCGAAACCGCTCAGGCCGTTCATATGGGACTTCATGAAGAATGTAGGCAAGCGTCACGCTAATTTCTGTTTACTTTTAACTTCAGCTCTTTCCAACTGACTACACTACAACCAAGTGACCATTGTGGGTGTCCACGAGATGGGTAGAATTGTAGTTTAGACTGCAACGAGTGTCTTAGGTTCACCAGTTCAGAAGCCATACCATGCGGTAATTTCGAGACACTGGCAAATGAATCCGCCCACTCCCTACCCTGAATACCATTCCCTCACGAGGTACTTCACTGTTTCAACTCGACTTAGTAAATTCTTTGTTCCTTTCGTCCTCGTCTGGTGTAATTCTTAAAAAAACTTAGTTCCTCATCATTTTCATCGAATTAATAGCTTGAATAACTGATATGGAAACAAGGGACTTGGAATAATTTGACTTCCTTTAAAGCGCAGACGGTATTTAAATAATAAAAAACGTGCCCTAAGAATTATTTGTGCAACAAGCCTGTGGATATCGTGCAGAATACCAGCCCAATGCGGACCCCTCACTATCTTGTGTAGTAGAAAATCCTAAACACTTCATTCTCATAATATATGCAGAGATTACAAGTAATTGTTAACTGAATAGTTAGGGAATAGAGAGGGAAAACTTTCTCTGGAGTTTTTTTATTCCTGCCAAAGCACAAAAACCCGAAGTCCTTAAATAAAAAATTAAAGTTTTTCTTCTGAACCCGTTTTCCTGTCTATTCTTTTTTTTAATTAGATAATTAATGATGAGTGAGAAGGTAATTTATGTTTTCGGGTATGTAAGGGGAATCTCTTATTCACGTTAGTTATGTGGTGTGCGACTTTATGGAACCACATACAAATATAACAATTGACAATTCTCAGGAAACAGCATTCAACTACAGCTATAAACTTGCGATTATGTGTTTCTAATGAACGTTAAATATTGTTTGTTCTTTCAGTGTGGTAATACTCCATAGTTGGTAATATTATTACTAGATGGTGAAGAATTACATATACTGTTCCACAATGCCGAGACGGTTCTCACACGTATCAAATAGAACACATCTAATCTAACGCAATCTAATGCAGTTTTTCCTTAATCCAGCTCCATCAACATTATAATTTTAACACGTGATCTAGGCTATGGCAACTGATATTTTTAACTCTTACCTCATGTGAATGAGAAATCAGTATGTAGAGTCCTGTATGATAAATTGGTTTGTCTCGATTGTCGTTTAATGCAAGAAATATAAATATTTAAGACCTGGTGGAATTACATTAGCAGCCAGTCATGTCGTTCTTTCACCGACTTTGCGGTCCCCTCCTTTAAATTCCTTATACCTGAAATTCAAGGCTATAGTTCTCATTAACATTCCTTCCCCCAAACACTTAAAAGCTGCGTCTCTAACATCCACACGGCTAATTACAAGTTGTTTAATTTGAAACCTCTGCTCTTGCTAGTCAGCTCGATCTCCTACGCCCTATCCTAAACTCGAACATAAAACTTTTTCTTCTTCTTCTTCTACCTGTTCAATCATACTTTGTCATCGGATTCGTGCACTGCCAAGTTTCCTCTTTACCCTGGGTTGATATTGAAGAGCACATTTTAGAAAGCTTCTCGTTTTTACAAAAAAAAAAAAAAAAAAAAAAAAAAAAAAAAAAAAAAAAAAAAATAAAGAAATGGAATTATTCGTCGACGAAACAAAACAGATAATTTTGATTAATTTCTTAATTAATGCAGCACATAAAAACACAAAAAAGACGCTTGAAGGATTAACATAACTGATGATAAGCTGTGAGTAGACCACTATATAAGCTTTTGTTACTTCAGTTTGAAGTAGCTCGCCAAATACCTAATGCGGAAAAATTCTCCAAAGAAATAGAAGATGTTTCATACAGAGAAGTTATCAAAGAAGAAGAAAGAAACAGACCCGGCAGGGGCGGATCCAGGGAGAGGGGAGGGGCTAGGTCCACCCCCAACATTATAATTTTGGAGATTTAAAAAAAATATTTTTTAGCTCTATGGATTTGAGGCCCGAGGAGGCTATAAAGACTACCCCATGGCCGACTCAAGCCCCAAAAACCAAAATCTACTGAAGGCAAAAGCCCCCCCAACCAAAATCCGCTCAAGCCAAGCCCCCCCTCCAAACCAAAGTCCGCTCAAGCCTCTCCCAAACCAATATCCTGAATCCGCCCCTGCCGGATGACCGGAACATTTAACTGTTTCAATTTTGGGGAACTACCCTAGAATACCAGCTGCTTCAGTTGATTAAACGGTCCTGTAAGGAAAAGTTAATTCTAGCTGAATGGAAATAAGTTAAGGTAATATTTTTCCATGAAAACGACGACAGAAATGTATGCTCTCTCAAACGCAAAACAAGTACATCCTGATGTGGATATCTGAAACAGACAGCTCATTAAATCATCTCCTGCGACGACAAAATAGATTTAAGTAACGTAACTTTCTTCAACTGAGCGATAGGAATGAACTTACTCCGACTCGGGCCCTATTACGCTTTTATTCTATTACGTAAAACGACACAGCACATTAAAAAATGAATGTTTTCGAATACTTTCACGTTAAGTATCTATGACAATTGAGTAGGGTCATTGCAAGAAAACGTAGATAAAAACGAGTCACAAAGGTGAGCAATGGAACGAGATGTCAGAGTGTCTTGTGTAATATCTTTTCTATTCCTCTCTTATACTGTGTGGAGAAAAGAAAAGACTGCGCTTGTAACAACGAGGTTTTACACATACCCTTTAGACTTTTCACGTAATGTTGGTTCATTAATCCCATTACATCTTTATGGATTCCAATATCAGTTGTGTATTTAACATAATTCCGTCACGAAGTACTAGTAGTATTTCAGCATATCTGCTTTTTGTTAGTGATGACACGGTATTCTGATCATTCATATCAGTTAACACTCAGTCAATATGTTAACAACAACCTATGTGATATTGTGATTAAATTTCTTTGAGCATTATTTAGGTGGACTCTGAAATGATGGCCACATGAAATTGGAGGTCAAATAATATACAGACATGTTACTCATTGCTGTACGCCCTTTATAGTACTGATAAGTACCATATTGCTGAAATAATTGTCTCATTTTCTAAATGTCTTTGTAACTATAATTAACGACAGACTATCTACATGAAACAGGTTGTTTGGTCAGAGGAGTCACGAGTTCAGTTGGTAAGAGCTGATGATAGGTTTCGATTGAGGCGCAAACCTCACGAGTCGATGGACCCAGGTTGACAGGAAGATGTTGTGCAAGCTGTTATGGGCTGTGCTTACATGGCACTGACTGAAACCTCTTTTCAAACTGAACCGTCCGTTGACTGGAAATTGTGACGTTCAGCTACTTGGAGATCATTTGCAGCCATTCATGGTCTTCATGTTCCTCAACAACCAGTGGCGGATCCAAGGGGGGGGGGGGCAAGGGAGGTGAAGCCCCCCCCCCCCCAAAAGAACCAAGGTCACCACTGCCGGAGATTTCTGTTGGCAACCCCCTTCCTCGTCCGAATCAAGACCCCCCCAAACCATATCCTAGCCCCCCCCCCCAAACCAAAATCCTGGCTCCGCCACTACAACAACGATGGACTTTTGCAGGACGACAATACGCAATATCGTTCTTGCCTCGCATTCGGGAGGACGCGGGTTCGAATCCCCAACCAGGCATTTAGATTTGGGTTTTCTATGGTTTCCCCAAATCACTCCAGGTGAATGTCGGTATGCTTCCTTCAAAAGGTCATGGCGAATTCCTTCCCGTTCCTCGCCTCCAGTCCACTTCCGCTTCTAATAACCTCGACAAGGCGTAAAGCAGTAAGAAAAATAACAAAAAACACAAAAACACAGAGACAAAAAACAACAAAAATCCGCAATATCACTGGGCCAAAATCGTTCACGATTGATTTGAGAATCATTCTGTACAATTCTAGCGAATGATTTGGTCACCTAGATCATCAGCTATGAATCCAATCGAACATCTCTGGGACTCGATTGAAAGGTCAGTTCATGCCCAACGTTCTGTATCGGCAACACTTTCGCAATTATGGACGGCTGTAGAGGAACGTGGCATATTTTTTCAGAGGTCTTCCAAAGATTTGTTGAACCAATGTCATGTCAGGTTACTGCACTACGCCGGGCAAAAGTGGGTCAGACGCGATCTGAGGAGGCATCTGAAGACTTTGGCCACTGTATAAGTGAGAAAACTGTCTTTATGAATTCTCGACGATCACTCATACTAACACAACGTGATATTATGGTATTTAACTAGCGTGGTGTAACCTAAATACTCAACAAAATTCAAGAAACATATACGAGATATAAAATCTAATCAGTTTCATTACACAGAGAGAGCATGTATCTCATTTTATGTCGCTGTCATGGATAAATTTTTTCCGCAATAAAAAAACTAAGCCAAAATATCTGAATACTAGTTTCTTACAGTTCCGGGGGCATCCGTTCCCGAGTTTCATATTGTCACTGATTTTAACTTTGCTCGTCGATAGTTCTTTCCATACGCCATGGACTAATTCCTTGTCCCCAACCTCTGTCGGTATTAATGTCCGTGAGCCGAAAAGCTCAAAGAGATGAAAAACTGAATTATATCCCTAAGATCTAAACCTCCCAAGATCAAAGGGGAAGTTTGAATTGATTTTTGCAGTAAATAATGTAAACTTAATGGACTAGAGAATATTTATATTGAAACGGTTTGGTGTCACAGTGTCGCTAACGCAGCTAGATAAAGTTAAGAAACGAATATTAAAAATATATATTTTTTTTTTAGAATAATGACAGAATTTCAAAAGACCAACTGAATTAATTCAGTAGTTGCTTACGTGATGTACATAATTGTAAAAACGACGATATGCGTCTTTATGTGTGGAGAAACAGAAAACATGATGAATTTTTCCCTTCTGCCGAGGAATGCAAAATACGTGTACTTTTTTTGTTTGCTTTTTCGTACACAGCCCACGACTGGATAGGACGTATTTTAAATTTTAATTAGTTTATTAATTTCATGCGATGTCGGTTGCGGTTAGATTCAAATGCGACCTGGATCAGGTGGTATACGAGCCTAAACATGACATTTCAATATCCGTAGTGGTAATTTAATTAGGAAACTAAGTGAAATAAAAATTATAACGCAAAGAAAATAAGAAATACTATTTATCAGCTGATTTAAACTGTTTTATGGCCGATATTTTCATCCCATAATAGTAATACACACCTAAATGAAGCAAGACGTATTGGGAGTGAAAAATAATTCTAGTTAAGAACTGATTTAGTATGTCCGAAAATCAAAGAAACCCCGGTGACAATACTTATACAAATACACCTCCTTTTACTATGTCTCATAAGTTTCCTATTAAGATGATTAAGATGTGAAGGATTGGTTGTATTTTGAGTAACCTATAATACTAGTCGAAGCAGTCAGTTTACACCTTATTACACAATTCCTCTGAGGTAAAGTGTCCATAAATTGCCTGTAAAATAGCGGATTTCAGTATTTGCAAGTTAGAAAATTATATATCTTTTTTGGGTTAATGACTATACCAATAGTTTTATTTGTCGTAGATCTATTAAGTTTGCAGGATAGCTATGATAATTGTTTATGTCCCTTAGGTGTTGCTTAAATACATATATATATAATCTATTCGAATTTATCTAAAGCGAAATCAAATAGTATATAAAAATTTGTTATTTATGGGTTCTCATGTCATTTTTTCCCGCAAACAGTAATAAAAATTATAATGTTATTAAATGTTAATTGTAGCTTTTTTGCGTTACTTACCGTTTTTATGTTTTATTACATTTCAGTTGGGAAATTATCCATATTAGTCTTGTTTTTCCCTTCTTCTTGTGATTCGCAATACTCGATTTAGAGTTCCTGCATAAAAAACTAAGTAAAGTGAAAAAGCTGCAATTAACATCTGATAACATTATTATTATTTACCTAAACATAATGTTACAATCTACTATATAATTTCGTAAGCTCATTTACTCATCTCGATAGCTATTGGCTGGAGTATAGTGTCACGTGTCAGCCTTCGTTCGCAAAACAGCGAGATACCATCAGAAGAAATTCGTGGTTATACCCACAATTTAACAGATAAGCAACTGCTACCAAATTAACTGCCATAATACATTCATTAAGTTTGCGTTTTGTAGCGTTTCATAGTTTACAAAAATACTGATAAATTTTGCGGCTGAAAAAACGTGGATCTGCTTTTCGGTAAAATGTTGCTAATGAAAGCAACTTAAAAAAAACTTTAAAAAATTAAATTTCTCATTGTCTCTACTGTAACCACGAAAACCAATTGCCATTTCAGTTTAAGATAAATTTCAGTTTAATAAAACTTTTAAAACTGTTGTTGCTTGACCAAAGTTTATTCATTAGGGTTTGTTTTAGGTATTTTACTGAACACTTTCGTTAATAGTCTTTCTTCATGTTCGTTGTACGTGAGTTATTAGGTTATTTTAAGTGGATATCGGATCAAATATGTTATCGAATCGACTATTCTGGCAATTTATTTCTTTGGAGTTTGTGAACTGTTTAATAATATGGAATGTGTATTAAGTTATCTGGCTGTTACAGATACCATGACCAATGATTCCATTAATAAATGTTTGCCGAGTCTCAAAAAAAAAAAAAAAAAAAAAAAAAAAAAAAAACTGATGCTTTCGAAGCAAACAGGATTTTTCTTAAAAAAATTGCAGAGTGAACTTCAGGGGTCAAATACAAGTAAGGTTTCTATTTAATCAACTTCGAGTCTATGACCTCGAAACAATTATACGATTGCGCTATCGTCCCTGTTAGTGTTTAATACCTACATTTATTAATGGTTCCGACTTCTTCAAGTTTAAGAGATTTTATTTACCCTGAAACACAGGCGAAGTTTATATTTGGTCAAATCAGGTCAACCTGTCATAATCTTTCATCCCACAAACTATCATAGACCCGTGACGATAAGCAGAAAACGGCCACGGGCTTATTAGTACCAAAAAATGTGCATAACCTTTTTTAGGGCATTGATCATGGTATAATAAAATGGAAACGCTTATACCAAAACTAAGTTTAGCTACTCTAGACCAGATGAAAACCCATTATAAGTAAAGCTGATAAGCAAAACGATCTACAAAATCAAAATTAAATTCACTATGTCTGCATTTTTTGGGAAGAGGATGATGATTAAGTACAAAAAGAAAATTAATTCGTATGTGTCCCACAATTTGTAATTGGTTTCAGAAAATAATACGGTTCATGAGAAAGGTGAATGTTTCTTATTTTGAATTGGACAAACAGCAAAATTAAAAAAAAATATGGATCACAAAGTAATCTTTTACAAAATCTTTCTAGTTTTTCTAATGAAGTAATAACATACAATGTGCAGACTCCCAGAATAACACTGCTAAATAATAAAATAAGAAATAAAATGATTACAGCTTTGGTTGTTAGTTTAACGAAACAGAAAAAACTGTGGATAATCCTGTAGGAAAGAGTCACTCCGGTGGTGGCTCTCAAATTATCTGGTTCGTGCGAGTGTTCGTTCTGCCGGCGAGAGTTAAGACGGTTGAAGGCGCCGAGGCGTGACTCTGGAAGCGTTGAGCCTGTCGGACACAGCTGAGGGCTGGCAACCAATTTGTCTGTGCCGCCACAACCTTGTTAGAAGTGGTCCGATCCAGACCCCGCTCCTGCGAATCTAATCGCCCCTGCCCGAGTCTCCATCGAGGCTACAGAAATTTCAGGAAAAAAAGTTTCAAAGCGAATTTCTGCGTATTACGATTCTGCCTTACATTTCTGTTCTGATCTGAAGATATTTTTTTTCTGACAACGAATAATCTAAATTCGGAAATTTTGAATACTTTCTTGGTGCGATACTTAATAATATCGTGCTTAAAAATCACTAAATAGTGTGTCAAACAGCAGAATAGACGTGGTATTAGATAAAGATAAATTCGGTTTTTACGAAAAACCGGGTTGTCAGAGATTAATATTGGGACGACGGAGCAAGATAAATGAGGATAACTTGCGGCGCTTGTGGATTTGGAAAAAATGTTTTTGATGTGCTAAATCATACAATTATGTATAGGGATTAAATACTGACACAGAAAAATATTTTTTAATGAAGATACCAGAATCAGATGTTTATAATTAAAGTAGACAACGAAGAGAGACGAGCTTTATCTTAAAAAGGAAGGGAAGGTAGGTTATAGCCACTGTTGTTTTATTGAGGTCAATAATACCGGAAGAGGATAGTGGAGAAGGAATGGGAAGGAACTCGGCAATGGTGTTTTGAAGGAGTCATTATTTCATTTGTCTGGAATGATTGCGTGATATCATGGAAAACGAAATTCTGGGCTGGATATCGGACCTATAAGCAAATCTCAAGACAGACGGTTACTGCGCATACACTAGGCTTGCAGCTGGTATGATAACACTGAAAATGGAATAAATATAAAATATTATTGTCAAATACGAGTACCTCGTGCTGTTAAATTTCCTTATACAGATTTCATATAAAACTCAATTCACAACAAAAATTGTAAAGACGTTTTTAAAAGTACAACGAAATTGTTTTTAAAAACAGAATTCATTAATAATTTAGAAAGATTGTATTTCGAATGGAATATATAAATCAAACACAAAAAACATTTCACTGGAATAAAATTTTTGTGATTATTAGAAAAATCTTGAAACCTTAAAAAAAGTATTTTCGCGACACATTTATAACCCGATTATTGAAATTCTCGATCGAATGATTTTTTCTGTGGAAAAAATTATGTGTTGCAGTACAAACTTTGTTAAAATAACTCATTTGGATATTTTTGTAAGACTATAAAATCCAAAAAAATCACTATAGCTTTTCTGCAGACTTTAAGAGGGTAAATATTACTATAAATTTTGAACAAAATTTCAAATTTGAACTAAAGATGAAAATGTTATTTTCTATGGTTCACCACCAAAAGTTTGCACAAATAGTGTAACAAAAAGGAAAAACTAAACATTATGAGATTCAGTGGGTTGCCAGCTTTTATTTGATTTCCAAGTATCTTAAAAAAATTTTCTCTTGAACTTCCCTACCCACTTTAAAGCCCCGTGAATTTTTCATATTTTTTGTTTGTTATATTAGGGTTTAAGATAGTAAGAGTGTAGTTACAACTTTTTAAGTTATATCGTTCATAAGTTTTGAGCGTGTGACAGAAGGACGGATAGATCGGGAAATTAACGAATGCATCATGGTTCAGTTTTCCTTTTTGATGATGTGAAACTGTATCAAAATACACAATACGTTCATTTTGTTTCAACAAGCCACTTTGACGGTTATAAAAGATTTTGCTGTTTTCGCAGCCGCCATACTGTTATAAATATCTTCACGAGATTAACGCTGCGTCACTAAGGCTCCTTTTTCATCCCGACGTTTCGACCCAGCCGTCGTTTTCTTTAGAATGGTGTATTCTTATTCTTATGGACGCTGTACCTGATTCCTCAACATGGAGGATGTGCTGGTGAAGATGAACCTGTTGCCTTCCACAGTGTGTGTTGTCGTAAGGGAGCGTCCATAAACCACGTAGCTCCATTTTGGCCTCCTGCGAACCCCCCTTCCCCCCACGTAGCCCTACGTGACTTTTGCCTCTACCCCCCCCCCCCCCTCCACGTAGCACGTAGCATTTTTCCCTTTTTGATTCCAAAAGACATTTTTTACCGTTTTCTCTTGTCAGACGATTGTAAATTACATACGGAGATAATTAATTGAGCGAAATAAATATACACATGCTGTTGTGAGTTCTGTTCCCTATTTTAACTGTAAAAAATGTTATGAAAGGAAAGCTACGTGGCCTGACTCGGAACCCCCCTCCACCCCACTTAGCCCAGCGTAACCTTCCAGTCAACCCCTCCCCCCCAGGATCGAGCCACATAGTTTGTGAACGCTCCCTAAGTGTGGACGATTGTGATAGTGTGGGTATTCAGTGTTGATTGTTGTTTATATTGTGGAGGAGAGATGAAAGGAGGGATTCTCAAAACACCATCAACGTTGCCATACGTCCTTATTCCATACGCACTGCGTAGAGGTTTGGGATTTAACCCAGGGCTTTAGCCCACAATTTAGATATTGGGAATTGTGCATCACAACTTCTTCTGCCCTGTCGGCCAAAACCTTGAGATGAAAATTTCTTCCATCACTAGGACTCGAACCGGCTAAACCCGCGTCAGCGCCGGACAAACAACTGAGCCAACTAGGCGTTCTATTGACGGATAACCAAACGCAAAATTGAATTCATTTAGGTCTGACGATGATCCTTTCATGTAGATGAGTCATATTTGGGCTATAAAAGTCATGAGCGTCTGTGGGTACACTTGATGCCGTGCACAAATCTCCCCACTACCGTGGCTCGTGGAAGTGACGTCGCAATGACGATACGTGTATTCAACATTGAGTGTAGCAGCACTGCAAAAATTACCAAAAAAATTATCGGTATGGGGTTCATATCAACCTAAACAGGTACGTTTTGTGATAGTGGTCGTGGTTAGGTTGAAATTCGGCCTAGACCAAGAGAAAAATGTTTGCGGGGAAATTCATTCTGCGGGATCAATCTCAGAAACAGTGCATTTGTTTCGACGTCACTTCCGTGTGCTGGGGTAGTGGGGAGATTTGTGCACGGTGCAGACGCTCGTTAAAAGTCAGCGGCGTCATGTTACAAAGGCACGACACAATTTTTTTCCTGATCGAGAAACTGAATTCATGTCGATACACGAATATGTATAGCTTCGTTGATTTTAGGTTGCACTAGTAGGTTACGCGAAGTTTTTAATCATGCCGTGCTAATTAGTGGCGTATATTTCCATGTGATGGGACCCGGATGTTTGGACTCCGAGTGGCTGATTTGATCAATACGCTGGTTCATTCACAACACAAACAGCACGCTAGACAGAACATACACAAACTGCAGTTATGCACACAAAACAAACAATATACACTTCCATCACTGGGGAATGCAAGAGGAGACAATCCTACTTTATATTTCAGAATAAAATGTATTCTCCAACCTATAGGGTTCGGAGAAACAGAAGGATGTGGCATTGAGGGCTAATTTCAACAACATACTTTCCTGCCCACCATTAATCCTGCAATCCACACCGGCTTGGCGGCAATAGCAGGAAATTACCAGGGTTCACAATAGATTTCCCACTAGTAATAGAACGCACCTTACTTACACTCTTTAGTAAAATGCGTTGTCTGTAGACTGCATTCACCTCAATGGATTGTCAACTTTCTGCGAGTCTCGATAAAGTGTTAGTTGCTACCACAGCGCTGCTTGACTAATCAGCAAAATTCAAATGAATTACTCTATTGACTTTATATGCGCTTATACTGTTAAAAGGAAGTGTAAATTTCAAATAAATAATTGAATTTGATTTTATTTGCATCTACATTTTTAGAAGAAAGTGTAATTGCAACAAGAAGGTAGTTAGTTGTCTATTGTGGAAGTAATTGAACAAAAATTTACATGTTGTTTTTTGTTTATTTACGACGACTAGGGGCGGAAATTCATTTAAGGAGAAGGGCATCCTATGTTTACGCTGTATTCTATACAGCAGATAATGGAACCAAGTGACAACATAGCCTAATAATTTTTTGACAGAAGGTAACAAACAGATAAGACTCAGAGAAAGTTTACCCGAAGCATAGGTAATCACGTAATATAGTATACTTATTCCCTTTTTTTAAATTGCAGTTTAAACTTTTTCATAGCAGTAAATATATTCGTCAAATATAATCAAATGGAGTTATTTTAAAAAAAAAACTTAACCAAATACTACAAGAATCTAATCAGACAAAATTTACTAATACATATATTTCCTTAGAAACTTTTCGAGAACGAATTTCTACCATCGCCGTAATTTTTGACGGGAATTTAAACTAGTATTGAATGTTGTACGAAGAATTCATAACTCGTCACTATTATAAGCTATTTATTTCTCCTTTTCATCAATGTAACACTTTCATTCTCATCATAACAACATTCGTCTGTCTCAACACAACCGTAGATTGCACTTACAATAACAATACGATCTGCGTAATTTTGTATATACTATAAGATTTAGGCATGGATATGCACTTGTAACCTCACAAGGAGACATACTCTATTGCCATATTTTATGTTGATTAATCATATTTCAGAAGAGTTATCAGAAAATAAAGATAAAAAATGAACTAACTGGCATACGTGAAAAGTATTCAAAATTTCGTTAATATTTAAGCAGAGACTCGTCTGATGATAAGTTGAAAACTAAATATAAAATTACATTATTTTGATTGAAAACTGAAGTTCTCAAAACAAAACAAACAAAAAATTTTTCCGTGAATAACGAATTTTTCTTATTTATGTTAAAGAGGCTGAAATCTTGTAAAGAGTTTCAGCAGGATACGATTCATTACATCATTTACAACTCTACGGAAAAAAACTTATTATCACTCAGTCACTCAGTCGCTCAGTTTCTCAAATAACTTGTGACAATGCCTAGAGAAGAAAACATAGAAAATCATAAAATATTGTATATTAAAATCATTCCAACTACAATTTAGTTTCTTGCATTAAGGCACTGTCATTTTAAAGCGAGGGGTAGCAAACTATTCTAAAAATTTTCATGAATCTGCAGCTCATTCTCATGTTCGTAGTAAGACAAACCACGCTAGCACAATCCTAATAGTTATCACGGATAAATGGGACACTCATATTTCATAATATAATTGCTTTTGTGATGTTAGGTGTAAACACGACTTTCAAAGAACACCCAAAGTTTCTCTGAAAAATGATAGTAACGACTACGGAGATATTAAAACCTTCAAAACAATAATATTGTCAAGATAGTAGTTCTGTACATCCACGTATACTGCATTCATTATAATCAATTATTCCGGTCGGATAAAAAGGGGAACTTTTTTCGACTGACTGAACGAATAGTCTGATTTGTAGTATTTACTTTATACTTTAACAACAGCAGAGAGAAAGTGTAGTGAACAAATATAATTTCGATGTAGTGGTGACAGATTCGGCAACTCGGAGAATAATAAGAAATCTTTTTCGATAACAAACGATCGCTAACGTGACCAAGTCTTGTCATCACAGACTGTTTTTCTAATATATCAGTATGTTTAAACACCAATTATATTCCCACCTTAGTTGTTATTTTACCCTGGATTTAACTATTAGTAACCTCTTAAAACAATAAAGATTGTTATAGCTTAAAAAAATTTTTTTTTTGAGTTGAAACAAATCATTCCGAATCTGTTTGTGGTTGATTAATAATAATAATAATCTGATTTAAATGTGATAAAACACATTTTTGGATGACAATTTTATTCCATTCGTAGACTGGTTACCTCCAAAAGGGAATTTTTCTACTTCCTCATGCATGAAATCAAGTGTCAGTTTATGGTGATGTATATATAATAACTGAAATGTATTTTGCAAAGCCAAGATTTAAGAAGCTTACAGACGAGAAATCTTGCATTTGACGCATACTTTCGTTCCCTTCGAGGTTGTGTTGTATAGATAATGTGAAATTGGTGTTCAAATATTCTCACCTTAAACAAACATAATACACCGCTGACATGCTCTATTGAATTTTTCTAGAAGTTCAGCGACAAAAAGCGCCGTCAGATTTTCACGTGAATAGCTGTCATTGAAGTCGCATCGATTCATGTAAAGTATTTGTTGACACCGAAAAGCACCAAGGAAATCAGCTGCAAAAAGGTGTTAGGGAAACATGACCATAATATACAAAATTGCAGCGATTTCATTTTATTGTGACCATTTCATCTAAAGCGAATGGGCTCTCTGGTAAGTAAATACAGTAGCTTTCTTCAGCTTCGTCTATAAAAGATGATTCGAAAACCCTATATGTGGTAGTAATAGTTCGCTAGTTAAGTAATCTCAATACGGCATAGTTGCTACATCATTACGTCACCTGACACTGTCAGAAACTGTGCGAACGCTATGCTGTTTTAGGTATCAGTTAGTAAAAATTAACATGTTTATGTAATTTCACTCACGATATATTAGAGCAACGCAAGGTCTATTTCGTAAAGATGATACCACAGGTTTCAGGTAGATTTCTGCATACCAGAAGATGTTGTGGGTCCTGCAGCTCACCACATTCACATAGTTCGTTTTCAGCAGTGTAACCCCATTTTTTTGATATTAGATCTACATCGGGATCTTAATCTATTTAGTGCCTTCCATATGGCATATGGTTGGTTACACCCCGCGGCCGATGCCTCTTTGATATTCCTCAAGTGCCCTTCAGGCAACGAATTTCACTATAGTTGTACACGGCGTGATCCAAGTGAAGATGTTATCGCTGTAGTTGACTGTAAGAAGCTCTTTCTTGATTTTAGCCTTGTGGGTTGAGGTTCGTGTCCAAACAAAGGGTGTCTGGTACAATAGATAAACTTGTAATTTATCTATTTTGTTACTACTGTAACTGTTATACTATTCTATGTAACCACTGTATTAAAGAGATTAGTAATTAAATTACATATTAATTCAAAACACTTGTTATGATTTTATCACGACGTTTTCACAAAAAATCTACGGCGCGGACCCGAACTGCACCTTTTCTGTGTGTTTTTATTTTTGGGTTCATTATATGCATTTACTTTGTTACTTTTCAAGTACTATTCTGTATATTTTCTTTCCCTGTATATAAAAACATCTTATGATAAAAAAGTTATGCTTTTATTCAATGTATCCTCAGGAAAGGTTCTGCAGCAATCTCCTCTCTGAATCCTGATGGAACATTCAGACCATCGTAGACTTTACCGTCTACGGCATACCACGAGCCTATTTAAAAACTGCTTTAGTCATCCATAAATAGTTTTTGATGTTCCATCCCCTTGTGTATTTTCTAAGAGTCGTCTGTATTGAACTAGTAGGATTTCCTTTGAAAATTTAGGAACTTGGCATCAGGCTTTGACTCTTTGTCAATAGTTTTTATTACTATGTAGTAAATCTGGGTGAGCTGAGTTTCATAAGCACGACTCCTAAGCTTGTTTTGATTTTGGGTAAGTACACTTGTTTTTCGTCTAAGATCCTGAGCGAATGATGGACTGTAGAACTATGCTGCAAGCCGATTCTGAAGTCGTGGTGGCTATTTCAATTATCTTATTCCCACCTTTTTCTCGCTTTTTTTTGGTTATGAATTTGGCTTACAATAGTTTTTAATGAGCGCTGTGGTAGCTCAGTGGTTAAGGCGCTTGCTTTCAAAACATTTGCTGCTCCGGTTCCGGGTTCGAATCCCGGCAGGCACAGGAATTTTGAGAGTTGTGTTTGATCATATGAGATACGCCAGTATGCTCCGTGGTTCGGATTCCACGTTAAACTGTAGGTCCCAGAGAAAAGGAACTGTCCGTCCTACCTCTGACACAATGGTTTAGTATGCCTCCTGCGAGAGGATCCAACCAACCTTAGGGTTGTGGACTAAGTTAAGTTTTTAATAGGGATATTGTGGCGTTTTTCACGTTATATTCATACAAATGGAGAACACCAGTCAAAAATAATACTCAATTAAAACCAACCAACGCTCTGATTTGACTCAAACTAGTACAGCGTTCGTGGGGATGCAGGTTCGATTCCCCTTCTGAGCATCCTTATTTACGTTTCCAGGGGTTTCTAGTATGGTAAAGGGATCCTTCAGACGCCAATGACTGAATTCCTTCCAGTTCCATGTCCCCAGTCCTCTCCCGTCTACCATTACCTAGATTCTGATAAGACCTATTAAAAAGAATTAAATTGGCGATCTACTGTCGAGTATAATGTTTTCTGGTAATGGCGCTACTTGCTCTTTTTTCCGGTAATTAGGTACTCTTTCTTCCTCTGAAGATTAGCGATAAATATTTGAATTTGGTATGTTTCGATAGCATTTTCTGTTAATAAACCCTAATATTCACCAGAACCCGCGTTTTTCTCCATATTAGTGTCTTCCGTTTATTTACACTTCCCACTGGAGATAAGGATAAACTCCTCGTTCTCGCCTTCTGTGGAGTCACGAAATACAGGGTTGCCTCTAGCAGAGCACTGATTGGATGGAGCAACAAGATTTGTGTCTTCGATAGGGCATTACATCAATTACCGGAGGCGAAATAAGACCCCGTTCTCTGGAGATAGGGCAAAGTCGTTTAACAAGTTTAAACTGCGGCATTATTTTAATTATACGGTTGAAGGCGCCTTATCGCAAGCTGTGCAGTTGCTACGCGTTTAACGCAGTCTGGCACGCACAGGGTGCGTGGGGCAGCGTACTGGGCGGAGGGGGGGGGGGGGGGGGGGGGGGGAACTGCTGTTTCAACCAGCTGTGACTTCCGCTTGCTACTCTGAAACTCCAATGAGAATAAAGCGGTTACTCTGATTCTTTAATTATTAAATTCAAGTGTAATATTTGGAAACATCTCTGAAAAATTAGTAGAAGCTCGATATCAGTTATTTTCAGCGAAAATTTGAAATAATTAAAATTTTAAGAGCATAAATCTTTTTATATAAATATTTGAGATCTCGGAAACGGCTCTAACTATTTGAAATTTCTTATTTAGATAATGGTTTGTTTTTTAAGTTTACCTAAACAGGTGTCTTCCCTGAAGAAACGCGATTCTACAAAAAGTAAACAATTCTTGTATTTGGTATCTCGAAAACGGCTCTATCGCCATCTCGTAGACGCTTCAGGTACCAGTAAACCTACTGATGTTAGTTACGTTTCTCTTTGGTTCGAGCAAGGAACTCATATATTTAAACGAACAATTCATGTATACTAGCTGACCCTTGCGAATATTTCGCACAGTATCGTGGTCAGTCACCGAATAGTAACATAATAATGAGGAAATAAGTAAATGCAAATATTTATTAATCTAAGGTATTTTATTTTGAAGAGTAGTAATAAATATCACTTTTACTGTAAAAAGTCGTTATCATTAAGTACTACATGTTTAATTGTAAAACGCTTAGTAGATAATTAAGAAATATTAGCTTTGTTAGATGTCATTTTTTTTAATCAACTTTACTTTACAAAACTATATTAGCGGTTATAATGTAATAATCGTTGAGTTTTTGACCTTATGTATCTTATCACAAAAATAAATATGAATGAATCTACAAATTTGTGAAAATGCCACGTATGAATGTCCATATGAAAAAACAACCACAGGTTCTGATAAATACAATCCTGTCTTTTGAAGCATCTGATCTTGTGCTTTATTATTGTTCATAGCGAAGGTTACTCCTATTAGGAATTGTTTTCTTATCATTTGGAAAGGCACGGTTGGATCAGAAGGTGTGAGGTTAACGCGAGGTATGAGCATAGTTTTATAATGAAGGAATTTAGCACTGATGATGTTTTCGTCTAAGTGAACTACCAATAGTGTTGCACCATTAATATATCCCTCATTAACATTAAATTTTCTATTTAACCTAGTAACTGCATTTTTCTTTAAAATTAATTTATGAGGTGATAAACCAGACGATTTCGGAAATGGCTCCAGCGATATGGATGAAATTTCATACGTAGATAACGTTTTGCTTTTCAAGTTTGTAAGACAATTTTACAAAAAGGAGCAATGCTTGTATTTGGTATCTTGGAAACGGCTCTAACCTCATCGTAGAAGTTTCAGATACCAGTAAGCCTACTGATGTTTGTTAAGCTTCTCTTTGGTTGGAGCAAGGAACTGTGAACTACAAAATGCCTAGGAAGATATCAAGAAAAACGTTTAACTTCAAAATGTTGCATATTGAACAGAAATCGAAGCGAAAATCTGTCACCCAGGTACTACATATATAAAACGAATAACTCAATTTTCTTCTATAGCGGGTTAATCTTCTATTCTTTTAAACTCTTTTCCTGCCGGTGTCTCAGGTGACACCATGATGACGAATGGCTCCCCCCACAGTACTATTTGATTAGAGTCGTGGTGATGGAAGAAATCTTCATCATTCGGTACTTCGGCAGAAGGGTAAGAGAAGTGCAGCTGGTAGTGCTCAAGTCATAATCACCAGAGTGTGTACCAGAATCCTGGATTAAATCCCCAGATTCGTCTCCGCAGTACGTATGCAGTAAGGAAATACGACAGTGTCGATGTTTCGTCTCCAGGATGGGGACGTTAAAAGTGGAAACCAATTGGTAACTTTCGCAAGAGAAGCCCTGACCTGACCAGTACCAAGTTTTACTCTCTCCGTTTCTTTCGTCTCTCATCCATAACGTAAACAACAGTGCATACTGAACAAACACCAACAGTGATATTTGTTAATATTTACACTCTTGGAAAGACAATGGGAAACGACGTTGGTTACAAATATTAAGTCCTTCCTAGAAACCATGATCTTCAGGTGAACACTTTAATTAATTAGTAATTGTAATTGGCGTAACTTGTAGGGACAAAATCCGCTGAATGGTATGGATAACGGCTGTAAATGTGAATTCACTACTCACTGTCTTCATAGATGCGTTCTATGCAGATACCCCCAGCACGCCGCATATACTGAACATCCTACGCGCTGTCCTTGGTTTATCAGTATCATAAAACAATAATAATTTATTTAATTGAAAGTGAACATCTGCTCCGGTGGCGATTTCGATACAAAACTTCTTTCAAATTTCATGTTTTACTTTAATCTTAAAATCTTTGAATGCGTCAACACCATCCTTCTGCTACTACCATCTAAGGGTTTTAGTTTTAAATTCCTTCAGTGATTCCGGTAAATTGCTCAGCACTTCTCGCGGTAATTTATTCCAGTCCTTGACTACCTTAGCTACAAAAGCATTTGTGGTCTCCTTTCTTCCATGTGCTACTCCTAATTCTTCTTTATCAATGCGTCATGGGTGTGTTGCTTACAACCACATATCATCTTTGTGCTTTCTTTGTGTCTTACCAGAATCGGGGAAAGAGATTGACATATTTGTTTTAGTTCTCAGTACATCACACCCACAGCTACACGCATTGAAGTGATGTAGGTGATGGCGTGGATATGTGCGATGTCACATCCCACAACTGTCTACTCTCTTGATAGATTCTTGTTAATATGCATTCTGATGGTGTAACAATCTATGTGCATATAGATCCTCGATGGAACCTGTCTCTCCAAGCAAATGTTCAGTTTGTTGAAAACAGTATCCTAGACTACGCCATCACAACAGTCTGCTACATTTTGCAACGAATTTGTAATATTTTGAGGACTTCAAGATGTTAATAAATAGAATAGAGTTCCTTCCGAGCTGGACAGTTGTTGCTTAACATGACAACTGTCCTTTAATCTGAATGCAGCCCATTTATCTCGCACAGTCTGAGAATGTCATATTCAACCATGAGCGCCTTAGAATCACAATTACAGCATAATTAAGCAAATGAAAATAAGTCTCTTCCTGTGTACCTCTTTCACCAATGAGATTGAATTTCCACACTAAATTTTGTTTTCACCAAGCACGGACAACGTAGAACGCACAAAACGCGGACTGGACCCGAACCGGCAATCCTAGCAACACGAAGATACTCTGATAGCTTCTAAACTGCCATAGCTGACAAAGAAAGCGTAATTAATCGACCATGAAGAGATAACCAAGTTTTTTTACTATGCATAAAATTTTGTTAGTGGCCGATTGCTTGCTAAAGAATGACTCCCACCTAGATGTATCTTTGACGAAGCTGTTGAACTATTGAACGTGACGTATTTCATGTATTGTTTTTGTATAAATTTTCTACGCGTTCTTGATGAACCTGGAGTTAAATTTCAAAAACATATTTTCTGATGCAACCTTCTGAAATTTCTTTTAAAGTGGCAAAAAAAGGGAAACCCCCAGAAAGAGTGGAGAAAACGAAATGAAATTTTGCGAGTCGTGAGCGTATGTTTGTTATTTCAGTGAATACAAAATCGAGTCAAATTTACAAAGAACGTGGCAGTATGAGACCTCTTATGAGTATGACGTTGCACTCACTCTAACCTGGATGTAGGCACTGATTGAGTTGGGAAGGGTGTCATAAAGGCGTTTTATCCTATCCTGAGGCAAGCTGACCTGCAACTGTTTTGACTGGTCTCTTGTCGCAGACAGTTCATACAGCCACGGGCCGTGTGTGGACGAGTATTATCCCGTTGAAAACAAGGCACCTCGATACTTTTGCATAAGAAGTAATACATGAGGACGCAGGATGTCTGTGACGTACCTTGTGCCGTCAGAGTTCCCAGCCGTGACCGGAAGTCATACCCGTCGGCTTCCTATAACATAACGTCACGAGTAACATCACTGTGCCTCTCAAAAACATGGGAAGAATGGAACCTCTCTCCAGACCACCACCATACTCGCCGACGATGGTCATCCGTGGTAGTGCAGAATCGTTGAGCTCATTGAATGGCGTCGCATTGTGTTCATCGATAAATAGCCAGAGGGAGTGCAATATCATCATACTAATAAGGGGGACCATACTGTCAATTTCTTTGTAATTTTGAGTTGATAACATCATATCACATATCACCTCAACCAGTGAACTTTCATTTTGTTTCCTCCTTCCCTTGTTGGCGCTTTTTTAGTCAGGAATTTTAATTATGGCACAACTTTTACAGTGCCGATGACACAGGTTTTCAGTGAAACTAACTGTAAGGTGATGTCGTTGAGACGAAACCAATTTTACATGGCGTCTCCAACGCTATACTATCAAAAGCTACCGATTTCTTGCCGGTTGGTGGCAACTGCTTTATTTCTGCAGTACGGTGCGACCTCCAATTTTGAAAAATCTGTGATCCTGAAGAGTGCAGGATATGAGAATAAAGGCAGGGACGCTGTTCTTTCGGTGGCAGCAAGTGGCGTGTGGCCGGGCAGTTAGAGAGAGAGGAGGCGACGGCCTGGCGTGCTAATAGGCAATGTGCTGGCAGCTGTGCTTGATAAGGAAACGGCCGCACCCAACTGAGAGTTGGAAGAGAGAGAGAGGCAGAAAAGGCAAAGTCGAGGGAAGTGTTTTCGTTTTGTTACGTGAGCGAGTGAGAAGATAAATTAACTTGTGCCCCAAACGGTAGGAAATCGATGCTGTTTCCACCGCACATTTAGCAGCAGCTAGTTTAGATGAAAAAAAAAAGCTGTAACAATGGACAATTCGAAACATGTTGATATTCCACACCGACTTCACAAGTTTTTCTCTTTGAACATTGTTACTGACGAAGACATTCACCAAACCGATATAAAAGCAAACACATGTTTCTGGGGATGTTCGAAGCGTTAAACGGGGTATCCAAACTGACACTTATGTCCCCGTCACAGACTCCACCAGAAATAGCTACCAATTATCAGCCGCGGAATTAGGTCATTTGAAGATTTGTCCGCCATTAAAGCGGGGATGGTGGAGCATAGCGCGGTTCGCCACCTATTAAGAGTGCCCACGGGGAGTGACGCGGCGCCACCACGAACCAGGCCGAAGACTCTTTCAAAACTTGGCCGTATAGCAAACCTCTAAAGGACAGAAACAAACCTAAGTGACGCTAGTCTTGACGATTTAGATTTTTATACTTTGGCTAAATATCGTACAATATTTCGAAAGTGTGCAAAGTACCAATGCTAACCAACACATCATCCTAGGAAGGAGTGTTCAAAGATCAGAAACTTAAGATCCCAATCTCTTTTTAACGATCTAGCTTTGTACCTGCCTTTACATTTTCAGGTATATTGTGTCTTCTTCTGTAGACAAAGCAGTCGCAGATAATGTTTAACATACGAGTACAGCTTTTGAATGAGGCAGTGATACCACCTTGAGCATTCATATGTTTGTACTGGTTCGATTCATCGGTGCCTGACGACAAAATGGCAGCAGTTATGTAGATTATATATATATTTTTTAATCTGTGCATAAACGCAATACGAACTACATTACTGCTATGGAAAACGTAGGACATTGCAGTTCAAAGCTCAGCATATATCATCAGACCTCTAGCCCCATCCACAAGGTTCTCTCACACACATCTGCTTCCAGCCCTGCTAACTAGCATCTATGTATTATGACATCCTTCAAAAACAGCTCCTTTTACATTTCCAAGGAACATATCCCCTCCTCTCTTATACCAGTTAATCTATTTCTTACTCGCTAACATCATCCCACAAGACTTGATTTTACAGTCAGATTAAAAGATAACATAAATCTGCATTCAGAGCGAAAGAAGATCCACGCTATCGGACCCAGAAGTTCTGTTTAATAGTCTTCTTATCAAGTGATAGTTCTCTGCAAAGTAGACTGGTCAACGACCAGGTACTCAGCACGAATCATGGCAGACAGCTCCCAATGGCTGGACAGCTACGTTGTTAACTAGTACGTCTGACTTACCTTCCTGACATAACGGTG
>JARYHS010012519.1:147603272-147624271 GCA_031002005.1 Vandiemenella viatica | reverse complement strand
CCTGACCACCGCAGAACACCATTATTTAAATGGCTTGGTACACTTAATCACCACTATCCTAATTCAGATGTTTTCTTTGGTATTACAAGTACGAATATCTCAGATTCTAGGATGAAACTTTTAACGTCCGTTTTTTTTTAAAAAGATTTCTAAAACTGTTGTCTAGTTCCTTACAATTCAACGAAATATTATTTCCATCACATTCTAATGAAACCACTCAAGTATTAATTATAATTCAGTATGATCGTAATGATCTAATGACAAGTTTTCTATTGGCTGCGCATTCTGCCCCTGTGGTAGCCGCCTTAACCTAGCCTGGTATTCCTAACGGGTATAAAGTACCTACAGTTCAACGTGGAATCCGAGCCACGGAAGCGTTCTGGCGTAGTTCACATTACACAGCAAGCTATGGCGAGAGGTGAAGGTCGGGTTAAAAGAAGTATGAGAATCTTCGCCGAGACAGGGATTCGTACCGGGGACCTTTCAATCCCCTGTTAGACACCTGAGTCACTAGACCACTCAACAACTTAAGTGAAACGTAATGACAGAATTTTACTGGCGATAAATGTTTGCACCAGATGTTCTAAAATTCTTTATTGTTTATATTCCCAACACCCAATTTTTTTCTGTACACAGGAAAAGTTTCTCGGGTAGCTTTTCTTTTCGAAGCAATAATATATTATCAGAAACAGTTCTTAAATTTTTTGTGCTTGAAACTCAAAGCAATGTCTTATACGGCATTTACCATTTTCCCGCTCCATTACCATTGGTAGATAATGTCCCAGTAATTTAGGATGTCCCTTATTTTCAAAATTAAAATTTATTAACCCATAGGTTCTAAATTTTTTTATTTTATCCTAAAACACTCGCAAATAAATTTTCACGCCATTCGGAGAACTGTAACCCGTGCCGACTTGCACCGACTCATCTTTATATAAGTTACGCGAGAATAGTGGCTCGCACGAAGGTTAATTGTTACTGTCATTACAGTTCTTGAATGGCTATCACGTATTGTTCTGTTCTGATAAATGGTTTTAAGATTATGAAATGCTAGAAAGAGCATATTTTTATTAGAAGAGGCAAACTACCAAATCGCAGGAGTTCTATCAGTTTTATTTTTTAATATCCGCGAAGGAAAATTGACTGTAAATGAAAGCCCTAATCCCATGGTACATGAGTGCATTATATTTTTTGAAATATTATGGGGACAGTTGAAAAAGAATTCAAGAAAATCTCTGGATTTTTATAAGTGAAGAGAAGAGGATTTCCAACGTGAATTGGATAATGTTTATGGTATTTCACACGCTTACGCTCTCGAAACGATGTAAATAAAGGAGGGTAAAATCTTCTTACAGCGACAGAAAGAGCCAGGGATACCAGGTTGCTTGGTGGGTGTGGAAAAGAAGCTGAAAAGGAAGAAAGGGCAAAGCAAATGAAATGAGATGAACAGAAAAATACTTAAATATATGTGGTCCAGCGGGTAGTCAAGCTCTTCAGCGTCCTATAATTTGTTGATGCTATGTGAAGAACTCAATGGCACATCTTCTAGTTCTGAAGAACACGAGGAAGAACATTTACCAAACCCAACCAAATGAACTGATGCAAATCGCAGAAGAGAAGATGATATTATTCCTAAATTAATAGCTGACTTGGATAGATGCCAGTTAAGTGTAAGAGATTGAAGTTACCGTGGAGACACTTGGAATTAGGATTAACGGCTCTTCTATAAACAAGTCTTCCATTCAACAAATTAGGGCACAAACAAGGAAGGAATGAGCATAAACTATATTAACCGATTTTAAAATGGCGTGTCCCAAGTGATGACATTTTTGTGGGATGGCAAGTTGGGCATAAAAATTTCCAAAGAAGAGCGACTCCCAATCTATCTCACAATAAGATTTCGTAATGGTGACCAACGTGAGGTTATTTCGAATTCTCTGAATAACTGGGATCCAAGTGATAAAGTGCAGATAGTGTGCTGTTACGTGATTGCATTTAACATAGGACATTTCAATGGTGCTTGGGCACTTCTGGAGCAAATGTTAGACAGAACGTTGTTATTGTTTGCATGACGGCATCAAATTGATATTAGCACTCTGAAAAAACATTTCAATGACACACGAACTGAGTAGTTGTTATTTAAAGCAGTGTTCTTCATGAAAGCATTTCTTCGTTTTGTACAGGCTAAAAGAAAGGTCTTCTATCTAATGACACAGCTGTAAAATTATCGCGGAATTTTCATGGCTTAGTTACAGCCGATGAAGAACAGAAATACTTTTCGTGCAAAAACATCGAACATTTTACAAGCGCCTAAAAGTAAAATATTCGTTATAATTTTAATCCTTCTGTCTTACTAAAAATTAAATATTATTTTTTTGTCTGGATATATTTGTTAGCCCAAAATTATAATGATTTAGTCACGTATCAAGCGATAATCAAAATAAAACAATTTCGTAAACTTTCGGGTCTACACGGCACTGGTTAACGTCAACGTAGTAGGATAAAATTTCTTATGTAAGTAAGCTACAGCGATTTAAAAAGAATTAGAGAGTATGCGTTTGAATATTTAAAAAAAAATCTTATAAGGGTCACCCAGTTACTATTCACAATGGCTACTTTCCCTTCATTGCAACTGCAATAATGCTAATAGCACATCGAAATTTAATATGTCACGTTCCTGTTCTCTTAGAATGCATGGAGATGCGTCCACAGACTATACCAGAAGCGCTTAGCTAACTTCCAATGGTTTTAAGGAGTATCTATCGTCATCCGAGCGGTTTGGGACAAAGGGTAGGTACTTATGGCAGCACTCATTCGAGTAGCTTGACTACTCGGAGGGAGCTAACAGCTGTTATGGTCTATAGCACGGGAGTACATGCTTTTATTACTGCTACTAATAAAACAGTGGTTAAAGATACAGAAGTATATTTATAATCCTTTCATAAATAGGAACAATAATGAAGGTGCATAAAGCCTTGGCTATATATAATAGTACAGTACTACGGCCCAATATATATAGAAACACATGCTTACAGATTCAGAGCAGAGCCGGGGGCGAGGCTGCGGAGTCCGGTGTTCGGGTTCGGGCGGACCCGCCCAGGCCGGCGACGTCTCTCTGGCTACCTGCTGGGCCTCCTTTATATACGCAATTACTGCTGATGTGATCCACTAACGCCACAGTTGACTCAACTCCGCCTATATTGCTAGAAATCCAGGCATGGCAAGCGACAGATGCATCATTTGTTACTGATCTATACCTATTGATCTGTTCCTCAGTGAAGGATAAAATTTCTTCTGTCGTTAGTTTCATTGTTGTTACTGCTTCAGTTTTCTGAGGGAATTACAGCAACGTGATTGATACAACATGTGTTTGCACTTCGTCGACAACAGCATAATGATTCCTCAACATTACCTCCTCTTAAAAGATTCCTTAGAAAATCTTCATCCCCTAAAACGGTTCAGATCAGAGTTTCTTTCATTATTCTGGTCAACATTAATCGATAATGATGATTTAATATGGCAAGCATTTTCATCTTTACACTAGACAAAGTTGTAGTCATCCTAAATGCATTAACGTTTATAGTCAAATTTTGGATTTTCAAAGGAACTACGCAACAGAATTTATGCGAGAGACTATTGTGAACAGTTACAGAGAAATTTGTCTAGGAAAGGTTGATTATGAATGAAGATAAATGCCAAAAAGAGTCAGCTTATTAGATATGCAGATGTAAAAATAATGATTTTTAATGACTACACAGCGAAGTGGAATTTGCTAATGACACCAAAAGTAATTGTCTGAACATATCATTTGATGATAAACTAAGATGTACAAGTCACATTTGGGATGTTTTGGGAATTTATTTCAAAGTTCTGCATATATGGGAGCAAGTGGTAAGAGGAAGTAGCAGAGAAATGCAGGAACTGAGACCCAAACCCTTATTCTTACCTTGTTTGAATATCCTACTTAAGTATGCGACACACAATATTGGTATCTAATACAGGAGCTGGAGGGAGTACTAAAGAGAGCAGATACATTTTTTTTGCGAAAATTATCGAAGAACACAGTCAGTAACTGATATACAAGGGACGGGTTCGAAGTCATGGAATCAGAGAAGTCAAGTGAAGAGAGCGCTCGATGTCTATACCCATACGTTAGGATGGTTATTGGCAGAACCATAAGCCGTAGTGTGAGGTAGGGAAGAGATAACTATAGGCTCAGGTATTAAGGAATGTTAAAGTTTTCAGTTTAAATAAGAAAGTCAGAGACTGGAATAAACGAATCCCGGTGGGTGAGCGGTGGAAGATCCAGGTTCAAAGACCCGTCAGGGCATTCAGATTTTATATTTCCATTGTTTCCCGAAATCACTTCAGCCGAATGTTTCCTTCAAAAGTCCATGGCTGAATTCCTTCCAGTTTCTTCCCCCATTCTCTTTCGCCTCTAATGAGTCGATGTTGACGAGACGTAAACCCCAAAACAAAAGATTTAAATAAATAATTGAGATAGGTGTTGAACAATTTATCTCATACGGTGAAAGAATTTACCGTAAATACTTACGTAATGCAAAAATAGATGTGTGGGGAAATGAGCTTTATCGCAATTACTAAATAATAAAAATCTGGAATGTTTACACTCTATTAGACTAAACAAATCACACTATAAAACTAGGAATTACAGAGCAGTTAAATCGAAATCTTTTACGGTTTAACAATCAAAACTAGATTAGATCTTTTTTCGTTGATCAAACAAACGTGGTCAGGAACCCAAATACCAGTTATTAGAAGGTACTTTAAATGTAATAATTGCATCGAAAAGTCGTAAATACAACGATCTGAAACACAGGCATATAAACCGTAAAGTAAGAAGTACGTATCTGTATAATTCGGATAGTTACTTTGTACGGAAATCTTTGATGTGTAAGCGGCTTAACATTTTAACAAGATTATATCAGAAATACATGTAGGCCTGAGGGAAAGGTATACTGAGATCACGAAATCAAAATTTGGTGCTGTTGTTTTGATGATAATTAAGATCACGCCATGCCGTTCCCAGTGCAAATAAAAGCGCTGGAGACGCTGGGGGCTGTCAGTTCTATCGCGCACATAGTTAGCGCACTCCGACGGACAGTGCTTTTAAGCTGGGGTGGTTCCCAGAGAAACACTCATAAATAACAATAAAGCGTTCCTGCAGACAGCAGCCTTTATTGGAAGGCGGCGGAGGCACGCTCCTCGTTCTTCAGCTGTCGTGGCCCATTTCCTCGAATCGCCTCCGTAAAAGCGTTTTCGTTGTTTCCTCACTCCACTCTGCAACCCACTACAGTTTTCCGCTATGCCCTAGTTCTGCTGGGAGATTTGTTGTATGTCCCTTGCTTTTGAATCTTCCAACTTCAAAACCACCAACAACGCAAACCATCACGCTGTATGCACGAAGAAACCTTCGGTAAGGGTTCCTGACATCCTTTCTAGATTCCTTTCTTTGTTCTTTCTCAGTAAGTGTGTCCATTACATTAGAGGATTCCAGGTTTAATTCTTAATTAGTAATTTAACTAAATGTCAATTCATGTTATTCGTACGCAGGTACCAGTAACGCACAAGTAAATATCAGCACGAAACGCTGCATTCGTATTAAATTTATTAAAACAGGAAATGTGAAACCTACAGAACCTTTCTGAAGGACGTGAAAGGGACTTTGCTGAGCAAACTTCACAAATAAGCATTTATAAATGATTAAAGCAGGCGAAGACTATATTGATCGCAGAAAAAAAAATCGATTACAGAGAGAACGTAAAATTCCGTGAAAAAATAGAGACTACATTGATCAATGAAAAATAACAGGATGTAAATTGCAAATTTTAGATTAATTTTTAACTATCAGGAAATTTAAAATTGAATTACACATGTGTGATTCATCGACTAATCCCTTAATACTTATATCTACTTACTTCATGTTTAAATAGTATAGAATTTTATCTTGAAATGTACTGAAAATGAAATTACAGCAATCTCCATTTTGAAATAAAATTTCAAATTGCACCCTATTTTGATACCTGAGACCTTCGTCTGTGTCAAAAGTGGAGATTTTGGTTTGCATCGCTCCTGCAAGCATACTTAGGGAAGTAGTCATTGGCACAAAAAAGACGCCCGACACACTCCACATAGTTGTGCTCCATCGTCGGTCGAGATTTCGATCGAGCTACTTATGCACCTCAACGCCACTGAAAGGAACAACAAACTGTGAAAGAATATTGGCCTGGGAGAACGGATTGGGACATATCACTAACTAGATCAAGTCGAAACAGTGTATACCACCTGGGTAAGAACAACCAGGATATCTAATTGGGCTGGTAAACATGGAATGAAGATAAATGCAAAGAAGAGTCAGCTTATTAGATACACAAATAAAAAACAAAAGGTTAATTACGAATATAAGGTGGGGAAAGAATTGCTTGCTGAAGACTTGAAATGCAAATATCTTGGAATTACTTTTTTTTTGATAACAAACTTAACTGGGCAGGACACATAGGACAGGTGGTAGGAAAAGGTTTCAAAGTTCTGCACTTGTTGGAGAGAGTGATGGGGGGATGTACGAGAGAAGTCAAGGAATTGGGTTACAAAACTTTGGTCAGACCATTGCTCGAATATGGTAGTGTAGTATGGGACCCTCATTTTACGTATCAAATACAGGAGTTGGAGAGGGTGCAAAGAAGGGCTGCTAGATTTGTTTCTGGAAATTATCGCAGAATGCAATCAGTGACGGATATGATAAAGGAGCTGGAATGGGATTCATTGCAAGACAGGAGGAGGATGAGGAGGGTCATGGGAGTGTACAGGGCATATACTGGTGATGAGGCATGGAAAGATATTGCAATAGGTATGAAAAGTAGTGCATGGAAGGGAAAAGATGACCATGACCACAAGCTGGCACTCGATTTCAGGCACAAGGGTGTGGGAAGATTCTCTTTTTTAGGTAAGGGTGTCAGGGATTGGAATGAGTTACCAAGAGAAATGATGAATAATTTACCGAAAACTTTGAAGGCATTTAAAGATAAAATTTGTAAAGGGCAAATGTAGGTAGGTGCAGGATAGGGGGAAGATGGGTGTGTAGGGATATTGCCACCGGAGCCTGTGCTCCATTGCAATTAAATTAAATTTTAAAAAAAACCATGGTCCATATGGAAGTCACGGAACAGACTGAGTTGGAGTTGGCCGCTACAGAGACACTCCGTTTCATGTGGCTACCTGGGAGAGCAAGCAGATACCACATGTTCTTGTGGCGAGATCCAAACAATAGTGCATTTCTTGTCATACCCCAAACTCGGAATTAACATATCCCAATCAGACCTTCAATCAGGTAGTGACAAAGCCATCGCATTTGCGAAAAAAATACTAGTATTTGGTGCTGCCATCGACATGGGAAGAAGAATAAAATGTTATCTTTACTACACACAACTCTAAAGGTTACAATGCTGCCATTGGTGCTCTTGCCTTGGTAAACTATGAGTTAAAGTTCAGGGAAACTATGGAACACAGTCTTGATCAGGTCCAACAATTGCGCAGTACACAAGCTGAACAAAACAAAAACAATCTACATCTACATATATACTCTGCAATTCACAAAATTGTGGGTGGCAGAGGGTGCTCAGCACCAAAGCTAATCTCTTTGCTGTGCATTCCAATCCCTAATGGTACGAGGGGAAAAAGAATTCATATAAGAATCAGTCCGGCACCTTATTTCTCTATTACTACTTTTCTGACTATCAATCAAAAAATTGTCATTTCCCTTTCTACTTTCAAGATTAAAAGTTGACGAGTCACATAGAGTTTTCAAGAAAAAGTTCTACACCGTAACAACAGATTAATTTTAACTGACTGATTAACGAACTGTCTGCTCCGACGTTTAAAAGACTAGAAGTAGCTGGTAAGATTATCACAGTATTTAAAATGACTGTGTAACAAAAACTGGTTATGCTGTGGCTAGTATTCAGTGTGATATATTGTAAACGATGTCCTGTTTATTTTCACCGCCAAAAGCAACGTTACAAAGACTAGCTTGCAATACCGTGTGCATGAATCGATGTGACTACAAAATGAAATACATCGACTGAAATGATTGAGAAGTGTTCGATTAGAAAAATTAGCTCGACAAATGTTCTGAACAAATTTGTTCATACAATGCCAGTTCCTATTTTATTTTTCTCCAAAATAAAAATAATTCATTTCTGGTGATAAAATAGAGACGTTAGAATGAATCACTTATAAGAGTAGTTAGAAATCTTATGAAATTTTGGACATTAACAATTATTTGGTCATCAAATTTTGCAGGAAGCGTACAACAAGCCTGTGGTAAACAACGAGACATACAATTTCATTCTTAATTCGAATACATCATAAGTGATTTTAATTCCTATTTATCAAACAGTCATTTTGTTTACCATAGCTTCATCACAATTTCATGAATATAAGTTTCTCTGTTAATAACAAAGAGTTCGGCGGGGGGATGAAGAGATTTTGGGAAAAGAAGGGGAAAAAATCTCTTAAATAGTTCATTCGTGCTCCTCAGTTTGGCATAACGACGGAAAAAGAAGAAGAAATATGATTATTAAAAACTCACTGAAACCGGATACTATAAATGAAGCTTCTCTATGGCGACTGAAAACAGAAGACGTTCCGAAAATTGCATATGCCTAAACATTTTTTTTTAACTTAGGGTTAAAAACTTCATATTGTGTTACGCAAATCCCGAAAGCGATGGAAATGAGTAACTTCAACCATAAACATATGAAAACATCTGAACGAACACAAAGAGATGGCAACATGTGTAGTCATCGGAGGGGGAATAAATGCGATTTAGACTATAAACTAATTAAAAGAAAAACGGAAAAGTGTTTGAAAAAATATTTCATACAAATTATTGAATCCGTTTTTTAACCACGTAACAAAACGACGCGTAGCATAATATAATTTGAACCAAGGAATGTAAATATTATTATAACTATAAAAAGATATTCGTATAATCTACAATAGTATTATAAATAGGAATGTAACTCTGTATCTCTATGTATTACGTTTTCACGACTAAGTGATTAACCCAACCACGATGAAATTTGACAAGTAAATATTATGTATAGTAGGAAGAATATTTGATACTTTTTTGCTATAAATAATATATGTTGTCTATAACGTTATATCGGTCGCTAAGACTTTCTTTCTCTGGCATCATCTGTTATGTATCATCTGTTTATAAATTCCATATACATACACAACTTATTATTTAGTATAGATATGGAATTGCACTGCATCAGACTATTATTTTGTATTTACCTAAAAGGTTTAGACACAGGCCCGGTGGGGTTTAGACAACGAGTGTCACGCATCTCTTAATTTTTAAACATGTTGTAAATTGGTTGTCTTCATGAGGTAGGTTAAGGGTAGAATGGTATGGTGATGGCTTCCCCGTGCTTTTTGGGAAACCTTCTACGTAACTTACTGCTTTCTATATCTAATTCTAGCAATAAAATTATAAATTTCACGCGTACGAAGTCGTTGGTAACAGCTACTATTACTACTTGACTGCTGTTATAAAAAAACACTTTATTAAGATGTGTATTTGAAAGATTAGTAGAGGTTCTCCAACATTCCATTTATTAATATTGTAATAAACTGTCGAAGTAAGTCAGCAGCTCGGCATACGTGTTCTCTATTGACACAGAAATCATAGAATTATGTATTGTGTGTGTTTTTTACGTCACCCACACATACGTAAAGTATCTTTTTTACTTAACAAAACTTTCGTGATGTACGAGACACTGATATGGATCTCACCGCCTCCGTGTGCACGGGGTGTGCGGCGAAGAGCAGCCCCGCCAGCGTGCTGAATGCTGGCCGCAGACCCGCCACGGGGGTGGCGCAGAGGCGGGCGAACAGAAGCGAGGCGGCCGCGTGCAGCGCCACGTTGGTGGCGTGGAACCAGGGCGGCGACGGGCCCACCAGCCAGTACGTCAGTCTGCAACAGCGAATGTCAACGTGAAGAAATTGCAAATCCGCAGTCTACAACCAACAAATTCACATACCAAACACCACACTAGGTTCTAAATGCTTCGTTGATGTTTTAATTCCTACTAAAATTATTTAAGTTTGAATACGTTCAAAACTGCAGTCATTTTATAATTTGTCAATCTGTTGTAGCTAAAAATAAGTTAAGAATATGAATCAATAAGTCGAAACGTTAAATTAACTGCTCGACAATAACACTATGTAACAAAAACAAACTTTTTGCTTGTTTAAGTAAATTTTATGCTTGTTTTGGATGAATTGGGTCACAACTAAACTACACTGAACATTCCTACTTTTATATAATCATTTATTTGCTTTTTATGCCCAATAATATGAAATTAATTGGTTACAATTATATTAGCTATGAACACTTTATATATGAGATGATTAAACGATTCAGCTGTATGTAATCTGTTTCAGATTAACGTTATTGATTAATAATTGTGTCTTCCCGATGCTGTAAGCATAATCCAGACTGTTTTTGTTTGTGCGCCATCTTCCTGGGCTTGAAAGCAGTAAAGCATAGAATAAAGGATACTAACAACTTCTGCTTAGTATAGAGGTCTTATTTTGGCATGCCTGTGCGAGACCAAGACATGAACTGGGCACTACATGTTGTGTGTGGGTGTTGCAGATCCACTCTCGAGTCCTAGTATAGAAGAGAAAACATAAAAATGAAATTTGGTGTACCTAGAATTTGGCGAAACCAACAGATCACCTCTCCAACTTTTATTTCTGTGTTACTGACTTGTCTCATCATAAGAGGTGTAAAAAAAAAAAAACAATATTTTTGCATATCCAGACTTGCCATCATCTCTTAGGCCGATTCCACATGGTGAGGAGCTTCCCATTCCTCCTCCTCTTCCTCCTCCTCTTCCTCCTCCTCCTCCACTACTGAATGAGTGTGAAGACAATAGTGAACCAAATACCGACATCGACCACGAAGAAGACATCTCAGAGGATGAAGATGCTACACCTTACTACCCCACAAAATATGAGTTAAATGACTAGATCAGGGATTTAGGACAAAATCCAAAGCAGAAATTGTAACACCTAGACTAAAGCAGTGGAATCTATTGAGTAAGAGTTTGCAAGATACCCCTTGTCGAACAGAAAAAGATGCTAATGCCTCCCTTCCATATTAAGCTTGGACACATCAAGCAATCTGTAAAGGCCATAGATACAACATCAGATGCAAGAAGTACCTCCAGAATGTGTTCCACAAACTCTCAGAAGGTAAGATAAAGGGTGGAATTTTCGAGGGCCCCCAAGTGAAGAAATTACTTCGTGATGACACATTCGTCAGCAAGCTTCTACCAGTTCAAAGAAAGGCCTGGAACAGCTTCGGAGATGTTGTGAATGGTTTCCTACATAATCACAGAATGGAAAATTACAGGGATGTTGTAGATGGTCTTTTGAAGAACTACAAAGCAATGGGGTGCAGAATGTCTCTAAAGCTGCATGTACTCCACTCGCATCTAGATGTTTTCAAGTCTCATATGGGTGCATATTCAGAGGAACAGGGCTAAAGGTTCCATCAGGACTTACAATTGTTTGAAAGAAGGTACCAGGGACAGTATAGTGAGCAAATGGTTGGTGACTATATCTGGGGACTGATCAGAGAGAGTGATGTAACGTATAAGAGGAAATGTAGGAAGACAAAACATTTTTAAGCACATTGTGCTTGACATGAAAACATTTTCATGTACTTTACAACTTTTGTAATTTATATTTACTGCATTTACACTTTTTTCAAAAGTTGTATTTAAGAATTTCTTTTGTTTTGTTTCATGGGCATACGTAAACGAGCATTCATTGTTCGAAATAAATGCATTTTCCTAAAATTAAGAAAAATCGATGGCATTTCCGTAAAAACAATTTCCCACATGAAAAATTGTGTTTTCATAGTGTTTTGAAACACACTGCATCAGAAACAACTGAAAAATTAACTTAAACAAATCTTTCTGTTGTAACCAATATGCTTTTATAATTCATCCAATTGTTATTGTCACTGCGTTAACCGTAGCGAAAAGACATTGATCACGGCGAGACAGAAAAGTTATTAAACAAGGCTGCTAAAATAGGACTATGACAAAGTTTGCACTTAAAAAGAACAGAGTTCCCTAACTTGAAACTTTAAGTAATACAAATAATGAGGTACCTTCTGTATCCTTTTTTTTAAATGACGTTGAATTATTCCACGCTCTTCCTATGTTGCAACAATAGATAAATGTACAGGATGTCGTATTTCTATTTATTTACATTGTTAGTTGGCCGAGGTTAAGAATTTTTCAGTCTAATTTCTGACTTCTGTTTAATTTTATGACCATTGCTCACGAATAGAAACGACTGACGTAGTAATTAGATACAACGAACATGCAGACCCGCCATTTCAGGTTACCAGCAAGGTAAAGGGGAAAACACAAATGTAAAGCTTCATAGATCGATGAATGTCTTACTTCGGTTAGAGTACCAAGGGTTTCTGAAGAAACCATCATGATTTTCACCTGGAGTGATTTTGGGAGAGCCCAAATCTGAATGGCCGGATGGGAATTTGAACCAGCTTCCTCCCGAATGCGAGGCCAGAACGTTACCGCTCACGCATCACGCTCGATAGGATTGTTGTTCTACCTTTTAACAGCTTTACGATATTTTCATGTTATGTACGCCGGAATGAAATAAAAAGTATTTAATACCTAACAAGATATCGATTAAGCATATATACGTACTTGGTTTCTGACGCTTTACAGAGATGATGTTAAAGTTGGTGTCTGCGGTGGCGGAGAGATATTATGCATCGGTTCTCACACCTTGGCGGACACAGGCTGTGCTCATGTGATAAACGATGATGGATGGGTCGCGTTAAGTGGATAGATATAGACAGCTCATTTTTTCAGAAGCATGTTAAGTCAATTCGCGTAAATTGATTGGTTCAGAGGGGCGACGAATTAAGTGGATGACGGTTTAGAAGCAGTCTCGTGTAAGTGGTTACCGCTTGAGATTAATAAATCAGACCAGTCACTTGCGGTTTAAATAAGAGCAATAATCGTCAAACGTAACTTTTGCTTTGAAAATACTTTAGCAGAAAAATGGAGCGTGGTGGTTGAGCGGTAGCTTTCTGTAATTTTTTTCCTCTCTGAAACAGTTCAAAATTTCGTCACGTTTACACAACTTCTTGAATAGTGCCAGCCCCATTACAGTAAAGTAGAAGATGTGGGTCAGAATTCCAGTAAGAATAAAACAAAGATTCTTCTGTAACTTGACCTTGAGAAATGTATAGCCAATATTTGCTGTTTATTTGTGTTTCATTATAATCGGTTTTATTGTAAGCTGTTTCCATACTGAAACTTCACTACTTCGACGCTTTTTGTTAAGGAAGTTACCACAGTCATTTACAACAAATTAAGATTCAAAATAAATTAGCCACAAGCCGAACCATTGAATAAAACAGTAATTTGGATTTTCACATCTGATGATCTATATTTTTGAACTGATTAAATGTGATTTAAAATATCTTATTTCGTGGCATGGAAGTATGGCAAAAGCTGACAGCCTAGCAAGAGTTTAGGCAAACGTGGAACGTTCTACTTTTCTCCGTCGCTGACATCACATTTAAAGATAAACGAGTTTACTGGCTTAGGGTTTAGATAAAAACGAATAAAAGTAGTTACCTCATTTATTCAAACTATCAAAAGACACGAATTGTTAAACAAAGCATGTAGATAATCCCAATATCGCCACTTTTCAAACAATAAACAAACTACTGACATTTCAGCGTTGCAAAACGTCACAAACAAACGCAGTTATAAATCAATGCAACATGTATGGTACGTGAGAGAACGTTGAGAGGATGTACTGGAGAAATTAAGAAATTGGGTTACAAAACATTGGTCGGAACATTACTTGAATATAGTGGTGCAGTTTGGGACCCACATTTGAGTTTAAAACACTGGAGCTGGAGGCGTGCAAAAGAAAGCAGCTAGATTCGTTTGTAAAAATTACCGCAGGACTCACTCAGTAACTAATATGATAACGGAGCTGGATCGGGAGTCATTGAAAGACAGGAGGAGGGTGAAGAGAAAGCTGAGAGGGTACAAGGCTTGGAAAGGTATATTGGTCGAAGAATTGGGAGTACTACATGGGAGAGAAAAGGTGACCGTGGGCACAAGCTGGCACTCGATTTTATGCATATGGGAGTTGGAACATTTTCTTTTGTGCGTAAGTGTGTCAAGGATTCTGATAAGTTACCAGGGAAAGTGATGAATAATTTATCAAGTCGCTGAAGGAGCTTAAAAGTAAAATTCGTAAATCACAAATACTAAGAAAATTGTAATTAAACGACTATGAAAACTGCCACCGGAGCAGGCGTCCTGTCGCAATTAAATTCAATTCAAAATAACAACAGAAATTCAATTTTCGAAAAACACTTTGGGTGATCGTATATTTTGCACCGGCAACAGAGAGAATGTTGCCGCACGGCGCACCTGGGCGCTCCCGCAGTGACACGTCTCTCCAATTCCATTAACGGTTCGACTCCTTGGGAAAGCGCGCAGATTTCCCTGGCGGTTCGGTTCCGCCGTCTTTTCCAATATGTAACGCCCTGCCCCTGGGAGGCCAGCGACAGTGATTGCCTCCCGCGCCTGCACTCTCACCTGCTGCTACACGTACTTACCAGCCGAGTGGAGTCACTGCTGTCACTTCCACTTTTCCATAACAGAATGAGTACATCTTTTGCAAGGTTCTTTTTGGCGTTGTTGTAACTCTCGTGGCAACATTCAAATAACCATAACAGGTGCAATGTTGTTGCAGGCCATGTTTCCGCAGTTGCTTATTTAATTACCAGTTGAAAGATAACGCCAATGCAATTGTTTAATTTATTTATTGTTGCGTCGTACGCGTTTCACCTCTCATCGAGGCATAATCAGTGACGAATCTGTGTTACAGTTTTTATATACGGTTTTATATACATTTTTATCCTATTATTACGTAACTATGAGCAGGAGATATTTTTATAGCTGATAGTTACTTGCTATTTACATTTTTTAACATGGTATGTAGCTGCGCATCTCCGTTTTCTTATACAAAGCATGTTTTGCTTGTATCATATTTACAATATTGTGCTTTCTCGTCATTCATTCGTCTGTTAGCGTCAGCTGGTTTGGTTATGTCTTGTCTCTGGTGCGCTTTCGCGTCTTTCAGTTGTCTGCCGTGGCCTTCTTGTTTGTATATGTCATGTCTCGTGCCAATAGCGCGAGTTACGGAAAGTGTGTGTACGCGTGATAATCTTGTTAGTGTGTTTTATATTTATGTGTGATTATATGTGTGAGGTTTTTTTTTAGAGTTTGTGTTTATTTTGTTTTGTCTGTTGAGTTTGTGTATATTAGATTGAGAAACGTTTTATTTGTGTGGTTTACTTGGTCATTTAGTACCTGTTTGCCTTCATTTTTTTCTTTCTGAATATATAAATTTTCCTGTATAGTGAGTGTGTTATGTCCGTGGTTGTTGATAGTAGAATTTGCATATATGTGTTTATGTTTGTTGGTGAATGGTCTTTTTCTATGAGTGACTGAATGATGAGAAAGCACAATATTGTAAATATGATACAAGAAAAACATGCTTTGTATAAGAAAACGGAGATGCGAATCTACATACCATGTTAACAAATGTAAATAGTAAGTAACTATCAGCTATAAAAATATCTCCTGCTCATAGTTACGTAATAATAGGATAAAAATGTATATAAAACCGTATATAAAAACTGTAACACAGATTCGTCACTGATGATGCCTCGATGAGAGGTGAAACGCGTACGACGCAACAATTAAGAAATTAAACAGTTGCATTGGCATTATCTTTCAACTGGTAATTAACCATAACAGGTGTTTCTCTGCATTACGATGACACGAACACATGCGTAATGCTTCCAAGATATTTATTATTTGTCGTATGATATTTAACAAGATATACAAAAGGTGTAGACTAATGTACACATCACAAGCTCGTACAGTACAACATCGCTAGAACTAAAGTTTAATTGCATTGATAGATGTACCGTCAATGTCCGTTATTGTTCCTTCGTAGTTTCGAAGAGTACAGTCAGAAATGATTTGGTGGATTGACTGAAAGGTGGCTCCACAGTCACAATTTGCTTAACTGAGTCCTATTCAGTTATCCACAACTTGTTTAGGTTGAAAGAGGACACTGTAAGGCTGAATGCTGTGCGCCATGGCGGTTTCCTTGATTGGTGTTTTGTTTGTGTAATGTCTCGACGAATGGGTAGCTGAGGGTTTTTCAGGATGTTTTTTCCAGACCTCTAGAAGAACTTCTGATCTTCTTCGTGCTGGAGGTGAAAAACATAGGGTGTTCGTGCTCCGAATGGATCCCGTTATTTTTGATTATACCAGCTACACCGGGACGTTCTGTAGTTCTGATTCTACGTTAAACTGTAGGTCCCTGAAGAATGTAATTGGCCTTCCTGCCTCTGACACAATGGCATGGTACCTCTTCTTCTGGAAGAATCGACCAACCTTCGGGTTGTTGACTGAGTCAGATTTTTAGCTTGTGATATGAAAACTTCTTTAGGCGCGTTGGGCGATTTTTGGATGGGTAAAATCATATGAGTTCACGTCACCGACATGCTAATGTTAACAGTGTATCTGTAGCTATAACTATGACATGTTACCCGTATGATATGCATAGTGTTAAGTTTTCACCACTGTTGGTAATTCCCAATTGATTCTTTTTATTAAATGACGCCTTAATCTCACATTATTTGCGAGTATATTATTAATTACAGGGAGATATAATTATTTTTGTGTTTACAAATTATCATTCCATTTATTTGCATTCTATTCTAAAGAATAGTGATTTTCATAAACCGTAATTTTTAATTTAGGTGTAGGCAGGCCTACTATGTTTACCAATGATCACTAAAAGAACAAGAAGATTTCAACCGTTCTTTAAAAGATGTTATATCTCAGCGCATAAAAACTAACATGAAACCATTTTTGTTTTTAGAAGATTTTAGTGGTTTTGGTTATATGTTAGTCAAAGTCAAAAATGGATAGAATTGTAGAGTCATACTTCTCTAATACCAAACTGCACCGTGGGAAGCAGAGGTGGGTCGTTAGTATACAATAAGAGCTGAAGTTCAACACTGTCCGCCTAGCAAATTATAAATTTCACGAGCAAAACCTATAGCTAGAACATCACGTAGAGCACAGGTTACACTTTCAATACACGAACTGTGACACTCAGGTGCCTCCATTCTATCAGCACGCCGGTTCTGCGACAAGCCGGCTGTGACATAAGAGTTGTCACATTAATATAGTAAGGAATTTTCCTCCAGGATGGAATTCGCTAAATTTTTTACGGAGTCGCCTCCAAAACGCTGATCCCTGTGGTAAGCTAAAATAGAAGCATATGAGGGGAACTGTTGGTAACGTTTTGCTTTACACTCAATATTTTACAGCCCCCTCCCTACAGAACTATCTTCCTTCAGATCTTACTGTAATAACTCACACTTTCAATGCAAATACGATAAAGTGAAATAATAATAATTAAATTAATAAAACAAAAACAGTTTTTTTTCTTTATTTGTGACTTCAGTAATTCTATTTACTTGGTTATTGTTATAGAATATCCTCCTGAGGATCAGATCATTCCCTTGTGAAATTAGTCGTTTTATTCATATAGATGATAACAAAGGAATGACTACATAGCTAGAACTATTTCAAAACTTTTGTAGCCCCATAAAATGTGATACCGTCGCCGCTTTCTGGTATATAATTACAATGATTTATATCATTATAACAGCAGTTATTAAAGGCAAAGATTCAATATTTTAATGATTTACGAAATGCAGTAAGTGATTTGACGAAAAATAAAACTTAACTTGGAGTTCTCATACCAGTGTTATTGGATTCCGGCAAGCACTTAGATACACGAAAATCACGCATAGCTCAATTTTAAAAAGTGATTCCTTTTTAAATTAGTCTTTTCGAAGTCTACTATGCTGTCGATAGAACCGACGATAGTAAAATCATAAAAACTAGTTTTATCTCATTTCTTCGGTGATTTGTAGTTCATTATGGAAAAAGCTGCATTAATATATATGGTAAGCATGTAATAACATTAATCTCGATTTAAAAAAAAAAGGATACAACATTGAAGTCTTTATTGAGGAGAATAATTGCACTATACAGTTTTAGGATAATCCATAACTACAGGTCCTAGTTTTTCATACATAAATATTCCTAGTAAAAGATGAGGATATTGCTTACTCTTCAGGAAAATTAGCCTACTGGAAACCTTGCTTCTTCTAATGTCTAATTTTAATTTGAAATTTATCAACTTAACTTTGGTTGTTTAGATAAAATCTGTGGTTTAAATAAATTTATTTTAGTATATCTGTAACACTTAGCTAATAGGAAAAATATAAAGGATTCAGGAAAAATTACTTATACGGATAGAAGCGACCTAACTGAGTTTATTTGCTTATAGCTTGGGCATCAGTACACTAAATCCAGTTTCCCTGTCTTCGAGTGAATTAATTATTTCAAATTCATCGAGCTATCCCATATAGCAATGCAAAACCCAATTCTTAATTCTGGAAAGTTATTTAGTATCAAAAATACGCAATTTGTTTATTTATTGCTTATGGCCTCATCGACGTCGAGGTCATTGTAAGCGCGAAAGGACTGAGGCAAGGAACTGGAAGGAATTCGGACGTGGTCTGTTGAAGGAAGCATCCCGGCATCCACCTGCAGTAATTTGTGGAAACAATTGAAATCTGGATACTCGGACGCGGATTCGAACCTGCGACCTCCCAAATGACCCCAGAGCTTTAACCACTCACCCACCAAGCTCGGTATACAACTTATGAATTCATAGGAATACAATTTATTTTGTTAGAATAAAAATCCAATAAATGTTTCTCACAGCAGAGGTTAAAAGATATGAAATTTCAACCAGTAAATTTGCTGTATGAAAACTGTCCAAAAACAGCAAAAAATTTTGCCTCATTTAATCTCTGCACCGAAAAGCGACGGTAGGTCGAGAACGGAAGAAATTACATCCCAACGCCAAAAAGTCGTTGGATGATTTATCAGCATTCATCTGCAACTAACTACGTGAAATATCTCTGAGCTGTTTTGTTTCTGGGACTTATAACTCGTTAGGACTGGCTCGACTGTCAGACGAGTTTTAATTAAATTGTCGACGTAAGTTACTTCTTGTTTTCCATTTCCCACGCCGCTCCAATAAATTTCACTGCGCCTCGTAGGCCCATGTCACGTGCCGACTCTCCGAACTAAACACTCAGCACTTCCTCCTAAATCACGGACGCCTGCTAATTAGTGACCCGTCGTTACGCCGTAGACACCGCACCGATGCAAATGTATTAAAGAGGATTCAGCAATTTATTTTTAATTATTGCGTTTAATTTAATTAAAAATTTCTTTCTGAGCTGAGTGACAAAAGTCCATTAATGAGTGCTGCAGAAATGAAACTTAAAAAAAAAAAAAAAAAAAAAAAAAAAACAGAATTATGTGAGGATCAGTGCTAGAGATATATTTGACGATTTATGGCTCATTTATTTCCTACGTAGATTTACTTCAGGTGAATAAGACAGCACACACCACAATATCACGTTGTCCAATATTATCAGAAAGTCTGAATACATCGTCTAGATACAGTTATTAAATTTCTGTATAGTTTTGTTTCAGAACATTAAGCGTAATATAAGATCGTGACTGATAGATCCTTTGCTTTAACATCACAAATCTTGCTTCCTTGATCTTTCATCATATTTAAACTTGAAGTCAGAATTCGTGGTGAAACGTTTCAAGCGTGTTTTGTACAGAATTTGAAAGTTCGAGTGCTTAGAAAACGTGATAGTTCCAGGTTCACTAAATGGGAAAGATTAGTATGTTGTATTAAGGATATAATATTGACAAGTGAGATAAGGTCGATTGGAACAATGCTTCAGAGCTCACGTCTCAGACACATTTATAGATGAAGTCAGGATATAAACTAAAGCAACAGGAAGTGGTGGTCTCAATACATTGTTTTTTGCAGACAATTGAGAAGACAAAGAGCATTAGCCACAGTAGAGATCGGGCTGATGCAATAGATTAGCTGTGTGTAAGAATGAGACAGTGGTAAATAAAAAAATAAAAAATGCTAGGAAACACATCGAGCCTAGAGAACCAAATATGTAGAAAGCTTTGGATTACTTGTAAGTGTTGTATCAAGAAACGAATCTCAATTCTAGGTATGTAGAACCAGGGTCTAGTTTCTTCACTCAAGAGCGAAACTTAATTTGGGTTAAGGAAGTTCCTTTAAGAGAGAAGCAACGTGTGGAACGAACAGATCAGACAGTATTATAGAAAACAAAATTAAATCAAGTCAACTGCAGGCCTAAGAAATGAAGAGTCTGAGATCAAATTCGTAAAAAATAAAAAAAATAATGAACAAAGAAACTAATATATTACAAGAGACATGGGGAGCTGACATACATTTCACAAACATAAAAGAACACTTATCACACGATGAACATTCCTACACGTATCACGTCCCCACAGATAGCAATACTTCACTTCCCTCATTAGTACATAGTGTGACCTGGAAGTAGGTATAAAAGTTTGGCGTCAGCAAGGACATGCTCCAAATTTAACCATCTCAACGATGAGTAAAAACTCATAGAAGGCAACGAACCCCAAAATCTATAGAAAAGCGGTGAAGAAGAAGAAGACATGGAGAACTGACAACTGAATAAATACGAGAACGGAGAAGACATATAGGCTATGGAAATCAACTTAATCTAGACAAACGTGAAATCATATTATTCGAAATTGTTCTGTCTGGCCAACATAAATGATACCAAGATGATAATGGTGATGATGATAGATGAATTAGTCATTTTTAGACAAGAAATCACTTATAACAGA
>JARYHS010012519.1:147585267-147602272 GCA_031002005.1 Vandiemenella viatica | reverse complement strand
AAATTACATATGGGGATAATTAAGTGAGGGAAATAAATATTCACATGCTGTTGTGAGTTCTGTTCCTCGTTTTAACTGTGATAAATGTTATGAAAGGAAAGCTACGTGGCCCGGCTCGGAAAGCTACGTGGCCCGGCTCGGAAATCCTCCCTCCCCCACCTAGCTCAGCGTAGCCTTCCAGCCTCCCCCCCCCCCCCCCGCCGCTACCCTGGACCGAGCCACGTAGTTTGTGCACACTCCCTTACTATGGACGACGTGAACGACCTACAGTAATAACCTACGTAAATTGTAAGTGAAGTGGTTTCCCGCTGCCTGCGGCAATATGGTCAGTAACGATAAGCCTCACTGTAGATGACAGTTATGAATGCATGTGTTAGTGTAGTTTGTTGTTCGTATCATTCATGCGTGGAGAAACGAAGCGAAAGATGAAACCTACACTTAAACTTAAATTTTATTTTATTTTAATGATCATAACTGTTGAAACCAACTAACGATTTTCCTTGTATAGAATAAATACTGTATATTACAGAATTCGTTGATGATGTGATTTTGAGCCACTTAACGTTCGTGCATTATTTGCCTTGAGGCACTTCATTTATAATTTCGATGATCTTTCCTGCGTGTTTACGATGCAGAGTAGATGCTTGGTCATATAATTGTTCTCCAAATGTTTACACGGATTTCTGTTGTTCTTCACGCTGTTGAATGAGACACAGTCGAAACAATAGACTCTATCCACATCAGTTTATAATGTTGTGTTATAACACCTAATGGAAACTGCATAGCAGAAATAAATAAATAAGTTATCAACACAACAATCAAATTTGTAAGTATCGTATTTGGTTGATGAGTGCTTTGTGAATCCAGTCTTCCTCCCATATCTCGTGTAGATCAAAGCCCTGATTAAACAGTGCTTGGGTAATTAGTAGCGAGGAGTATCTGGAGTGAAGCCTGTCTGTTGGGCGATAACGAGCCTATCCGCACAGTTGGATGAGAACATACCAGAAAATTTGAAATTCAGTATGAAGATATCATGAAGGAACTAAGGAATCTAAAAAGGCGTAAAGGGGCCGGTATTGATGATATTACTACAGATGTCTTAAAGATAGGAGGGTAGGACATTGTCCAATTAACGGAGAGCTGAGGGTTGTTTATTAACATCTAATTAACTATAAAGACCAATTATCACCCCGAAAGATCAATATGATGATGCTATTTATGAGAATTTGTTATAGACACAAACAGTAGAGTTTTATGAAAATGTACGAGCCATTTTGTAACCGTGACGTTACTGTCTAGTGCTTATTGCCTAGATAAATTGTTTAAATCGATTCTTTGTTTCAATTAATTCATGACTTTAAACAAATTCAGGCGCTGAATGTATAGTTGTCAGCGATATAAGGATTCCAGTCGTTCCAGGATCTATTTATTATGGAACGCATATATCCGAAATTTTTCGCATTCCCGATGGACTACCGCATGTCTAAAAAAAAACAAAGGAAGCTACAGGGAACAATACTATATGCAAATTATCGCTGAAATAAAAGTGCTAACTAATTTACAACTCTTGCAGTACTAATCCATATCATTTCAGTGAATTCAAAAGCATTGTAAATAATTAAGTCAGAGATATGCACAGAAGTAAAACTACCGAAAATGTCATTTCTAAATAAATTTTCAATAAACAATAATAAACATAAATGCGATCAAATCGTAGACCAAACAAAAGTTATTTCCATATGGCGTATAAAGTATTTATTACTAGATAATTAACTGGCGAATTGAAAACATAAATACGTTTTGCCAGCAGCCTTTCACCATTGAAGAAAAGTTATGATTATTATCGCCTCTACTGCTGTTATAGATAAAGTTTGATAGCAAAAGAATTAAGTACAGGGCAAGGCGACAAAAATGAAGTTATCAGAACATAATCAATACTGAGTAGATGAGTACTAGATTATTTGGACACAGTATTTCACAGGTCTAGTTATGGTTTTAACTGAGGGAAACGTAAATTGACAGAAAACAGACATTATGCTTAACCAGGTTAAAATTAAAAAGAAATATAGTCTTCACGGGTTATCTGACGGATAATATCTTTATAAAATTTAATTTCATTAATACACAACGTTTCGGAAGCAAGCTCCGCTGCCTTCGTCAGGTAAGCTGTCATAACGAAGCTAAAAATGTTACTGCGTGAGTGAGTCCTGGCTTCTTAGAAGTAGCCCGCTGCCGAAGAGTCTTCCCGCCGCTTCGTTATGACAGCTTACCTGACGAAGACATCGGAGGTTGCTTCCGAAACGTTGTGTATTAATGAAATTAAGTTTAATAAAGACATTATCCGGCAGATAATCCGTGAAGATTTTATTTCATTTATACGCCGGGAAAAACTGAATTCTCGGGTTAAAATTAATTTATGGATCAGAGAAAGGGAAAAAAATCGGAATATAATATTGTAGGCAGAGCTCTACGGATTTTATAATAACGTAATCTTATAATACGATGTGATTATTTCAGCTATGACCGTACGTGCATCTCAAATAAAATAAATCGCTCTTTCTGGACATAACTTCGTCGGAGCATTTCATAATTTCAAGCAAGAAGAACTGTCTGTAGACACTCGTAATCCACGCAATCTACACACTGGCTTATCTCTACCAGGAGAGTTGCTCAATGCCTTACACGCCAAAAGCTGTTACGAAATATATATATATATTTGTAGGGTAGCACAGCCTGGAGGCCAACATTTCCGGCGGACATATTTCTGGTGCAGCCGATACATTTCTGCACTACAGGCACCGGCTGTTGTTTATCTGAGGCTGCAGCAAGCGCCGTTTCGCGTTGTCCCGGCACCGACCACAAACATGTTTTATTCCCGAGAGCCGCCATAAAAAGAGTGCTGCCCCGTATATCGGTACAGCAGCTGCGGAAACCTTCCTGGACAAGGAAGCGCCGTAGAACGCTCATCTCCCCTACAGATTTTTCTCATCACAAACTCAAATGAGTTCACTCCTTTATTAATTAACTAACTATTACCCGCGACGTCTTTTAACGAAAGAATTGGATACATAAAACTATAAGGTGTTCCAAAAACCACGGATAATATAACGGGGAAACGTTCACATACTGTTCTACCATTGAGCCTGTCTCAAGAAAAGATCCACTTTGCAAACATGTTTAAAAACAGCAACAAACTAAGGGACAATGAAGGGGGTTAACTGTGGGAGATTACCTACGACAGGTAATTTTGTTTGTGGTTTAAAATTATGTCACTTTCTGGGGATTATTATATTAATACAGTTTTGTACACAATATTTTTGTTTTTGCTGTCTTTTACTAATTTATATAGCGTTTGGGGGTTGGAAATTGTGAACTAGCTACACATAAATGCCGACAGAAAAAAATATATCTTTATGACTACGAGAGAAACAAAGTCTGAGCGCCGATATAAGATTACAGAAACTTACCCACGCTCTACGTCTGTCGATCACCATTCAATTAATTGTCGCCAAACTTAATTATTTATCACGAGAAAAGTATCCTATGTCTTTTTAATTATACATATTATTTCCTTGTAAAATGTCATCAAGTTCGCTACAGCCGTTTAGTCGTGTGAACGAAACAAACAAACAGAGAGTCAGAGCTGCTTTCCCATTTAACATATTAGTGTACATTTGTGGTCATTTTTCAGAAATTATTATAAAAAAGTTTTTCACGGAGGCGGAACAAAAACCATCCCTAAGCATTCAGGTAAGGAATCAGACCAGTAAAGTGGAAAAGAAAGACTTGGCGCGGTGCACACAGGGGAGACCAGAACATAAATCTTCGGCGAGCGGTCGTCGGGGAAAATGTAAAATTTAAACAGCTCGATAGAGTTCCAAATGAAAACGTCAGCCCTCCACGAGGAGGGGAATGAAACTGGGTAGCCTGAACTGGTGGTATGCCGAGTAACGTCGCACAGGCGTAAATACAGTAACTTCGGTCGGAAACGGTTTTCATTTCATGAGTAATTTCCAGGAAAGGGTGGAAGACCATAAAAAAAGATTTTTGTGAAGAAATGCTAAATTTATCTGCAACCAGAAAGCAACATCTTTGGTGTATTTTGTTTCCTATGAGTTTTGTGATTTAGTATTATGTTCAATACGTAATTAAATAAAAATGGTTTGTCCACAACTGTGATTCACAATAAGATACAAATAACGGAAATAACAGTAAAAAAAATGTAATTTTGCGGTGTAATTTATATTAAAATTGTGGATTGTAGTTCATTTACGAAAGTCAGTAAGAAAAAATTCTGAAAATTTCAGTAATTTACTAATACTTGGATAAAGCTGCTTGAATCACACTGTTGCGTCCTGGTTGGCTTTTACTTCCGCGAGCGGTTCGGAAGATGAGAGCTTGATATTAGAATCAATTGCAACATGGGTATTCACTTCAGACTAGGGAACTCGGAGTGGAATAACTGGTACAAATAAACATTCACAAGAATTATCAGAGACAATTTTGCAGCTCACGAAGACCGACTTACATCTGTGAACCTAAGTTCCGTCGGTAAAGCTTGCTAAGAAAATCTAAGGCTAAGGCTAAGGGAGGCGCGAGTTCTGAATTCTAAGTCCAACTCCTAAATTTGTTTAACCTAAGTCCCAGGGAGGTGCGTGGCTTCAAGGTACTATTCGACCATGTCGTTCCGTCGACTAAGTCCTATACTGGCATCATAGCCTATGCCAAAACCTAAGTTCTGCTTCCTCATGAAGCCGGAAGGCGAGAGTCGAAGGCCTGCTAGTCTAGCTGCCGTGCCCCGCTCCGGACAGCTTCCAACCCCACTCACTGGCGGCTGGTCCCTAACTAGCTCTGTTGCTTGCTGGCCCTACTCTCTAGTATGCAGTGCTGCTAGGCCCCCGGCACTAGGCAGCTACGACCCCACACTCTGGCGGTCGTCCCTACTCTGTCCTCAGTGGCCCAAACGACCCCCTTATATATCGCTTGATTGCGTCCTTAATCTGCCTTCTAGAAGGTTCTGTAGCTTCTGTCACGTACTCCCCCGGGTCACGTTGCAATACACATGCCTATTCACCTATTTCGAGCCCCCGGTGGCTGGTTCCCGGATACCTCTCTTGGCATCTTCCATACCTAATGACGTTGTTGATCTGTGTTCTGGAGACTTTCTAGTCGTTGCCTCACTAATAGCTCTTTCCTATACTTGCGGCTTCTCACGCAACTGAATATTCCTAACTATTTTGTGCTTATTTCACGATATTCGAGACACATTCGCGACAACACAAGGAAAGTTAATAGAAAATAAACTGGTGTTTCTGAGCAGCTTGTTGTGGAATCATTGAGACAGCTGCTTAAATTCTACTTTGGCTTTTGCTTAGTAATAAGAAGAAAAAACTCTTACACACTAAAAAAAATGGCACGTAAGAGCAAAATATAAAATCATAAGACAAGCTTAAATCTATTCATCACATTTAAGGTAAATTAGTTGATATTATTGGGACCATTAGTCACAGATATCAAAATGTCTTGAGAGGCATGAAATATTTAGTGACAGTTTTATTAGGATTTCTTGGCTGAAATTATGTTTCAGATCTGCAGTAAAAAACTCTTTGTGATAATTTGAAATTAATTTATAGGGGGTCAACATTTGCACCTAATAATTAATACACAATTAATTCTAAAAAAAAAGTCTTAACATTTCAATATTACAAATGAGACCGATAACTGATACCGGATTTCGCGTGTTTGTAAGTTAACTACAATACTGAGTAGTCACTAAATACAATTTCTCTCACAGCAAAATGCATTTTTCTCTTAACCTGCATGCCGTAGATTAGAGTAGCTCAGTTAATATTTGAGAATATAGATAATTTTCTATAGAATGCAGAAAAAACATATAAAGATGTCTATACTTATGGTTTCATGGTGTATGTACATAACTTTCACGTACAGGTTGGCGTTTCTTTATTTTTTTTAAAAACTGTGCAATAATTTTTAAGAATAAAATGCTGTGGCCCAAGTACTTCCTCGAGGTAATATTTTAAAGACGCAGTGAAATATGGAACTAAATGGACTGAGGAATTTTTTGATGTGTTAAGAATACTGTCTGTGGGTTGAGATTCGTCCTTTATATAGCCCATCAGATAAAATTAATCTCTAACTGGACAATAAATTCGTAAAGTCAGCATTGTCGACCTGAAGGTACAAGGTTAAATGAGAGTGAGTATTCGTTTTTCACGCCCGTAATTGGAGAAGCGAGTACAAAGGTCTGTGTGGTTCCAGGTGGCTTTCTCCATTGTCAACGCGGTCTGCATACAAGAGAGGTGAGGGGGGGGGGGGGGGGGGGGGGGGGAGGAGAGGCTTTGAAGGTGGTAAGCGGTTTGTGGGAGGCGACCTCCGAGTCTATTGAAGAGCAGCATCCAGTGTGCGGTGTCGCTCCAAAAAGAGAAAATTTAGATTGGACAGAAGTAAATAGAGGTCTCCATTACGAGCCTTGCCAGTGTTACCCTGTTTCTCTTCACGTCTTATCTTTAAATGGTGCAATAGAGTATTCTGATTTTAATTCATGTTGTTCTGTTACGTTAGAAATGCGGCTAGCGTAGCGTTTCACTTAACAAACTGGTAACATTTCATAAACAATTTTAAACAAACCCAGTAGATTCAAGTGCAATCTTCGTGAAATAATCTAAAAGCAGTTTTTACAATGAGAGCTGTTCACGATTACCACTTAGATACTTATACGAAGCTTAACTATCATTGCCATCTGCTGTTACTGAATCGCTGTTATATCTCTTGTCGTAACAGTGAAGTGTTACTGTTAGTATTACTCCGCGATTCACTACAAAGTGGATGGCGGATGTTCTTATCTTAATGTGTAAATGTTTGTGTTTGAGAACGGTTTTACGGGATATGACTGGAGCCATGGACTATTTTGAGGAACGATGTCGGCTGGTGAGATCTAGGAAAACCATGGAAAATCCAGATCAGGATGGTCGAAGCGGTTACTGGAGATCTACTCCGCTCGGATTCTAAGTTATCTCGCTGGATAGATCCTTCCTATTCATTTCACTAATACCTCGTGGGATAAATGAATATGTACAAAAAAAATATTCTGCCTCTTATTTTATTTTATTTATTTTCTAGGTCATGAATGTTACTGGAAGAAAATTGTGTTTGCTGACATCCTGAAATAGATGTGTCATGAACTTCTCAATCTAACACACACTTACACCTTCCCTCTAGCTATATGTATCTGTCACGAATCTGGCGGATCTTCTTTGGACCTCTGTTAATCATTTTTTTATGGGGACTCCATACAGAGGAACAATATTGTAAGTAAGGTCGCACTATTGCTTTGTATGCTATCGATTTGACTTCTGGCGTATACTGCTTGAAATTACGACTTACAAAACGGAGCATATGGTTTGTTTTTCTAATTTACTTCTCAGTACGTTATTTCCACAGCAAATTATTGTGGATTGTTACTACTAGGTATTTAGTGCGGGAAACTAAGGACTGTGTCATTTATTACATATTAAGAGCTAAATGATATCCGTTCTTTTTTTTTCCTTATATGCATGACTTGGCACTTTTTAGCATTTAGCCTCAACTACTAGCCTTCGCACCGGGCTATAATTTTTACAAAATCTTCTTCTAACAAAGAAAAGTCGCCCGGTATTTTATTTCGTAATAAATAATAGTACTATCCTCAAATAGTCTTATTTTTTCCTCCATCAGGACACACAAATCATTGATATATATCAGAAACAACAGGGGCCATAACACACTTCTCTGAGGGACCCTGGACCTGAATTGGATCAGTGATGAACATTCACGATAGAAAACTACACACTGGTTATAACACGAAGTCTTAGACGCTATATATCAATTAAAGCATTTAGGCTCCTTTGGTAATAACTATTTTATTTACTTAAAGATAGTGCCAAATACATCTGGAATAGTTTCTTCCTATAAGAAAGAAACAAAATAAACATTTGAGATATGCCTCTATGACTGCAATACTGTGGATTCATTCTAGTACCTTCAATTGTTTATAAAATTTTCAAACGTTTGTAACCGAGTCAGATTATCAATATTCGAAACTTAAGAAACAGTGATGAGCGTTGGCAGCGTAGGAGTGAGAACGATGACCAAATGTTGTAAGGGTTACCGGTTTGTGTCTGGCCTAAGTCACGGGTGGCTTCAATTTTGGGTTCTGTTCGTTTTGTTTTGTCCTTCCAAATACAATTTTTTTCTTTTTGATCAGGTTCAAAGAATAAGTTGATATATCCGTGTTGAACGTCGGCTTGTTTGATGGAAAATTACTCCTTACAACAGAACTCTTAATTGCTTGGTTTCCCGATGCCTTCGCCAGTGTTAGCGTCTTGTGTGGATTCATGTAATGTGTGTGTGTTCATTGTAGAGTGTTGTGAATGAGAGATGAAAGAATGGAGAGGGTTAAACAGATTTCAGCCTCTTCCCAAAGACATTCTTAGGGTGTCAAGTTTAACGTCCCCATGCTATAGATGAATCACGATTCACAGAGGCGGATGCTCTTCTCCATACACACTGCGAATTATTTGGGGTTTCATCCAAAACTTAACAACCGTGCAATAATACTTTTTCTACGCTGCTGGCATAGGACAAATGGGGAAAATTTCTTCCACTACACTAGCTTGACCCAGTTAGTCCTGTGGAAAGCGCAAGACACCATCATGATGCCACAAAAACCAAACCTCCGAGGAAGCAGCACATGCTCCCAAAAAATGCAGTGCATTCTCCTCTAGTAGCCAAGTACAAGTAGGCAGTAGAGTTTTAAGTCATATTCTATATCAGCTAGATAGTATTTACATTTTTATCTTACCCCAGAATGACATGTAAAGAGAATGAAGGAGCAGTGAATGAGAAGAAAATTCCAAGAAATTACATCATCATCATCATTAGTTTTCTGCCCTTGGACAGGTTTTCACTTGGCTGCTCTCCATGATCTTCTATCTTCTGCCTTTCTCTAAAGAACCATGTAGTTGCCGTCTTCCTTGATGTTGTCTATAATTTGGTATCTCTTTCTTCCTCTTAATCTCCTCCCACAGACTAAACCTTCCAAGGCGTCTTTTATCAGGCACTCCCCTCTCAACAAGTGTCCCATCCAGTTTTTGTTTCTCTCCTTTATTATTTGGAGAATTTTTCTGCTTTCACTGTCCCTGTCCAGCACTTCAGCATTACGATGCATGGAAAAAGACGTAGAAGAAGACCGTGGCTGAGAGGAGTGGAGGATTGTGTACAGAAGAGAGGAGAGGGCTATGTCAAGGTGGCAGAGTGGAGATGGGGAGAAAGATGAAAATGGACAGGCATCTGCAGAAGTCAGACACAGCCAGTGACTGGAAATGGTTGAAGTTGATGATGATTATAAATGGCAGAAAACTATCTCCCATTGTTATTGCCTGTAAAATAATGGTTGTCAATTTGTGGAATTACGTGGTAGATCGATAGCAATGGTGTCGCTGCGGAAGTTTTGTGTTGCAGCCTAGAGAGGACTGGTCTGTCGGCGGCAGACGGGCAATCACTGCGGCGAGGCGCGGCTGGTGGTAGACCGCACCGCACTCTGGCGGCATAGAGAGCGGCATATTGCACCGCACCACACCACCCGTTAATTATTGCTGCCCCTGCCTGTGGTGGAGGGCCGCGATCCGCAAACTCCGGACTCGCGCTCCTGGCCGCCAGAGCTGACATCCGCGAACAGCTGTCGCACCAGCGGTCGAAGTGTCTGACATGAGAGTCGAGATGGACGGATACCCTTAAAATAACATCACCTCTAGAAAGCCTCTTGTGAAACACGCTAGTACGTTTCATGGATCTGATTCCATAAAAAAAACTCTTCGGTCACCAGTTTATTTATTTATTTGCAGTACTAATGTAATACGTATAAATATCTGCAACATATACAACGACAATAACGTAGGAAGCATTCACAAACTGATGTCCGGTTGTTGCAGCCATTTGAAGGAAGTTGTAGCATCTTGAAATGGTCCATCGTACTTCTTTAGGGGATATTCCTTGATAATATGCTCCACACTCTGGGAAGGAGCTCCACCACAGTCACAGACAGGAGAATCCTGAAGTCCATAGTTATAGAGCAAGGCGTTACATTTGGCGTGACCAGTTCTTAGGTGATTTAGTTTGACTCTCTGGTCTCTCTTAAAATGGAATCTCGGAAATCCAGTTGTAGGATCTTCAACATCTGGATGTTTCACAGATAAGAGTTCCAGCTTTTTTGCCATTTTTCGTGGCTATCAGATAGTGTGTAACAATACAAATTTTGTGAAATAACAAATCATCCTTTTAGCTAATCGTACTAACCAGACCCCAAAGAAAGCGTTGTTTCAGCTCGTCCTCAGAAAGAGTTGATATCTTATTCTAGTCTGGATTAATTAAGGTAAACTGCAAATTTTCCATAGAGCTTACTGATACCAGTGGCTTGTGGAATACCAGACAATATAAGGAATCTCTTTCACAATTCACGAGATCTGTGTCCAGTAGAAAAAGTTTGTCAAGCCCAAGTCATGTCCCATTATTTGGAACAATTTCAATAAGGCAAAGTTAGCGTATTGATTGCTGAATACGGTAACCCGTGGGCTGCTACTATGTTCACGATAGAGCGCACTCTATCCTTCAAACAGGGCTGATCAACCAATTTTGGAGATGGGCCGTAATTTTGATTATAAGTTAGCCTGCGGGATACATAATACTTGCCTATAGTTACAATAGATATGTAAAAATAACAAATGATATAAGTAAAACAGTTTATTTACAATGAAACCTTTGCAGCGGATTATTTAATTATAGTCAAAATGTAAAAAACATCAATGAGACCTTTGCATATTCTAGACCACTACTGTTGGTGGGCGAATTCAAATGCGCGGGCCTATGGTTGGGCAGCCTTGGGCTAGGATAACCGAGTATAGTTAACGTCGGGCCTAGCCCAAGAGATACCAGTACGTGGGAGAGATATTCATAGGGCCTCGAGCCACTTACGAGTAGTCGGAGCCATTTGGAGTTCGAGTTCAGTTCGAGTGCAGTTGAGGAGACAGGAGGCATCTCGACTCGGACAGCGGGACAGTGTCGAGACGAGGAACCGACCAGACTCGGCACTCCAATACCATCGCCAGTGTAAGCATAATATCCAACTAATGGGCCGCAGTGTATAGTAAGTATCTATCTTTAATGTATCTGTTTATGTATGTGTGATCTCTGTGAGAGTACATTGTACGTAAATAAACAGCCTTAAGCTACACCCTGTTTTATGAGTAGCCTTAGCATAAGCTCCATACAAGCGCTAACCACTCACTGTGTGCTACCCCTCTTGAATAACCATATTATAACAAGCCCATTTGATCAATACACCCATCATCTCATCCGCTTTGGGATGAGGATCTCTTGGTAGCTGTCCAGCTTCTGATCTCTTGACATTAGCTAGGTGCGTCTTGTGCAACTAGATCGCTGTTGTTACTACAACGCCAGTGGAGGTTTATCAAGACCTGATCCTCCAGTAAAACAGGAATGCAATAAGTCGTTTTTTTTTTTATGGCATCTGGTCTTGTTAACCACACAGCCACCACAATGTATTCGTGTTTTTCCAATGTGTACATATCGTATTATATTCATTATTATTCTTTAATATCTGGTAGTGGCAACCCAAGACACGACACATAGTTAAAACCACCCATGCCCTAGGCCGGACTCGAACCGGTGACCCCTACAAAGCGAAGCAAGCATGCTACGCTGCCGGGGTCGGCTAACAAGTTCAGTTTATACATGGTTATGTTAAGCGTACCCGACTTTCAAATCACTCAAAAACTTCATATTGTTTTAGGTACACACCTGTAAGAGATTTAATAACATAACTCTTTGTTCTACGCTTAGATACATTTCTTGTTAGTCACAATCTTCAAATAACAATTCTCCCTGTTTTTTTTTTTTTTTTTTTTTTTTTTAATCTAGGAAGTTTTACTAATTTCAGAATTTGCCTCTTTCGTGTGGCACTAAATTGAAATTTTGAACTAAATTCATATTTGTATTTTCTTTGTTCTCCGGGTAGAGCTGAGTCGATTTTTTTAAACCTAATATTTCATCCATCATTCTGTGCCTTTCATCAGAGGACTATCACAGAGGAAAGCCGCAGCATGATGACTGAAACGTTAGTGTAACAGCCCTCAAACCTAAAATTAAATGGAATTGTATTTTATGAAGCATTTGTAGTAAGCTAGAGTTCGATTGAATATGATCTGGTATGTTTATTTTGCAGTTTCCTGTAAATCAATGTATATAGACTTTGTTTTACGAAAATAAATTATTTAAAGGCCATTTAATATGTTTAAGAACAGAATTGTGCAAGAGAATTGCTTAAATATTGGTAATTCCAAGTATTAAGGCAAGTTACGATGTCTAAAGGACAATTTGCTACAGTTTAAAATGATTTCTGTGAATAATTTTGTTTTTAAGTATCTTTAATTTCCATTTCTGACTATTTTGTAATGATGGTAAATGATTATGTATTAATTCTGATTGTTTTTTAATATGTTTCAATTGTTTAAGTATTGTTAATGTTCAAGAAATATCTGTCGGAATCCTTTGAAGAGTTCTAGAAATTTCGCTATAGCTTATATAAAGCCAACATGCGAGACAGAGAAGTAGATTTCACCGACTCAATTTACGACGGACAAGAACTGAATTATCTGTGGAAGGAGTGTTGTATACAATCGCTGAATTGTATGTATTCATGTAAACAGTATCGTTGACGTCGTGTTTCTTTGAAAATAAAAACAAATGTTAAATTCAACTGTATGGTTGACTATTTATTTATCACATTAATTAAACCACGAACAATCTAATAGGTTTCAAAAAATCGACTCAGTTCTATTCGGTGAACCAAGAAAATGACAAAGACGGCGGAAGTGTACGCAATCATTTCGTACTTGTTATTATCCTTTATCAATCACCGTCACCGCATCCAGCACCTGTACCCAATCCATTGATGAATGTTTCTACATTTCGCTTCACGTATTCCAACAGCGAAGGTACGAAGGTATGTTTCCTTCGATTTAGTAAAGTTTCGTAAGTAGCCCAGTTGTATTAGAAATCGTAGTGTATGGCTAGCGATGTAATAAACTTGAGCCCCGGAGATTTCCTTTGAAAGCAGTAGTCGTTATCGAGTTTGGGATCTCATACATCGACGCTGTGTTCATGGCGAGCCACATATTTATCGTGGCAGCCAGTCGGTATGAATTATGGCCGTAATTGGAAGTGACACACAGGCTTCCGGCCGGTGAGAGATTGCAGATAACCCAGAGCCGATAGCGCATGAATTCATCACGTGAAATGCAGTCAGACCTCAGCGAGGGATACAGCTCTCTCCATAAGAACGTTTTCAGGTGTTCTGCACCTATAAACTTTCGAATTTATTTCATAGAAGCTGTAGCCATGGAACATACATAGACAGGCACTGCATTCCCAGGTTCTAGAAGATAATATATTATGTCACAACCATAAATACCCGGCCTTGCCATCAATTTTTGGATAATCTGATACGTTTTTGATACACATGAGTTAATAGAAATACTGTTTTATTTTTAAATATGTAGGCTCCTTCCGATTTCCACACACTTCTTTCAAATCTTTAGTGCAGCTGTTTGGTGGAATAGCCGTAAGATACATTGGTCAGTAACATGTACTCGTAATATACTATATCAAATGCATTTCATTTATGGAGAACGCGTACCTATCAACGATACAACAGATTATTTCGCATCAAAAGAAGGTTGCTTTAGGCAACGCTTTTCTGGCATCGCAGCATAGATAGTGAAATACTTGGATAATGAGAAGATGCCATCTTGGTTATATGTGCTGGAGATTGGTGGACGAAAAATGCAAGGCTTTTTTTCCCTTTTAAAAATGTTTTTGTGTCTTTTTTTCTTTCTCTCGTTTAACACCAGTTGTAAAAGCCCTGAGACCCAGCATTTATGAATTTTAATCTTAGCAATTTATAGAGAGAAAGAAGTGATTAAATACGAACTTGTACATTTTTCATGTGAATGAATATTGCGTAAATGATATGTAATATGATCAGAAGTAATATAAAGTGTGAAGTATTATTAAAAGCTTGTAATTATAAATGTTGATATAAGCCATGGTGTTTTGAGGTCGATTTTCGGCTTTTTGGAGTGGTTTATGTTTTCATTTTTATGGTTTAATACATATAAAAAGTATTAAGTTTAATTTTTAAGTGTTTCCTAATGATTGTGACCGATGCTGTACTAGTGTTAATTGTTTTGGTACGAATTTGATTGTCAACGTAATTGTTAGCGCTTGAGAGACGTCTGTTGGCACTAGTTATTATTTTCTGGATGTTTCTCTGTCACTTCTTTAAGCGCGCTGCAAAGGCGAGCAGAAACAGTTGCTGTCAGTAGAGCTGCTAATTTTTTGTGAGTTGTCAAGCAAGAATGTTCGCTTAAGAGGAATTTTTTGTAATGTGCTTTAGTATATCTGGACGAAGTTTGACGCATAACCGCGTATTTTGTTTTGTAAAGATTTTGACAGAATAAAACGTTAAATTAAATGTGTATCAGTGGTCTTGTTATTTTATTGAACTCCTTAGTCATATTATCCTTTAGTGAAAAGCAAAAACATACGGCGACCAGACTAAAGTAACCCGTTAATTGAAGAACTAATTAATTTTGAATCAGCACCATCCAGAGAGAATCTTGAGACATTCTTTTGTAAAAACTTTGTGGGAAAGATAATAAATGAAAAAAATGCAGTCAGCATCAAAGAAGGCCTCAAGGGTTTCAAAAATATGAAGTAACATCAATCATTACAAAATCATTTGACTTGAAATGAGTGCCAGACAGATTCTTTTTAGGGTTTGGAAATAACCAGAAGTTAGAAATAAGCAAATCTGGTGAATAATTGAAACCAACATTCATGAACTGCAGCACTGCAAATGAAAGACCAGTGACGGATAATTTTTCTGACGAAACAGTATCTCTTAGATAGCTTGTCTCCTCTCCTTCCCTTAGTAGATGCTTACAGTAATTTCACATGGTATGCACATATAACCGTGATCATTCTTTTTCTAAAAATATATTCTCACTTGTATTCGACTCTTACCTACTTTTAAATCGCAATGTAGGCAGGGTCACCTTCTCTTAACGTTTCCATTTGTAGTTTCCTTACAGAAAAGGTCAGAGTGGTGCATTTCCACATCAACTTTGCAGGTTACGCTTTCTTCGGCACGAGCACAGTTTTCGTCTTCTACAGACATTTATGCCTGAAAAATACACTTTTGTTCGTATGCCGAAACGAGATCTGGCGATGGTACTAGGTGGCATGTGGTGGGGGTTGAGCTGAGCTGGCCGCCTCAAGGTCGGCGAACCAGAGAGTGGTCGCTGGGATGAAGGACTCGGCACTCTGGAGGGAGACGGCACGCTGTTCGGCCGTCGACACATGTGGGATTGCGGAGAAAAACAGGAGACCTGGCATGGAGTTCGACGAGCAAGCACCACCTGCGGTAATCACCGACGAGGTAATTCTGGGTTCCATTCACCAGAGGTTCACAATTATTTGCCCGAAACATACACCCTATTAAACTCATGGCTCGTCCAGTTGTTTCCACTTAACAAGGTTTTTTTATTGTAATAATTAATGAATAAATTATGCTTTCCTCGTTGATGGTTGAAATTTCATTCAGTTCAATTCATTTTTAAATAATCCTGAAATGCAATGTGTTCTGTTGTCTATAGGTAAAGATTAATAAGCAAATTATTTCAAGTACCCAGCACGGCGATTACACATTATACTCTCATGAATTTCCTCCAGTGAAATCTATTTATTGTACAGTTGTTTCATTACAGAAAGAATTTTGTTCCTCTCCATTTCAGATTAAAAGTGTACATCATCTGGAATGATCAGCTATAAGGGAATAAAGGTTAGTCACTGGATATTGTAATTTTTGCCGATATTTTAGAAAGGTCTAAGAAATTATATGCCGTTTTCACATAATTTAAATATTTTGATTTCCTCGTCATGCCAGAAACTTACTGAACGAGCCTTGTACGGTATAATCCTCTTCTTGTACACACATTTCAAGCAGACAGAAGAACAAAGAATCCTGAAAAGTTCTGATTTTACATAATATTTACAAAAGATTCATCCCTCTGAATTCTTTTATTGGAGATTTAAAAATCACGATAGACAAATTATAAGTTAACTATTTTAATCATGAGGTTCCTTCAACATAAATAATATACGAAGAACAAATGTATTTTTTAGGGTTCCGCAACCAAAGCGGAACAGAGCCCTATTCCTGTCCTTGTGGATCAGGCCTCTAGCTTTTCAACGGATGAATTTGACAGTTCAAATTAGGGCATGCTGTTTATTTAGTTGAACCATGCCGATCATCTTAAAAAAAAAAAAATAGGCTATACTCTCTTGGAGTTTCGTACAAGTGAACGGCGTCAAGAAAACCTCTCTACTCCAACGAGTGTAGTATACATATTTAGAGCTGAGCAGGTTTAAATCTGAGATATTTTTCCGTTTTTTTTTTTTTTACTGAAAAAACAAGACGCGAGCAGCAGTCAAATTTTAGACCATATTTGTTGCAGTGTCTACCTACAAAATCTATTTGTTTAAGATCTTGAAATTTTCCCCAAAATAAAAAAAAATATACTGTATTTAATGTACAAGTACTAATACCGAGTGTCGTGGGTAAGCGGAGGACGCGGGTTCGACTCCCCGTCCGGCCACCCAGATTTGAATTTTCAAGGTTTCCACAAAACACTCCAGGTGAATACCGAGATGATTCCTACAAAAGTCCATGGCCTAATTCCTTCCCAAATTCCTTGTCGCAGCAGTTTCTCACCTCTAATGACCTAACGACGAAGCATAAAACCAAAAGCAAGCAATTATAGCGTTTATCTGGGCTGCAAGCATACTCTAATCTCTTGTTTGCCTTTTG
>JARYHS010012519.1:146750983-146835999 GCA_031002005.1 Vandiemenella viatica | reverse complement strand
GACACCCACTCCCTCTCTTCCCCCCCCCCCCCCCAATTAATTCGAGAAGACATTTTGTTCTAAATTCTCTTAACACACTTTCCTTAAAATTATTGCATCAAAAATTAACACTGTTGACAGTTGCGTTATGTACTTTTCTACAATTATAAATTTTTTGAAAGAAATATTAACAGTAGAAACTCCCGAAAATGATCAATTACTTCTCAGGTAGAGTCAGGGATCCTTTTCTTCTTGATGTCTTACAAAAAAACTCATTATATCATCGATCATTGTTCATTAATTAACAAAACAGAACAAACTATACCTGCCGCGCAAAAAACTAAAAAGAGATGTAGTTTTTGGTTTCTTTTGCTGCAGTTCTGTTCACCTTTCTTTACGCATTATCAGGGAATGATTCTTCGAATTGCTTAAAAGTTTTCTGTGACAATGAAAACTCGTTGGCTAACCGATTTCGATAGTCCTCGTAAAGTTTGTTGTACTGCGCTACTTCACGACACAGCCTGAACTTGAAATAACACTTCAGCGAGCACTATAACTAAAGTTGCACTGAAATTCGCTTCACAGAACAAAATCAAAATTGATTCATGAGCGAGTGATGTGGTCACACTCGGGCGATTATAAACAAAACAGTTTTATTTCAGACCATCACAACAATACGATCTGTCTCTGGAAAACTTCGGGTGTCATCTGTAAGCGAATTTGAGTCTTAATTACTTAATGTTTTTCGAATCGTAATGCGCCGTCGTGTGTCGGTTAGTTCAAATTAAAGCGATGACTTCTAGTCACTCGCAAGAGCTGCACTGTCAGTTCACAGAATATCTAAATTACATACGGAGATAAATATTCACATCCTGTACTTAATTTTAACTGTGACAAATAATATGAATGAAAAGCTACCTGGCTTGGCTCGGATTCCCCCCCCCCTCTCACCATGTTGCGCGGCGTAGCTTTATACTCAATCCCTTCGCCTCTCCAAAACGAAAAACGTAGTTTATGGACGTATCCGTATGGAAAGGATGTGGCCCATGTAATGGCAGCATTTTCCATTTTTTGTTCGTTATTATTTAACTTCTATAGGTGTATTAGGCGATGTTTGGACAGGTGTATCAGTTCGCGACTTCCCTTCAATGAGGTGTAGGGCGTATGATATGCAAGTTGGACGCTTTTTGGATGGGTAAAATCTTATGAGTTCCCGTCACCAACATGCTAATGTTAACAGTATATCTGTTGCGGTCTGGTGACTCAGTGGTTAAGGTGTCTGGCAGGGGGAACGAAAGGTCTCCAGTTCGAATCCCATAACCCGACCTTCACCTCTTGCACAGATTACTGTTTAGTGTGAAGTACGGCGGAACGGTTCCGTGTTTCGAATTCCACATAAAGTGTAGAACCCCTGTACCTGGTAGCACTGCCGTATTAGGTAAAGGTGGCTACGCCGGGGGCGGAATGCGCAGCCAATAGAAACCATGCCGTTACGTCATTACAGACACATGAAATTATTATTATTTAGTATATCTGTTGCTAGGGAGCGTCTATAAACTACGTGGCTTGGTCTGGGGGGGGGGGGGAATGGTTGGCTGGAGAGCTACGCTGGGCTACGTGGTGGGAGGGGGGTTCCGAGCCATTCATATTATTTGTCACAGTTAAAATGAGGTACAGAACACAAAACAGCATGTAAATATTTATCTCCGCTATTTAATTATCTCCGTATGTAATTTACGATAGTCTGACAAGAGATAAACAGTACAAAATGTCTCCTGGAATCAATATGGAAAAAGCTTCGTTATTCGTGGGAGGGAGGGGGGGGGGGGGGGTTTAGAGACAAAAGCCACGTTGGGCTACATGGGGGAGAGGGGGGTTTACAGGTGGCCAAAATGGAGCTACGTGGTTTATGGACGCTCCCTTATAACTATGACGTCTTTCGAGTATGATATTCATAGTTTTAAATTTTTACTTCTGTCGGCAGTACTCAATGACTACCATCTGAATTTTTTGTTAGGGCTTTACGCCTCGTTTACGTCGAGAACATTAGGTTCGGAAAAGGACGGGGGCAAGGAACGGGAAGGAATTCTGCAATGGCCTTTTGAAAGAAGCATCCCGGCATTCGCCTGGAGTGATTTAGGAAAATCCTGTGAAACCAAAACCTGGATGCCCGAACGGAGATTCGAACCGGTGTCCTCCAGAATGTGATGCCAGAGCGTTACCCCTCACCCACCGCGCTCAGTCATTTTAAATGATAATTAACCTGTTAAGTACAGACAGTCGACAAAGCAGACGTGAGTCTGTATGAAACCGTAAACTACTCTAGTGCTGTCCATACCCAAAACACGCTCAGGGGGTTACATATAGCGACAAATATTAATTGAGCTGTTTAAAATAAAATACCTGGTGGGTGAGTTGGATTCTACAATTGGCAAGAATGCGGTTTCGATACACGGTCTTGTCAATCAGATTTTCGTTGCTTCCTTAACACTCCAAGTGAACGCCCCGATGGTACCTTCAAAATGGCGTGACAGAATTTCTTGCTGTTCCTTGCCAAAATTTCTCTGCCAACTGTAATTACATTGACGTATACTTCGTCGGGACGAAAATTCTAATTAAAAGCTTACATAAATTGTTAACGAGGAAGTTAAATGATATTAAGCTGGCATTAAGAAACAAGTCAGCAGATCTGATTGCATAGGACAAAATGCAAGAAACTTGACTGTAAGCTGAATAAAAGAATTAATTGAAACCAACTTCGAAGTGTGAGGTTTAAAGTGATGTTAATTGGAACCATAGTTCATTTATGTCACAATTTTGTTGATTTTCTCACCTCTTGTTATCTATTATCACTAGTTACTTCCTTGCAACTTCTACATCTACATCTATGCAATTCACAAATATTGCGGGTGGCAGAGGGTGCTAAGCACCTATCTTAATTCTGTGCATTCCGATCCCGAAGAGAACGAGGAAAGAAAGAATATATAAAAGCGTCAGTATGGCATCTTATTTCTCTAATTTTATCCCTCCTGTCATTGCGACCTAAATACGTTGTCGGTAGAAGTATTTCATCAAACTCGTAAATTAAATAATTTCGCATATTCTCCAATAAATTCAAACGAAAACGACGTCGTCTGTCTGCCAAACAACCCAGCCCACTTCATTTCTTGAGGTAACACAGAAGCTGTAATGAATTACGTGTTATACTAGGAAACACAAAAACAAGAAGCAAGAGCCTCAACATCTATGCAAATTCCCACTGTACTCGTACGAGACACGACAATCCCTGAGACTTTAAGTCCCCTCAGCAGGATTTCGTTCCACTCTACTTTCTCTCTTTTTAGAGAGACGCGCTTCTCTGAGAGACTTGCTCTGCGCGGCTTAGCGAGCGTTACTTGTTGGTGAGGCGGGAGACAGTGATTTTATATTCACTAAGCTGTTTCCGAAAACTTTGTACGAGGCGCCTCGGCCCATTGTCTGAGGCTGCTGCAGCCACGGGGGAGCCGGCCTAACCGTCTGTACACACCGCCTCCTGTATGCATTATTCAAGGTCGCATTTTGCATAAACGGTGTGACATGTTAGCGTACTGACTGTAGCTATCATGGAACAAAGGTCGCTTTCACTTGTTGATTCACTAACGAGTCTTTCGTTTCTGCATTAAGAAAATATCGTTCTCTGCGATGTAATTCGGTAAAGGCGACTAAACATTCTTGCTGTTTTACAGTGTCAATGAATTCTATGTTTACGTTGGACATGCTACCAAATTTCTAGTACTTATTTCTTCATGCCTATATAACCTTGTTACAGCATGTGGTGTTACATGTGGTAAGAAAAATTAAATCGGTCAGCATCAATTCATGCGTAAAAAAATTGCCAAGATCATCACGTTAACGACGCGAGCACTCATGGGGGGTCCACTATATATGCGAGCCAACAGAATCCACAAAGATTGACACCATCTGACATCCTTCATGACACAGCGGTAGAAGTTTTCAAACAAACGGAATAATTTTATGACAGGATAGGAAAATTCATAAAAAAAACTGACGAAAGGATACATACCCTTGTCACAACAATGCCAAGTTACTGGCACGCCTATGAAATGCCATTAAGTAGGAGTATTATATATCAGACGGAAGGAAACTGGTATGATTATAAGAACCATAGCCATGTTTTCCCCACAAAGAGTAATCTACAAATATACTCTGCAATTTCTCTTTGTTGAATACTCCAATCCCTAATGGTACGAGCGAAAAAAAGAATTCATATAAGAATCATTGTGGCACCTTATACCTCTAATCATATCTTTCCTGTCATTCCGGCTCAAATAGGTTGGTGGACGAAGTATTTCACTACACTAGTAAGTTAAAGTGGGAGTACAAATGTTTACCAATTAGTTTAAACGAAACGGGCGTCGTCTGTCTACCAGAGACTCCCAGCCTAGTCTATAGATCAGTTCTGTCACGCTTTCATAAGGACTGTAGCATGCGATCACGAATCGAGCGGCTCTTCTCTGTACTTTCTCTAAACTTTCGATCAACCCCTTACGAAACGGATCCCAAATGGCACAACAGTCAAAATGTTGACGCACAAGAGATTTGTACGCTATCTCCTTTGTTTGTTCATTATAATTTTTCAAGATTCTACCTGTGAATCGCAGCCTAGAATTAGCTCTACCTACTAACGAATTAATGTGTATGTCCGATTTCATGTTCCTTTGTACTGTTACTCCCAAATATTTCATAGAATCAACCATATCAATAACTGAATTGTTTAACACGTATTTCTGTGACAACTGGATTCTTTTTGTTAGTTATGCTCATTGTCTTACACTTTTTTACAATTTAGTGTAAGTTGCCACTCAGTGCACCATGCCAAAATAACATCCATATCACGCTGAATTTCTAAGCAATCGGTCAAATTTGGTAGTAAGAGAAGTCCCCAAAAATTAGCCTATCTAATACAAAGTGACACCTTGGTTGAGCTAACTTGGTAGCGGAACTTTTACAAACACGCCGTTATGGCAGAGACAAAAAAAAAAAAAAAAGCAGCGCATCTCTAAGTTTGTGAAAGGCGAAGTTGAGAGTTTTTAATGACAGGAAATGCAGTTTATACCCACCTCCCAACGACATTGGTATTTTCCAGATGTTTGGAAACTTACAGTGACGTATCGCAGAAATATGATGAAAGCAGTAGTGGATGGGATTACCGTAAATATTCAATGTGGAGAAGTAAAATTGATTATCAAGGCTGGACATTACGCTAATTTCTGCCCATCGGCTCTCGAAATTGTTTGCAGAATGAAATGATTGTACGATGCCGATCGCGAGGCTTGATGCGGACGGGATGGAGCCGAGAGTGGTATTCCATCTTTGGTTCTGACTACAAGCTGTTGGCCGAGCTCTTGGCACGCCAACGCCTGAAGACCTCCTCACTACTGGTAGCGGTTCAACGCAACGCCCCATCACTACTTCACACAAGCTGCCGGGGGTGACACGGTTTGCGGAGTCACCACTTACTATCGCAGCTTCATGTCGCAAAGCCAAGATCACGAAATGGCAGTTTTCTCTTGCATTCCACTGCTGCCCACTCCAGTATATGAACGGTAAAGGAACTTAGTTTTTTCCAGAGTTGTACCAGAACTCAGTTTTCAAAACGCGCAGTAAACACCTGTAATTATAGCACTATGAAATGCTAAGATTTTTGCATACAGGGTGTTGAAAAAGTATAAAATATTTTAGAAAGTGATGATATGCATCAAAATAAGACAAAAAGTAGCAAACGCATTTTCAGATTCTTCGTGATTTAATAAATACAGTAATTAATTAGTTCACAATGTACTTCAGCTTAAACTTTCGTTTATTTCCAGAGAACACGTCAACGATATTCTTTACATGCATAGATACAATCCAGAGATACTACTAACGCAGTGCTTGGCAGTTGCAAAGTGAATCTGTATAAACTACTACTGTCCTTCTGCTGATTTCTTTATATAGACTCTATCGAAATTTCTAGAACTTCCGGCAGATAGTTATCGAACATTAACAATTACTTAAACTATAAAACATATTAAAAACAGTCAGAATTAGTACTTAATCATTTAACATTATTACAAAACGGTCATAAATGGAAATTAAAGATATTTAAACACAAAATTATTTACATAAATCATTTTAAACTGTAGTAAATTGTCCTTTAGACATCGTAACTTGCATTAATACTTGGAATTACCAACATTTAAGCAATTCTCTTGCATTATTCTGTTCTTAAACATATTAAATGTCCTTTTAATAATTTCTTTTCATAAAATAAAGTCTATATACACTGATTTACAAGAAATTGCAAAACAAACATACTAGATCATATTCAAGCAAACTTTAGCTCACTACAAATACTTCATTAAACACAAGACTATTTAAAGTTCAGGTATGAGGGCTGTTACAGCATGCTTTTGAGTTATTACCAGGTCTGTAATGTGGCGCCAGACCTAGACAATGCATGCCTCATCCCTTCAGCGTAAGGAATCACACACTCTCTGAAACTGTTCTGGTTAATTCTGTACGCGATGACTTGCACTGAAGACTTACATGACAAACCAACAAAGTTTTAAAGAGTGCGTAATTACTTACGCCGAAGGGCTGAAGCATGGATTGCCGTGGACAAGCGTGACAATGCAGACCTGTCATTAACTCCAAAAGTATGCGTTTGCGTTCCTATGTTTATTATACATTTTTTCTTATTCTGATACATACTATCACCTCCTAAAATATGATACATTTTCTTTTAACACCCTATGTAAAGAGTAATTTCAATCACATTACTGGCCTTTGATATAATTGAGAAACAGTTCATTCACTTTTATTTGTTCGAAACAAAATATGTTAATATTTGTTTGTAAAATCGTGTTTTTTAATTTATAGTGTGATAGCGATAACCACCTTTCCTTATGAATCACTATTTTATTTGTAAAAGTACTAAGGTGTATTTAACTGAACCAATTGGCAACCTAAGTATCACATTCATTTAATTACTTTGCATTCATGTTTAACGCCGAGCTATTAAACATTATCCTCACAGTGAATAATTTCTTTAAAAACCCTCACAATGATTAAAAGGAAACATTTCAATGTCGCTCAGCTATTGGGGAATTAGTGATATGAATTATAATATTCCCTTACACCCAGTGATTAGCATTTCAAATAGTACATTCAGCGAAAGGTATGAAGAATCCACATAATCGAAATGAATTACTTTCCACTTCAGTCTACATGAAATAAAGTACATATCTCTGCAAGTATTAAGCTAGGGTTTATCTAACAGGAAACAAGAAGCTTCACCAAGTAATTTTTTAAATATATACTTATCAAAAAATCATAAAAGCTTTGAATCTATTCAAATTTTTATAAAATGAAATAGCAAGTTTTTTATGTTTTCTATAGTAGATTAATTTTTCGAAGTAGTGTCCTTTCGTTTAGGAACCATACTTTGATCAACGTATGTCCGAACAGTCATATGTATAATCTGGAATTTTGATGGTAAGTACGGAGCCAATGCTTACCATAAATGAAAGCATCGACATGGCGTCATAGCGTTATAGACTCGACGATGAAGCTGACCTTTTAATAGTTTCGACTGCAATTGAGGGTATACTCTTGTCGCAAATTTTCCCAACCTACTTGTCTTACTTTAAATTCTTTAAATGTTTCAGTTAAATTATTCGACATCTCTTTTGATAATTTGTTCTTATCCTTAACTCCCTTACCTCAAATGAAAACATTTATACTTCGTGTGCCCAAAACCAAGACGTAGTAAATCATCATGTTCATCTTTTCTCTTTTACGTACTAGTCCAATTCTATTTCCAGTATTCACCAGGGGATCATCGCCAACTAGTATATTTTTATCATTTCCCTAATACATACTCTCGTCGTCCCCTCAAACAGATGTAGTGATTTGAAATTTCTCGCTATAACATCCTTTTTGTTTCCTGGTCCAGGTATTTGAATTTTGTGCCTACAACCTGCAATTCCCTCTCCACTCTAAATCGTAAATATCGTTGTCAGACAAACGCCTTTGCTGTTTTATTGCTGTGATAAAGTCTTCAAGCATTTTATGACAGATAATTTTTACAAAACACAAATCAGAATCTGGTTTATTACCCTTAAAGTCTATGTCCCATACAAAACGTTTTGTTTTTTTATCTATGTAGTTATGTAGCTCCTTTTACTTTGATATTTGCTTAATCAATTCCTTTTCTTTTTATAAAGATTTACAGTCTTATCTCGTTTTAATCGCATTGTGCAGCATTGTGTCGTCCTCAAACAACTTAACTTCTAACTTATGGTTAGCAACAGAATAATTAATACAATTTATCCTGTAAGTCGTATTGTAATCATTACATGCAACTGAAAAATTCAATCAGTAATTTTCAAATTCTTACTTTAAAAAATATGAAATCTTTTTTTCCTAAATACGATTTGTAAGATTTACCTTTCCGTGATTACACACTTCATTCGTACCACATTCCTCAGAGTATGACGTGGTTAATCATTTGAAATACACTCGAAGTTTTATTTCCTAAAATGAAGTGGATAGGTCAGTAATTTTGCTGAAAAATTAATGCAAAAGTGTTGAATCTGAAGATTATAACTAAACTTTTTCATTGATGTTATCACTTCTTTTACTCTCCCTCAGAATTTGTCAACAATTGGCGTTCAGTTTCACTAAGACATGAGCGAACTCGCAGTCAAAAATGGAAAAATCAGGAAATATATCCTCTCCTGGGTATAAGAAATGAAAGACGAAATTATATTTAAAATTTCTGCTTTCTCGTTGCTAAAGAAGAAATGGGAGATTACGTTGATTTGGCTGCACCGATTGAAATAAGAAATATTATCAGGAAACAACAAAGCCCAGGAGAAGACAAAATTACAAACTGTCAATTGAAACACCTGCCTAGGAAAGGAATAGTATCATTAACGAGAATAGTGAACAGCTGCTTCAGTAAACTCTACTTCCCTGCAGACTGGGCAAAAATACTGTAATACCAGTCCCCGAAGCTGGGAAAAACTCATCCTTGCCGGCCAATTAGCCTGTTCAACTCTACAACAAAAGTGCTGGAAAGAGTTGTTTTAGCAAAAATACAGAAGAAACTGGCTGAACAGAATACCATTCACAAAGAACAGTATGGTTTCCAACCTCGCTTGTCAACGACAGTACAGCTTCTACACCTGGCTGAGAATATAAGCAAAGGGTTCAATCTTGGCAGATCCACAGCAGCAGCTTTTATTGATGTGTATAAAGACTACGACAAGGTGTGGCACCAAAATGTCATCATCACCATTATCGTTGGGGACCATCTCCAGTTTTCCGGTTGTGGTTTACGAGCGTTGGTTGTTATAAACGAAATAAAATAACGATAAACTCCAAAAAATCCGCAGCAATATATTTTACACATAAAAGACCGGAACTAAACCACCACCTGACTATATTCGGAAAACAGATACCGTGGAAGAACCATCACAAGTACCTAGGAGTTACTATCGACAGAAAACTCAGATTTCGTCAACAAATAGTAGAAAAACGGCTAATCGTCCTAGCACTTATTTTCTATACTGATAAGTCTTCAGTGAACCTAAAAACAAAACTCCATCTTTACAAATCATCAGTATTACCAGTCATAACATATGGCTGTCAAATTTGGGGAACAACGTGTAAAACAAATCTATCGCATTTACAAATATTACAAAACAGATGCCTCCGTCTAATCCTAAATGCTGACAGAAGAACGAAAATTACTGAAATGCACGAAGTATCACAAATGGAAACAATCGACCGAGTCGTAAAAATACTAACCTAATCCTTCCATCAAATACTTGAAACACTACACCAAACAGAAGATAGACTGCATAACATTGGAATAACAGTTCCAAAACGGTGGCACAAGTACAAGGTGCCACTATCAATTATTCACCCACCAATTTGAAATTACCAACACATCAAAGGGGTTTTTACAAAGACCGCCGAGGAGGCAGAAATTTTCCCCTTACGGTGAAAAATAGAACAAACAACAATGAACTATTAAACCCCTAGCCAAGACGCCAAAGGTGTCGGTGCCAGGAACCCAATAACATCAGGAAAAAAAAACAATGGATGTATATTTGCTTCCGCAATATATATATTTCATCTTTATTCCCCCCCCCCTCCCCCATGAAACTATATAAACACAAATTTTTGGATGTAAAAAGCAGTATGATATGCAGAAATGTTATATGTTCACATCTCGAAATCCCATCTTGCATAATTAGAAAGTTTTCATTGCACTGACATTAAGGAGGCAGTTAAAAAGAATGATGGCTATGTATAAGGTAAACCTTGGCGATGAATCCTAGACGTATATTTAGTGAAACATTAGGATTAATGTAATAAAATAACACAATCAGTAAATGATATGATAAAAGAGCCAAAATGGGATTCATTCGAATATAGAAAGAGAGTGATGAAATTCGTGGGAGTGTACAAGGAGTATACTGGTGATAAGGCGTGGAAATATATTGGTGTAAGAATTAGGAGTAGTACTTGGAAAAGACAATGATGACTAGCTGTTACTTGATTTCAGGCACAAGGGTGTGGAAATATTTTCTTTTGTAGGTAAGAGTGTCGGTGATTAAAATAGGTTAACAAGAGACATCATGAATAAATTACCAAATCGCTGAAAGAAATTAAAGTTGAAATTTGCTGAGGGCAAACGTAGGCGAGCAAAGGAAAGGGGACTGTTGGGTGTGCGGGCAGATTGCCACCAAACCGTGCGTTCCATCGTAATTAAATTCAATTAAAGGAAAATAAGAACAGTTCATAACATTGTTCTTGATTTCGGACATAATGGAAAGGGAAAATTTTTGTTTGTTTGAAAGGTAGTCAAGGAATGAGTAATCGAGGGAGTTTCCGCACAAATATCTCAAAGTGTGCCCAACATAAAAGCATAAGGAAACTGCTACTGGAGTATAAGCTCCATCGCAACTAAAACTAATGACAGTAAGAGCTGTCATTGTTTTCCTTCTTAACTTTACATATTATACAAAATATCTGTTTTTGTTTCACTGTCTCCTTCTAGCAGAAAATGTGTTTTTGGCTAGTAATAAGAATAAAGATGAACGGTATAGACAACAAACTACAAAAACTACAGAGAAAATATCAAACATAGAATCAGACATGAAGAAAAATAGCTGAAATTTTATGGACATCTGGGTAGACTTCCGAAGGAAAGAATCTCAAGACAAATTTCAAAATACACACAAACAGTAAAAATAACAACCACATGGATGAAGGAGGTGGAGAAAGACCTGAAATCTGCAAGAATTGCTAAAGGAGACGTCACAGACAGAGAGATTTTTAGTAAGAAAGTGAACTCATAGGAAGTTATTTCAGAGAAAATAAAGAAAATATCTAAACGTGTCTGGACTGCTGAAGAAAAGAAAACCGTCAGTGAAAGAATGATAAAAGATTGGTCCGACAAGAAGAACATCCCAAAGAGGAACTGAGCGCATCCAGTCAGGATTGCTTATCATTCTCCGTTATGGGGATAATAATAATAATTTGGTTTTAATAAGATGTAAAATTTCTCATTCGAGTTTCTTCCTGTTTTCTACATTTTAACATACTTGACTGGCTGTGGTTGATTGTAGGAAATGTCTAAATAGTGAGACTCTATCAGACTTTGGAATGGCTAACCGACAGAGAAATAATTATCTCTCTGTACTGGGCATTCGAGATGAGAGGGGAACAATATAAAAAAGACGGTATATTTTTATGAACATATGGTGAAGAAAACATCTTTCGTTGAGTCACTTTACCGACAGAAATTTGTCGATATTTTATTCAGTGGCTCAGTGATCTTAGTAGAAGAGGTCTTCGTGTGGAAATCGCTATCATAGATCGAATAAGTCTGGAAAATACTACGTCACCTCTGGTTTCGTCCCCTAAAGCAGTTCTGCCAGGTGGGCCTCCGTTTAAGAGAAATCTGGGATTGAAAAGTGTAAAAGTTGTGTCTGAATGACATACCTCCACGGAAATCCGTTTGTTAATAACATTGGTTTAGCCGTGCGTGTCAAGGCGGTATCCTAAATTCGATGCCAAAACCCACAAAATATTTTTTTTCTGTTTGTATTTTTTTAATTGCTAATCGATCTTGTACAAATTTGTTTGGGAACAAATTCTCCCAATTATTTATTTTCCTTTTGATGATGTAAATCATAAAAACATTTGAAACAAAAATAATGTGCACACCAGGAACATTTTATAAAGGATATCCTTCCGCGGCCACATACAGTATTTATTATTGATGTAGGAAAGCAGATTTTGTTAAAATTTTCAAATTCCAGCCTTTCCTTCGTTAATTTTGAACAATATCAGGCATATTTTACCATGTCATAAAGCACAGGCAAAATGTGGTGAAATTGACTGTATCTTCACAAAAAGATATTTCAGATAATCTTGCAACAGTTCGGGCGCATTATGAAACCATTTTATTAGTATTTTTACCTGACGGTAGACATTCACATCACATTGCTGACATTAATGCGTGCATTTGGGTGATATCACTTTTAATGTGCAAGTAACATTATCATTTGAGAAAACCTGATCATAAACCGTCGTATCAACATTACCACTCCATGAATCTACCAACAAAAATTATTCATTTATAACGAATGGTTATATGACTACAAAAAAATGTTATACAATTCTCTCGTCAGCTTTTCCGATTTTGAACATGTCATAGTAAAGCATCCATACTCCAGCTCCAAGCGGCGAATTTCTTCACGTATCATTGGACCATACTGGTTGCCTGGTTCCTCAGAACACAGGAATATGTGTGGTAGCAATTCTCCAGATAGTGTCAAACCATACTGCGCCGTCTGTGAATGAGCACGAGCGCAGTCTTCGTCTCTATGTATTCCAGAGTGTTATTATAAGCACGTGCATAGCCACATCCAGTTTGATCAGTATTAATAACAAGTTTTAAACTGAAATTATGAATTTACAAATGTTAACGAAATCTGCTTTCCTGCATTAATAATAAATACTGTATGTGGCTGTGGAAGGATATCCTTTATAAAATGTTTCTGGTGTGCACGTAATGTTTGTTTCAAATGTTTTATGATTTATGTCATCCAAAGAAAAATAAATAATTTGGAAAATTTGTTTCAAAAGAAATTTGGAATGCTACAAGATCGAACACCAATAACAAAAATACTGACAGAAAATATATATATATTTCACTAGGCGTGGGATCGAACATAGAATCCCCGGTTCAGGAACACACCTCCTAAACACGCATGCCTATACCAATTTTATTAACAAAAAAGGGCTTCCGTATGTGTATAGTTCATTTAAACGCAATTTTAACATTTTTTAATCCCCTATTTCTCTTAAACGGAGGCCCACCAGGCAGAACTGTTTTAGGGCGAGAAACCAGAGGTGACGTACTATTTACAGACTTGTTCGTTCTACGATAGCGATTTCCTCACTGAAGACCTTTCCTAGTCAGCATGAGGGGATAAAAATAATAAAAATTATTGTAATTTATTTGATTTTTTTACAAAAATAATAATTGATGGCACATCTAGATTTGACTTTCAATTAATATGCTCAGTTTCACATATACATGTGCAGCAGTTTTTTCAAAAAGTGTACCACAGAAGTGTACAAATCGTCTCCTAGTAATTGTGTAAAGTACCTTAAGTAAAGTAACTGTCCTCTACTTGGGGTTAACCTCCTAAGTTCCTTCGCAGATGTTTTTATCAATTCTTCTCGCAACCATCATATAGTGCTTAGTACATGTCGCTTCACTCTGCCTTACACCGCTGACTGTAGCATACTGCTCTGCCTGTAGTGAATACTCTAACTACTGTTCCCACTCTGCTCGCGTGATGCATGCATAATACATGACTGCCTCGGAGCAAAGCAGTCAGCCTGCTCGTAAGGGGATCCGAGCCGTTTAGCGGGCTGCATACCTGTTTGCTGGTGTGAGCGTGATTGCTCGAGCTTCACGCTAGCGTCTCTCTATCTCTCAGAGCATACATATATGCTGTACTGCTTTGTCAGTGCTAAGAAGACGAGGGCTTGGCGTCCGCAGAAGTTTAACCAAGTTTAAACAAGAGTAGATTGATTGTTCAATAATTCAACCCTACTCATTTTCGAATTTAAGCTATTACCTAACAGTGCAACAACAACTATGTAATATCTTCTCTTTGCGTATTGACACGTATTGACAAGGGAAAAAAAGAAAAAATCTATTTTATGATTAAAAATAATGTTTGGGAAGTGTTTTATGAGTTTTAATGAGTGATGATGTCTGATGAATATTCACCAAAGCAGCAAGATGAAGTAACCTACTGATTGATGCTATGCTGCAAATACACAAAAAATTCCTGAAGAAAAATTCCGTGCTCCCAATCACGCGGAAACTTCAACAAAGAATTCATCAGCCTAAGGACTAATGAAGAATGTTGTACTCTTGCTGGTAGGTCAGTTGAAGCAGACTAACAACCATCGGAAGCTATTCAACACCTGATGAAGATAGCAGAGCCAGTTATAGAAACGTTGTGTTTTGACGATACTATCCGACTTGACGCACGTGAAGAATACAAGTTTTGAAAGTACGCAAGTTGTAGTCAGCAGAATGCTAAGTCAGGAGGTTGTAATACAGCACTTTTAATATCTTACACACCACTAGCTTTGCTGGATCTTTAGATTATCGTCAGACTTAAACACTCTGGTCGCGCACACTGTTCTGCAACATACATCCCCCGCAAACAATAGCGATTAAAAATAATAACACTGACGTTAAACGTACGTGACATCAGACCTCCGAGAATCCAGCGAATATTCTGTCAGCCAGCTCTTTCGCTTTCTCTGACTTTCTTATCGCCTAACCTACTAACCAACCAGCTATGGGGACTTTCCAACTCCTAAGTACCCATTTCCATTCGAATCCTCTTTAAATCACTGGAGACTTATACTACTGAACTGTCTACTGCGAGGGGTTTCGATGGGCGTGATGTTTTGCGTATTCCTCTAAATACGTTTCTCAGAGAGAGAAAAAAAAATTGTGTCCAGCTTTGTAACTAAGTAATTTGCGGAATCAGAGATTTTCTCATTCAGTCTGTGAATTAATCAATATTGATTTCTCAGGCTTCCGTCACCGGTTTTGTTAATAATAACAGGATTTTCCGGGAAATCCACGTGATTTCTTTGTAATGTCGACTGATATGCTATCTACATAAAAGGCTACTTTGAGTCACCGTATCCGTAACGCAGCCGGCCTGCACTAACGGACTAATTGCAGCCAGAGATATTACTGCAAAATTTACGTTATGTGCATTATTTAATAGCAATTCTATCTAGTTAAGCAACTACGAAGAAATAAATTGCAACAACAGCAAAAAAACAGTACTTATAGTGTATAAATTAATATATTAGTTACTAGTTGCATTTTTTTATATATATATATATTCAGTCGGAGTAACTTTTTTTTCTTACACTATCTGTCTAGAAATATCGCTGTCATTGTAAACTAAGAAACATGCACGACATTAAATTCACACTAGCAGAGTAACCCGGCGTTGTCCGGTCTAATCGGGATTGATTTACCCATACAATATTTTTATATTTCCGATGTGAATCAGGTGATCAAATTTTCATTAATTTAGCACCAGCCATTTCCAGAATAAACTAAGCATTGGTATACCCGAACAGTTCCGCGAACGAGGTGAATTGGATGCTGTGATGCAGATGTTTACATTTTGGTTCAGGTTGCATTTCAACATAATCACAACGGTGTTGACTGAAGCTTTGTGTAAAGAGCATTAACAAAAATTAAGGGTGAGTGAAGGGGGACAGGACTTGGATTTTTGCGAACCAAATGTTGATCTAATTTTTTATGTGTTTTAAAGTATAAGTGTGCAAAGTTCCATCGAAATTTGATTTAAAAAAATGTGGGTTTGTGTAAAAATTAAGGGGTGTAAAGAAGTTAAAGGGGTGGTGTTTGGAATAATTTTTTTTTTTTTTTTTTATTTTTTTTTTTTTTTTTTTTTTTTTTAGAAATCTTCTCCGTGAAAAAATACATCTATATGCCAACTTTCATGAGGATGTAACAGTCTATTCATCTCGGATATATACACACAGTTATACCAACATCCTTTTTATGTATTTAGACGTTTCCTTTATATTCTATGTCACTGTTATAATAAGCTCGAAGAAATTAAGCGCCTGAACTCTCCATTCAACACGTCATTTTTGGCAAGCTTATAAATTAGTTAAAATAAATTCAATATAATTTTGTTAAAGCTGTATGTATCATTAAGATAGAGGTAATGAGAGCAGGGAGGAAACAGCAAGGAATTCGTATATGAACTACGGAATGAAACTCCCTTCCCCCTGTATGAGCCTATGGTGATTTCAGGAAACGACTGAAAACTGAAATCTCGATAGTCGATCTGGGGATCGAACGCTAGGTCCGAACATTTCCCGCCTATTAAAAAGAATTAACCGAAATTTTCAAGAAAGCGGCTTAGATCAAATGCATGAAAATTTATTCTGGTATGTATTCGAAATTTTACAGTAATTTGATCCAGACCAGCATATTTGGCAGAGTGTGGTTGAACAGGCTTTGGTCCGATTAATTATGAATTTTTAGATGGTTCCTTGTGACTGCAAGGGAAAATACTTTACACAAATAGAACATCAGAAATTGAAATTTCTGAAAGATTACACATTTCTCATATTCTCAATGGTTTCTTCGTAAAAAAAATATGTAAAATCCACAGCCTAATGATAAATGGTGTTTTATGAAAATGAAAGTGACAATAATTTTTAAGTGGAGAGTGTTATGTAAAAAAAGAGAGATGATCAAACATGGTGTCACTCATTCTTGTCCACTAGTCCTAAAGTCACGAGATTACTACAAACTTACATGACCCATCCGACGGACGGTTAACTAACAACTGTTTCGGTTTTTTTTTAAGAATTCTGTCATGGAATTTTGAAGGAACCATCCAAGCATTCGCCTGGAGTGACTTAGGGAAACCATGGAGAACTAAATCTGGATGCCCGGACAGAGATTCGAATACGCGTCCTCACAAATACGAGGCCACCACCCTCCATAATTGTTTCATTTACCCTTAATCCAAACGCGCTGTGTTTAACTTTGAGATTTATTTCAGAACTTTGGTTCAAAATATGGTAACTTTGAATCGTGTACCATAACCTCTTCTTCCTATTTGACAAGTCCGAAATGGTGAAGATTACTTCTGTCACCGTGTTTCTAACCAACTAAGCATTTGGGAGACGCATAAAAAGAAAGTTCGCAGTGCCTAATCGTTCTCAGACAACTACACCACATACAGACCTTAAAATATGTTAAAAAAGAGAAATATTCAGTGCCTTATTCTCAACTGGATGATTATTGCCTACGTTTTTTTCTGTTTAATAATAGAGAGACAAAATAATTAGTACTGCACATTTATATTCTGTTTCTTGTCCAGTTTCTCTGCTACTCAAAAGTTTTCGTCCAGTGTCTTATCATAGAAACTGCAAGTGTTTCATTGAGTCTATTGAATTAACTTCGTTTACAGAAACGGTCAATTCAGAAACATAGAGAATGAACCTACACGAAATAACTTTTTTTCGTTTACACATTACACGACAGCAGCTACTGGGATCCATGAAGGTGTCGTAAAACGTCTGCACGCCCCTCAGCCGTCGGTCCCTCCAGTTTATCTGCTGTTGACTCAGGTTTACCGCCGACGCATCCTGACGCCGCCGAAATATTGCTCGCTCAGCCGCGTCAGGAACAACAATGGCGCGATTAGCATGCGGTGCGGACGCGTGTGTGACGCTGCTTTTTGCTTTGTTCGCCTCCGATTGTGGCCGCGACGGATTAATAACCGAGTGAAGTGGCTGACAGTGTGAATAGGCCGTCACTATGCCGCAAAGCCCCCAACGAGGGAATGGTAGAGCAGGTGTGTAGCACATTCAGATCCTCTACGTAGTTTACGGTGATAATATACGTGGTAAACATATTATTACCTAGCGTGATGGTGTAACGGCTAGCGTTCTGGCCTCGCATTCGGGAGGACGGCGGTTCGAATCCCCGTCCGGGCATCCAGATTTGGGTTTTCCATGGTTTCCCAAATCACTCCAGGCAAATGCCGAGATGCTTCCTTCAAAAGGCCATGGCCGAATTCCTTCCCATTCCTTGCCCCCCATTCTTTCCCGTCTCTAAAGACCTCGCTGTTGAGAGACATTAAGCAGTTAAAAAAATATTATTTCATCAATCATATAAATGAATTAACTGCCAAAAGAATCTCCATATAAGTTGTACTCCAGCACTAGTTAATATTTCATAATTCGTACAGTGTTAGCAGCTGATATTCACTTGCGGGGAAAATAATCATTTAGTATCATACTTTTTCATGAGCGGCCTGGTGGCTCAGTGGTTAAGTCCCTGGTTCGAATACCAGTCTCGACGGGGATTTTCATAAGCCCATAACTCGTCCTACACATTTGGCACAGCTTACTGTGTAGTGTGAAGAATGCCAGAACGCTTCCGAGGTTCTGATTCAATGATAAACTGTAGGTGTCCTCTAGGGCAACAACTCTAGTTGAAACACTGATGTGTACACATCCACAGCAAATTCCAGCCAAACAAAGGTTTAACGTGGTCTTATACATCATTCTATCCATATTATTACTATACCACCGCAGACGTGTTAATCAAGTTAATTTCTCAAACTGCAAATTTCAAGAAATTCTTCAAAGGAAGACATAATAGAGTGAGGTGACGTTATCAAATGAGTGTACTAGATGGTAAGTCAACTTGCACAAACATCACTATCATTAGTACAAAGAGGAGTTAAGTATTCTGTAATACATCTGTTTAATAAACTTCCCAAGAGTACAAAAAAGTGTTTATATAATAAAGATTTATTCAAAGAAAAACTAAAATATTGGTAACTCCTTCTACTCCATTCAAAAATTTGAACAAAATAATTAATAGTATTCAATACGAGCTTTTGAAATAACCAGTTGCAAAAACTAATGTTTATGTTTTATTCTCTTTTTTGTCTTTGTAAAATATAATTTGTTCACTATGACATTATGACTCATATTGAATGTACGTACATTAGCCATGACATTTTTCACATCCCAAAGGTCCTTCCTGAGCAGGGATTCATGGGAGAAGATTGATAAATAAATAAATAAGTTGCCACATTGTAAAACATAGGACGAGTTATAACGGACTGTACTACAGTTACGAAGGAACAACAATACTAAATTGTATGGATCGGTTACCTGAAAAACATTATCAAACTTACGGGATTAGAATATAAATGTAAATGAACGAAGTGATTACACGACAGCAAGTGAAGTGCCATAAATTAACATTGAAGAGGGAAACAAAACAAACAAAAAAGAGTCATTCTAAGAAGTGTAAACCAATCCCAAAAATTAATAGTACAGGAAAAGGGCACTTGAAAAATTACCTATCTTCAAACTACGTTTTATCATCGCCATGTTCGAGACTTTGTGAGGCAGCACCACAGGGCCAGAGTAATATACCATCAGTACTGATAATTATAATCCAAAGGACAACTGAATCCCATAGTTTTCATGTACTATTTACATATCAAACTAACTATAACATCGAAGATATACCTCTATTCTCGAAATATAGAAATTAAACCAGATATAAAGATACCGAAACCAAACATTCTTTCATCGATATTAAAAATGTGCTTACACAAATTCCAGTTCAAATTGTCCATAAAAATGAATATATAACCTGGCAATACAATACAACAAATTTTATATATCATTACCTCACAATTGTTAGAAGAGATTTTGTTGTTCTGCAACCAGAATACGATTATTCCTTCAGTATTCCCTGAATATACATCATTATTGTCTACAATGATTACAGATTTCACACTGGACTCATAAAAATTCTATTTTTTTGTATCTTCTTGATGTGGTTACCGTAACGTCCAAACGTTAGATACAATTTAGCTTACGTTCTCTTAAATACCCAGCTAAGTCCATTTACCAGCTCTCTTACTGACTATGTATAAAACATTAAGTAAGGAAACGTTAAGTTTTAGAGTCTTGAGTTTCTTATTACGACAAGATGAAACATCAGTTCATTTTTTATGGGTTGATCTGTGATTTCTCGAAGCTTAGCTTATTAGGTGATTTTAAGCATCAGATCGCTGACTTGGCGCTAGCCCAATTGTAATATCTCTTAGTAACTTTCTTTGGAACCTACATCTCTTTTCTTCTTTACAGATATAAATCTTTAGCGGGCTATGTTTGTGGATGTCTTTACTATAGCAAGACACTAAAACTACCAAACTGATGTTAATAGGTTTTTACAGTTAGAAAGCTTAGAATCTAACTTAAAATCTGCGGTATGTCTGAAGACTCTAAGCGATACTGGATCAAGAAATTAGAACGTGTTCTTAACATCATAAGATAAGCATCAAAGATTCTTAATAGAATTCAGATATTGCATACTTAATCAAAGTTACCAAACATTTTTTTCTACAACCATTAAATTTTGAATGTATAATTCTGCTTCGTCGCTGAGTTTCAGTGGACTGAAATACGGGAATACATCGCGTCTATTAACCACCATTGGTAAAATTACTTAACGAATGAAAATTGATACTATATACAAGGATATTTGTTTTCAATTTGAAAATAATGATGATCTAAGTTACTGGTTAATAAATAACCTCCCATCAATGTTTTACAGTGGTACTCGCTATGCCTCTTTTCGAGGTGGATTAGGGATCATTAGAAATCAGGAGACGGGTTAAATAGGGCTATGAGCGTACATGCTACATAGGACTATTAGCGTACAAACTACATATGACAATGAGGCTGGGTTGATGTTGGGAGAGAATTAAAAGAAGTGAATGGAAGTGAAGAAACGGATGTTTACTAGTTATTGATTTAAAGTATAAGGGAGATGGAATATTTGTATGAGAGACGTGCCGAACCGTCTACATCAAACTGAGAAAGAATTTAAGTAAAACATTGACTAACGCAAAATTAGATGTGGAGTTAAACTGCCACCGGATCCTAAGTTTGAATACAATCTATTAACTAATAATAACAATACCCATCTCTTGTTATTAAGGAAAGGAAACTATATAAACTTTTTTGGTAACTGTAGCCGTACAACTAGACTACCATTTAAGTTTTACTTAGAAACGTAGTACCAGAATTTTACCGCTTACGAACTTTTGTGCTAAAGCTCGTATAAAGTGTGCACAGAGCATAGTCTTAAGCACGTCTAGTTAAAGAACAAAAACTCCATGAAACCAGTATGATCGCCTGAGGAGGCAGTCGCTGTATCCTGTTACATTTGCTGTAATCACTGTCATAACCCTGAGAATGGGCGTCTGCTCCTCTGAGGGACCCATAAACCGTTTGCTCACCGACTGTCCTTAACAGCAGGTGCCCTCACCATAAACATAAAAAACTTTCCAGTGAAACGCCGAAGAAATGGGTTGTAAAAAAACGTGTAGGTTGATAGCGCATCTCACTAGAGAAATAGATGTTCCACGATAGCCCTTCAAACGATTTTGATTGTTTTGCTGGTAGTGAAATATGGAGACTCCCCGCACCGCTGCATACACCGAAACACTCGAAACGATCAGCTATGAATGCCATCTGGTGATCAAACTAAAGTCTGGTAGACAGCACTTATATTTATTTATGCAAAGACTACATTCAGCACAGCTATATTTCTGCCGTTTTTCGGACCATGCAGATGGCCATCACAGAGCAATACTAGAAAAACAGAGAGTATGATGCAAATACCGAGCGTGATGGGTGAGCATTCGGGAGGACGCGGGTTCTAATCCCTGTCCGGCCATCCAGATTTTGGTTTTCCATGGTTTCCCCAAATAATTTCAGGTGGATGCCGGGATGGTTCCTTCAAAAGGCCATGGCAGAATTCCTTCACGTTCCTTGTCCCCAATCGTTTCCCGCCTCTAATGACCTCGACGTCGAAGAGGCGTAAAGCCATAAGCAAAAAAAAGTAACAATTGTGTTTCCGCAAATCACGGCACGATGTATTCCTGCCGATGGAAGGTTTTTTTTTTTTTTTTAACTGCTTTACGTCTCTCAACAGCGAGGTCCTTAGAGACGGGAAAGGATGGGGGGCAATGAAGGAAGCATCCCGGCATTTGCCTGGAGTGATTTGGGAAACCATGGAAAATCCAAATCTGGATGCCCGGACGGTGATTCGAACCGCCGTCCTCCCGAATGCGAGGCGTGAATGATTTAGATCCCGATGAAAGGGATAGAACGAAAGGGTTGGATGCCCTTGATCAGGTTGGAAAGCCAAAGTTTGTTGGAAACTGAAGGGTTAATGGAAAGCACTCTTGGCTGAAAGTAAAACCAGTACCATTTGTCGTGAAGATGTCCCTGTCTTTATGACGGAGGGCTGTTAACTAGCAGGTCGCAAGCATGTGTACCTGTGACTAAGCCGTCTGACGACCTCATGATGTGTCTTCAACTTTGAGTGCAGGGTAAACAAACTCTACCTACTGGTAAAATCTTCCATCGTGATGGGGGACTTTCAGAACGCAATGTTAATGACTCTGAGATTAATTTAATAGCTCTGCCTGCAAAATGAAAATGCAGTCACATGGTACAGTTTTGATTACTAGAAAACAAAGTTTTTGATGTTTAATAATGAAGATAAATTCATGATCATTAATTCAAATCATGTGTGAATCCATGTTCATTGATTCTGTAACGTCAATAAATATGTCAACCTGACTTGTTTGCAGATCATAATCTGCTGTGAATTCCTAACAACTTTAAAGCTAATTTCACTTCGCTGATTTATCGACGTATGGTAAGAAGTTGTTACAGTTCTAAAAGTGAAAAATTTATAGCACTCTCCGCGAGGCTCATTACAAATTTTCCCTAGCTTTTTAACTGTCTTATGTAAATTGAGCATTTTAACTACTCAAGTTGAAGTAAAAAAACTTCAATTTCTCTTATCTTTGTCTCCTTCTCTAGTTATACCTTATATCTTGAAAATAAATGTATAGTTGATATTCTCTTCTTTTTAAATTACACGAAACCTAGTTTCCTACGGTTCCTTTCAAACCCAGCATGATATGTGTGTGGTTAACGCTCTGGCCTAGCATTCGGGAGAATGTGGGTTCGAATCCCCGTCCGGGCAGCCAGATTTCGGTTTTCCATGGTTTCCCCAAATCACTCCAGGCTTCCTTCAATAGACCATGGCCGAATTCCTTCCAGTTCCTTGTCCCCAGTCCCATCCCGGCTCTAATGACCTCGACGTCGACGAGGCGTAAAGCCACGAAAAAAAAAGTTCCTTTCACGAGTAATCAAAAATTATTTTATTGCGAAATTTATTGTCGATTAAGATTACCAATGATATTTATTAACAATTTTAATTTCACCGAAATAATTACGCATAATTACATTTATTTACTACAAAATAGGCAGTAAAAAATAGTGGGCATGCACATTTAATTACATCAAACATTGAACCACTGTACTGTAATACTGAATACGAAACCACTAATCATTATTGAAAGGAAGCAAGAATAGTCAAATTTTATCCAAATAATTATCTGGCACAGAAGCACAGTTGTTAAAAAGTACAAAAAACTGTTTGCGCCAACAGTAGCACCTCCGTAGCACAAGAACATGAAGTTGTAAAAAGAAAGTGTAGCTAGGAATTTCTTTGCTAACTTCGGAAAGTGAGCGCGGTCTATTACATTCCTTGGCCGCGCCCCACTGTGTCCTCACGGCCTAATTAGCATTAATTACTAAACTTGAAACTCTGAACGCTCGCAGATAATGCCCTGTAATTATGTAGGCATTTCATTTTTTCAGAGGAAAAAGAGGCAGCTCGATAAGCATGGCTTACTGCGCAGGCTAATCCACTTAAAGAGTGTTAGATGACATCTTAGAGGGCGCCGCACGCGGAGAACTTCTAATTTATCTCTCGCAAGTGTTTAGCTAACTCACGAGAACAAAAGGTTTGGTGGGGTGCCAGGTAACACCGTAACAGATACTTTTTAAATATCACTTTGTGCACTTAAATCTTGATTGCTCATTCTGTAAACTAAGGATTTTAAAATATGCTTGTGTTCTCCAGCTTTCTCTTCCAACAATTATTACCATTTCATTAAACCTACTAATCAATTAGATAAATTAGAATGAGTTTGTAATATTATACTTAATAAAAATTGAATAATAAAGGAAAGGGAAATTAACCCATCATAAATAATTTGTGTGTCCGCCTTAGGTGTTTTCTCCCATCGCACTCGTCAACTTTGATATATGCTGGGTTAATTTCCTTTATTATTTATATCGCCTAGAAGCTGCTTCCTTTTTCCTTAGTTTCATTAAACAAAAATTAATACCGTATTACACTAACAATAGAAACTCAAATGAAATAAACAAAAAAAAAAAAAATACTAATGTTATAGTCGAAGCTCACCGTAATTTGGTAGATCACGTGTTTGATTCACTCGAGCAGTATTGACAACTTTTTGCTATGAATTATTGAAAGCCGTGAATTGTAAGATTACAGTTGGCATGTAGGACCATGTCAAGACAGGTACTTATCAAACATATATGACTTTAAGCCTTGTCGACGTCGATGTCATTAGAGATGGAAAAGGACTGGGTGCAAGGAACGGGAAGGAATTCAGACATGGCCTTTTTGAAAGAAGTATCGTAATATTTGCCTGGAGTGATTTGGGGAAACCATGGAAAACCCAAACTGGGTGGCCGGACAGCGAGGTCAGAACGTTAACCGTTGACCCACCACGCTCGGCACGTATAAAATTTTCTTACACGTTTCTTTTGAATGTCGATAAAAGTCATACAAATAAAGTTGGATTATGTGATCTAATCCTTATTATTTAGTCAGTTACTAATGATACCAAAATAAATGTGACAAAACTTTCTTTATGCGATTGCGTGAATCAAGAGATGTATTAAAAATTAAAAATAGTACGTTGTAATTCGTAGAATGAATTAAATTGTGTAACACCTGTACCGTAACAACGAACAGGAAAAAAAAGTTACCACGTCTACTTGAACGAATACAAGGTGATACAGGAGGAATGGTAGATATTGAATTAGGTGGTAGTATGAGCAGTATTGAGTTAAAAAGTTCATATTAACAAGTGGCCGATTCCCATTCGTTTTGGAGAGGCAGGTACTGGAATGTTATGCACCTTACCCCATTAGACTTTTGAGGAAGGGGGTGATTTAGAAACGACCCCTTGCAAACACTGCTACCTTCATAAAAGTACATCGAGACGTACTCAGAACAGTTACGCATACTGTTGCGAAGAGATGGTGGGATTTTCGAATATTTAACTTAAAGTATTGTAAAATACTGTGTGTATTTGCATGAATAAAGTACTTCAATAAGTTATTTGTGTGCTCTTGATCATTTCCTGAGGTTTATTTTATGCATAACACTCTAGCACCTGTATCTCCAAAACGAATGCAAATCGGACACAAGTTTACATGAAGTTATTTATGTATTGTTCATACTGCCACCTTCTTCAGTATTTACCATTCCTACTGAATCGCCCTGTAAAATATCGAAATTTTCAAATTACAACATTCTTCTTATTGCTTGCAGTTTTAATACAGACTACAATGAAATGAATAAAATCTATGTCGGAATTCCCTTTACTGAACGTATTTTACTATTTTTCTACTGAACTAAGGTTAATTTATAATAAATCGTTGCTTCTCCTCTACAGATAGTTTTCCCCTGTTTTTCATTTAACATCGTTCCAAAATTATCACTTTTCATGACGCTCTTGATCAAACGCATGAAGGAGAAGGATAGTGTAACAGCCCTCATACCTGAATTTTGAATAGCAGTGTACTGTATGAATTATTTGTAGTGAGCTAAAGCTTGCTTGAAAGTGATTTGGTATGTTTATTTTGTAAATTCTTGTAAATCAGTGTATATAGACTTTGTTTTATGTAAGAAAATTATTTAAAGTCCATTTAATATGTTTAAGAACCGAATGGTGCAAGAGAATTTCTTAAAAGTTTGTAATTCCATGTATTAATATAAGTTACGATGTCTACAGGACAATTTTCTACCGTTTGAAAGGATTTCTGTAAATAATTTTGTATTTAAGTATCTCTAATTACCATTTCTGATCATTTTGTAATGTTGTCAAGTAATTTTGTATTAATTCCGATTGTTTTTTAATATGTTTGATTGTTTGAGTGATTGTTAATGATCGAGAAATATCGGGCGGATGCCTTTGAAGAATTCTCGTAATTTCGATAGAGACTATATAAACGGATTGCCTGGACAGAGAAGTTAGTTAGTCAGTTAGTAAGTCAGTTTAGTTGACAGTATTCAGTGTTACAGAGAGTTTCAATCATTCAGTTGGGTTCACAGAGATTATCTTTGCGATTATTCAGAAGTGCATATCTGTATTGTATCTATGCTTGTGAATATCGCTGACTTGTTGATTTGATCAAAATAAACAGACATCTTCAAACATAATTTTTTTTGGTGGACTTTTTAATTAATTAATCAGTAATTAAACCACCGAAGAACCTTCAGTCAACAACGTTTTATATGGAAACATATTCTCACGTGACTTATTGTAATTCAGTGCATTCAAATATAGTTAAACTGAAAATTTAAATGTTAAAAAGCTGAAACAGATATAACCCATGTTGGTTCTCATGGTGCCAATGTCCAACACAAACACTCGAAGTACGTATTTATGTTTGTTGCAACATTTTTGGTGGCAGTATTTATAATTATTAGGTAGTTGGGTTTTCGCTTTCTCAGTACTACGTATCGCTTATACAGCATTATTATTTCTATATATTCGCAATCAGGAATGTTTTCAGTTATTTCTAATATTAAATGTTTTGCTAACTAACTGGTATATCATTCAATAAACAAATTTCCGAAATCATAGAAGCAGTTAACTATATTTTTAGCGATTTCATCTTTTGGCATGATTACAGTAGTCTATACACAGAAACGAATTTCAGTTCTGTATCTTCAGGCAACAGCTTTGGTTTTACGGTTACGAAATTTTAATTTTGCTAGATATCTTTTTAGATTATGTTCGGAAAATCCGAGATGAATTTTATGTTAAATTGTATTCTAAAACACAAAAATAAAACAAGAGCTCGACGTCTAGGTCATTATAGCCGCGATATGATGGTGGACAAGCAACTGGAAGGAATTTGGCCACTGCCGTTTGAAAGAACCACCCCAATGTTCGCCTTGAATGGAAATCCAAAATCTGGATTGTCGGAAGGGGATTTAAATCCACGTCCACCCGGATCCGCCCGATCTTTAACGCCCACCCTCCTATCTACGTCACGAGTTTCGCTAGTCTTCGACAATGGTGTCATTTTTGTTATCGTTTTATTTAGACGATTGTCTTGAACGTTGTGGCGTCACAAAAGACTTTTTACAACCTTCTCCATTATTCGCGGGTTATTTATTTTCCGTCAATCTGCTTTATTCAAACCCAGGTGCTTTCAAAAATATTGCTACGTCTCGTCGCTTTGATAAATCAGAGTTAAACAATAACAGCAAGTAAAAAATGATTCCAACGCAGTGAAAACACAGGAACTGTGTGGCCAATGAAACAGTGGCGCATTGCGTTCTTGGTATGTGGTCTGCACACAGTAATTTTGCTTTCAGCAATTATTTATTTGCTGCGTGGGTTGCACGGAACCTTTCCCTCAGGACGTGATGTAGTAGTTGTTCGCTGGAGGATAGCGTGCGCAGACTAGGAACAGGAAACTATGCTTCACTGCAACACACAAGAAACATTCGTTCTCATTTACGGTGTCAAGTTATTAAGTACACTAAATACTCCCACACTGATAACTATGTTAGGGCATCTGAATAATTGCTTAAATTATTTACAATTTCAGAAAGAAGAAATTCTTTCTTTTTTTGTATTTTCACGATAGAATCATCCAGAATTTTTTCGCTTCTTGTAATCCTGAAACAATTCTGAAGACAGAATTACAGAAGAAAGCAATATGACGACTTCTGTAACATCTATAATGGTGAGGAAAGTACGAGTAAGTAATCATTGTGGGAAAGGAATATCCATTACCTCACAAACAATTCCAGCTGTTTCTATCAATTTAAAACAAAACATCTCACGTTATAGAAAAAACTGACGTAATACATATCGGTGGCAAAATTTCTAATCATGCATTTCTTTTTCTTAAGACCTGCACGCAATAAAAATTAAATTCTAAGACAGGGATCCGTAAAACGCGTAATAATAATACCGTTGTGAGGTCAAAGATTTTCATGCTGTTGTATGTTAATAAAATGTGCAAGAGCTTCCAGCTTCATTTTAGAGGATGGATAAGATGACCCTCAAAACGTGACAAAATTGTTAGATGTTTACGAGGCTAAATGGTCAAATACTTGTTATTAACAATGAAACGCATAAGGATATTTGCTAAATAAATCAAACTGAAGTGTGAAATCTTGAATATCAATAACGTGTTTGATATTTATGGAAAACTTGTTTGGATTCATAATTCTGATGAATGTCCCATGCGTTATTGAAATTAGCTCTAATGTAACCATAAGACAGCTTTCCCCGTTTCGTTCTTTTTAACTCTATTAAGGCTGATAAAAATAAAAATTCCAAAGCTGAACCTGAATGGTTAAAGAAGATTAAAACATCATTTTACCAACCCTAATATCTGTTAATTGGTTGGTACACTTTTATTCATAATTATAAATAATCATACAGTATGTAACAGCCCTCATACCTGAATTTTGAATAGCATTGTACTGTATGAAGTATTTGTAGTGAGGTAAAGTTTGCTTGAAAGTGATCTGATATGTTTATTTTGTAAATTCTTGTAAATCAGTGTATATAGACTTTTTTTATGTAAGAAAATTATTTAAAGTCCATTTAATATGTTCAAGAACCAAATGGTGCAAGAGATTTTCTTAAATGTTTGTAATTCCATGTATTAATGTAAGTTACGATGTCTACAGGACAATTTTCTACCGTTTGAAAGGATTTCTGTAAATAATTTCGTATTTAAGTATCTCTAATTACCATTTCTGATCATTGTGTAATGTTGTTAAGTAATTTTGTATTAATTTCGATTGTTTTTAATATGTTTGATTGTTTGAGTGATTGTTAATGATCGAGAAATATCGGGCGGATGCCTTTGAAGAATTCTCGTAATTTCGATAGAGACTATATAATCAGATCGCCTGGACAGAGAAGTAAGTAAGTTAGTTAGTGGAGTATTCAGTGTTACAGAGAGTTTCATCCAGTTGAGTTCACAAAGATTTTATTTGCAACGGCTCAGAAGTGCATCTCTGTATTGTATCTATGCTTGTGAATATCGCTGACTTGTTGATTTGAAAGAAATAAACTAACATATTGAACATAATTTTTTTGGTGGACTTTTTTAATTAATTAATCAGTAATTAAACCACCGAAGAACCTTAATAAGTAGATTACACCGTGTCCAAACCTTTAAGAAAGTATCTAAAATAAAGTTCTTACGTTTCATAAACTTCAGTATTATACTCAAAATTACGATCTAACACTAATATCTAATTGAACACGCCAGAGTGACCCAGTTTGCTGATGCACCGCACAGTCGATCAAGGAGGTACAATGAGGTCGGACACGGGCCCTAGTACCCGTGTACCGGCTTTTATGACTGCTATTTTTAGGCAGTTTTCCGCAGCCATCAACGCGAATGCCAATCTCCGCATCATAAACTCCAAATTTCACAAGCAAAAAAATACACTAATCACACACAGAACATAGTTATACGTTTCGCTGATAGATGGCATCACTTCACTTCCCCCACTAGTACGTAGCACGACCTGGAAGAAGGTATAAAATACTTAGCGTCAGCAAGTTCATGCAACCGTAAAACCAAAGATCGAAATTTTATGCCAACGATGAGCAAAGGTCATAAAAGGCAGCCGAATAAAAATAAAGTTATCGCTATAAGTAAACAATAACGTCCTTCAAAACTTATAATTTAATCTGGCTCGAAAAATAAAATAGTAACTACTACTATCGTTACTTTACTAATTACCCAAGCTTTTGGTTTGTTACTGTTATCTGACAAGTTGGTATATTCACAGCTCATTCTTCACCAATTGTTATGAAACTAACAAACGCTAAGCGGTAACTGACGCAAAATCTACCGAATATTTTGGTCCGAGTATTTTATTTAAGAAAAGACAGTAAGTTAAGTTCTTCGAAAATTATATTGTGTTCGTGAAGTAACAACTGTAAATCTACTGCTAGAAGTTCACCCAGTTTCATGTCGGTTGTATCACCGACGACTAAACAAAAATGTGAAAAATAGTTCGAACTGAAAACAATTATGTATTATCTGGAGTAATTCAAAATATTAGTCAGCTCCTTTGTCTAGAATCTTAGTATCCCACGGTTTCCTATGGGAATTAAAATCGCTTATTACGATTTCAACGTTATGTAAAATGCAGTTATTCTTTTCAATAAACATGAAGTATAAGCTTGGGGACTAGATCGACATAATCTAGAAACATTTCGGTGTCGTTCGTTCTGTTATTTAAGAGAGGTTGCCATAAACTGTAACCCCAGACTAGATAAATAGTGCTGCTATAATGGACATGTCACTCAGCTGTCATGCGTTCCTTCTGTATTTAATTTTTCTACGGATTTCTTAATCTTACAGTAAGTCATATTTTCGTTGTTTGAAGTGATCTTCTAGTTAAATCACTTAAAACTAAATAATCCACAGAAATATGTTGAGAACAGCACCAGATGTTGTCTATAATGGAGTGTTTTTTTTTTCTTAATTTTATTCCTTGATTTAATACTGTGGTAAACTTTTTTTTTTATCTGTTTAACGTCGCTCTAACAGCGAGGTCTTCAGAGACGGGAAAGGATGGGGGGCAAGGATTGGAAAGGAATTCGGCCATGGCCTTTTTTGAAGGAAGCATCCCGGCATTTGCCTGGAGTGATTTGGGAAACCATGGAAAACCCAAATCTGGATGCCCGGACGGGGACTCGAACCACCGTCCTCCCGAATGCGAGGCCAGAACGCTAGCCGTTACACCACCACGCTCGGTGTGGTAAACTATTTTCCATTATGAACCATATTCAGAGTTATGGTTTGCCAGTGAATTTTCTAAACAGACAGATAAAAAGGCAATACAAGAAATTGTATAACTATTACCTTTCACAAGCAAAAGTAAATGCATTAGTGAGTAAAAAACGTTTTTGGGGCTAGGCACAAATTATGCAGGCATATGTTAAACTGAAAAAGGTAAACATGCCTTGAATTCTGTCCGCAGAACCCGTGTAGAACAGTTACAAAAGAGAGAATAATTTCGGTGGTATGGTAGCACCAGATAAAACACGAGTTTTTATCTTTAGTACAGAAATTCTTACTCCTGAAAAAAATCCGCATTTATAACGCACGAAAAAAATTCAGGTCAACACATAACTCTTCAAATATTGTCGGTGCACAAAAACAAACACAAAACATATCATTAACTGACGTAAGTATTAATCGACGTAATTTAAGTGAAGTTAATCCATTGGAACTCGGAAACTTTTTAGATAAAAAGTGTTTCAAGGATTATCTGGTAATTAAAACAGAAACTTTATATAATTCAAGTGTACATCATGTCTTAATGTATTTCTTGCAGAATAATTTACGATTCCTGACTATATTCCACGCTTAACTATAGGTCCCGGAGGAATGAACTTGCTGCCTTGCCATTGACTAATTGGCATGGTACCTGAGGATGCAACAATCCCATAGGATAATACAAGCTCGTTTCATAACTAACAGATAGTGTAGAAAAATATAATCCTTGATCATAGATGATTCTGCTTTCTTCAGTCCGGTACACTGAAAGACTACTGCATATTGAGATAATGTCAATTTATTTATATTTACTATATAGATTAGTACTGATTCTTCCTACACCAGTGGTTTTTTCGTAGCTACAATTACTAGTATAAGCGCAGAAGAAAAGTATGTTTCATGTTAGGTCACTTGTTCATGCTAAACTGAACGAAAAGCCTGTTAACTATATTCAATTTATAGTAGTATGTGTCAATTATATGCTGATTAAATATAAAAGTTTATCAAGGGAAATGATTACGGATATTGCCATGTATTCGTATAGCCACGTATTCCGTTCAAACTGAAGAAGATATAACTGAATTTCAGGTCTAACATTATTGAATACCACATTAGGCGAATTAGGATTTTGCAGTTTATTATTTGTTTCCTTTCCACGACACTATTTCTTCTTCGAGCTGTGTTACTTAATTAAGATCGCATTATAATCACTGTCGGAATAAATAAAAATAACCGGTCCATTGCGAGTTGATACCCGGTGATCTTGAGAGGTATTCGTGTGGTGGGTTATCCGCCAGTCACTTGAACTTATTTTTAGGCTCAGTATCGGGATCCGCTGAACACCATGCCAAGTTGACACTCGCGGTGCCATTGCTGTCATTCAGTTCCACTTAAATTAATTATATGTGGTACCTACAATATCGATCATGGTTCAATCAAGATCAACTTTAATCAAATAGTTTTAATAAATTTCAAAGTAACCGAAATAAGTTCGCTTGAATTTTTTATTATTATTATAGCTTACAAATAATGTTATAACTAAATATTTTTAGTGTTTGTTCCTTAAATGCAGGATATTGGGGAAAATGCAAAATATCTTGGTAACAACTTCTTTGAAATTAACTAAAATTGTCTAAAATTCACTAAGTCTGAATCTATAATACAAGTTGGGGTAGAAAAAAAATATTATCATTTATTCGGAAGGGCCAAAAAGATTTTTTTTAAAGAATGCTAAAAATGATTTAGCTTTGAGTCAATGAAATACGTAACATGTGCAAATTTGAGGTCTGAAAAGCTGTTCCGTTTATGAGTTCGAGGGTTTTGACCGACAGATAAATAAACAGAGGGACATCAGACAACGGAGATACAACATTAAGTCATTGATTTCCTTCGGGCATGTAAACAAAAAAACAAAAAAAATGACACGTCCATCAATTTTAAGCTCACAGTGCACTGAGAACAGGTTGAAATTCTTTAGTACTGTGCGATCAAGAGGTTTTCAAGAAAATTTTAAATTAGGGTTATTTGAAAAGAAGGAATATATTTTGCATTTTTATTTTTCACAAACTATCGAAATATGTGCCACACATCAGTTGATAGAAGAAGTTTCTCTTTGTATGTGCACCCACCTGCTACCAATTTCTTATGCCAGTCGTAAATCTGTTTATGACGAGATGGCAACTTATTGAACTTAAGAAGGAATTCACGCTGCTTATCAATCATGGATTCACTCCTTTCCTAGTGACGCACCCAAAACGTCTTCTATGGCGTGGCCATTTCCACGTAACTAACAACAGCGCCGTTGGCGTCGTCTAATGGAACTAATAGGCGGGGATTATAAACTTTGAATCTAGCTCCGTTCAGTGTTGTGTGCTATGCATCTGCCTACTTTTTATAGTTTGTTAGAAATAAAAATGCAAAATCTAATAATTATTTTTTAATTGCTTTGTACAATTTAAACAGTGAAATGTAATCGCGAAATGTATCGATTCTATTAAAAACAAAAGAACTTATCGTAGTGATAAATCTGTTAGTTCGTCATGTTCGGAATTAGTGTGGGCTATATTATGTGACTACTGTACTAACAAGAAGGGAGATGTATTAGCGCTGAAGATTTTGGCCCTTCCGTTGCTGCAAACCCTTTAAAATAATTGTAGATGTCCGAGGCGACTGCTCGTCGAGGGCTCTTTCTGAGATCCAGCGGGAATAATGAGGTCTGGCGTTTTCTCATGGTTAAGCAGGACGTCTTCCTGCCGCAAAGTTTCTCCATTACCGTCCTTCCACTTAATCTCTCAAATTTTCCGAGACAGCACACTCAAACGGCACTCGTTCGAACACGCAGATAAGACCCTGTCCTACTCAGCACGCGATTTGGTCCTCTAAATTTGCCACCGCCGTTGATTTCCCTGCCCATCCCTATAACAAAAGTTAAGAAAATTAATGAACTTATGAAGTCCATGTTTAATAACGTGCATTTACGTGAAAACCAATACAATGCCAGGAAAAATATTTTAAAACAGGTTAAGTTTAGTGATTTCCTTTATCATTTTTATAGTTGTAAATACTTCAGAGAAGTTACAGAATTGCCAGAAACATAACAGAGAGAACTGAAATGTAAAAATTTAAATCGAAAAATTCTGCTGAACTAATAATTTTAGGCTAAACAAAATAACTTAAATTTTAATTACTAGCAAAAAAAGCACCGCAATATTTTATACCACCTGAGTTCAGTAAAATCTCTGTTTCGATTTTCGTATTAATAGTTTCAGGTGGGGGTGTAAGGGTTTGGGAGAGACTATACTAGTCTTTTCCAACCAAATGTCAACCTCTCCTTCACGTGGTGCACCCTGTTTGCACGGACGAGGCTCTGGCGACTGAAAGATTCCCGGTATAAGGAGTCACCCACTGCTTGCCAACGGCCTCTGAAAAGAGGGCGGAAGAGCGGGGAGCGGTTCAGGGCACCCTCTTGCCCTTGGGGTTGGAAACGGCCCCTAAAGGCGGATGAATCAGAAATGATCAACGGCATGGGGATGCAGAAGGCAACGGGTAACCACTGCATTAAAGACCCGAAGGGTATCCCGAGGACATGTAATCCTCTCAAATTACATATATCATGATGGCTTCTTCCTGGGTAAAATATTCCGGAGGTAAAATAGTCCCCCAATCGGATCTCCGGGTGGGGACTGCTCAGGGAGGAATCATCAGAATGGATAGAAACCTTCTACGAGTCGGAGCGTGGAATGTTAGAAGTTTGAATAGGGCAGGTAGGTTAGAAAACTTAAAAAGGGAGATGGAACAACTTAAGTTAGATGTTGTTGGGATTAGTGAGATTAAATGGAAGGACGCACAGGATTTTTGGTCTGGGGAACATAGGATAATTAACACACAAGCTGTCAATGGAGTCACTGGTGTAGGATTTGTAATGAACAAGAAAGTAGGGAAACGGGTTAGTTATTATGAACAATTTAGTGACAGGATTATTTTGATGAGGTTAGAAACTAAGCCCGTCCCAACCACATTAGTACAAGTATATATGCCAACGTCACAGGAAGATGACGAAGAAATAGAAAAAATATTCTCTGAAATTGAAGAATTAATCCAATATGTGAAAGGGGAGGAAAATCTAATAATCATGGGTGATTGGAATGCAATAGTGGGAGAAGGAAAAGAGGGGAATACTGTAGGAAGTTGTGGTCTAGGAGAAAGAAATGAGCGAGGAAGCAGGTTGCTAGAATTTTGTGAAAGATATAAGCTAGTAGTGGCGAACACACTGTTTAAGAACCATGCAAGAAGAATATACACCTGGAAACGTCCTGGGGATACAGGCAGATATCAGCTAGATTATATCATGGTCAAACAGAGATTCAGGAATCAAGTTCTAGACTGTAAAGCGTACCCAGGAGCAGACATAGACTCGGACCATAATTTGATAGTAATGAAGTGCAGGCTGAAATTCAAGCGAATAAGGAAGCAGCATAAGCAGAAGAGACTGAAAGTGAATAAACTGAAACAATCTAGCACAAGAGAAAAATTTGCAGAAATGGTAGACTTAGGTCTAAGAATTAACTGTGAAAGGAGCTCAACCGAGGACGAATGGAGTGCATTAAAGACCGAAATAATGAAAGCTGGCAAAGAAACCTTAGGCTTTAGGGAACAAGCTGCCCTAAAACCTTGGATCACAGAAGAAATTTTGCAGCTGATCGATCAGAGGAGAAGGTACAAAAATGCTCAGGATGAAGCAGGAAAAGAGCAGTACAGGCAATTTAGAAATCAAATAAATAGGAAATGCAAAATAGCAAAAGAAAAATGGCTACAAGAAAAGTGTGAAGAAGTAGAAAAGGAAATGGTTGCAGGAAAAGTAGATGTCGCATATAGAAAGATTAAACAGAATTTTGGAGAAATGAAAAAAAAAGGTATGAACATTAAAGCTGCCGATGGGAAACCTCTTTTAAGCTCAGAAGATAGAGCTAACAGATGGAAGGAATACATTGAGAAACTGTATGTGACTGTAATGAATTGAAACTTTTATGTTCTCATTCGTTTCATCGGAGCCGATCATAAGTGATAATCTTATTCTATTTATTTACTTGCTGCTACCTAAATGTGAAATACATCGTATTCTGAGTTTTAATTGGTTCACACACACAAACACATGTTCTGACAGAAGTACAGTCTCGATTAAATGCTTGTGAAATTATTAACACCGCCGTAATTATAAACACAGATTCATGGTTCCCGAGAGAGATACACAAGCACTGAATATGTATATTTTATACACAGGTATCACCTTTCCTAATTCTGAATTCACCTTGCACTAAGGGTTGAATAACATTTGAATGTATTACCACAAGATAAAATTCCCTTATGTCTTAAGTATTTTATCTGTTAACATCTTAAAACCAAATGACAAAAGTCAAGTTGAATGATGAAGTGGGTTGAAAACTAATGAGAAATAAACTGCTGCCTATGTAACGAACCAATCCTTCGCTTACCTCATCTTATTGCAGCAAACATGTACTCTTTCACCGTGGAAGGATCTTATATATGAACGTTACAGAAATTATTTCCCCTCTTTGTGAAATCAGCTATGACTACCATTTCTTCATGCTGTACTTATTGCTAAGTAATTTAACATCGTTGTTATTTGTAGTGCGTTTGTAGTTGATTAATATCAAGTCCAATACTGTGAAAGCGAGAGTATGTACGAGGGGGGACCCAAAAGTAACGGGAATTGGGCTGCGGTGGAGAGGGAAAGTGGGGGAACCCATTGTTCGATCTGGTGTCTGTTACTGTCATCCCACCTGAGTCATTGTGCGAAGTTTCGTCGCTGTAAGTGCATCGGTTCGCCCGTGATAGTTTTTTTACTAACACAACTTTTTCCATTTCGGCGAAAACGTGATGGCAGATTGTCGAGAGCAGCGCGAGGCTGTGAAATTTTGTTTCCTGTTGGGGAAATCGACCGCGGAAACTATTGCAATGCTGAAGACTGCTTACGGGGATGCTGCCCTAAGTAAACCAGAGTCTATGAGTGGTTTTCACGTTTTAAAAATGGAGAAATGTCAATTGATGACCAACCCCGTTCAGGACGCCCCTCAACGACAAGAAGAGACGAAAACGTCGACAAAATCAATGCCCTCGGTCGTGCAGACCGTCACCGAACCACTGATCAACTCTGTGAGATGTCTGGAATATCATGGAGCTCAATTCAGAGGATTTTATTCGAAGATTTCAACATGAGAACGGTTGCAGCTAAATTTGTCCCTCACCTTCTCACAAACGAGCAAAGGGATCGTCGACTTCATGCTTGTTTTGAGCTTCAAAATCAGCTCAAAGAATTTTTTCGAAAGTGATTACTGATTATGAATCGTGGTGCTATGGATACGACATCGAAACAAAGCAGCAACCAAGCCAGTGGAAGACATGTGCTCTCCTCATCCCAAAAAAAAAAAAAAAAAAAAAAAAAAAAAAAAAAAAAAACTCGCCAAGTGAAGCCAAACATCAAGACCATGATCATTTGTTTCTTCCATTGCAGAGGTGTTATGCACGTGGAGTTCGTCCCACCAGGTCAAACTGTCAACCAGGAGCTATACTTGGAGGTTTTTTAAAGATTGAGGGAGAGTTTCTGGAGGGAAAGGTCAGATCCTTGGCACACAGGCGACTGGTTCTTCCATCAGGACAACGCTCCGGCCCACACCACCCTCTCCGTAAAGCAGTTTTTGACCAAAAACGACATGACATCGATTGTCCACCCCGCCTACTCACTGAATCTAGCCCCCTGTGGTTTCTTTTTGTTCCACAGACTCAAAAGGATTATGAAAGGAAAGTGTTTTGCCACTGTGGAGTAGGAAAAACAAAAATCGCCGGAAGGCATAAAGAACATCCCAATAAGTGAATTTAAAAACTGTTTTGAACAATGGAAGGATTATTTCAAGTAGTGCGTTGTGGTCAGTGGAAAATACTTTGAAGGAGATCAAAATTTGGTGTAAAAATATTAAGAAATAAAGACGTTATGACGAATTTCCCGTTTTTTTTGGGTCCCCCCTCGTAGACAAAAAGTCAATATTTTACAGGAAATAGTGTTTCAGCTAACACAGCTCCACTTACTGTCATTCTGCGTTAAATTTTCTTAGTTCTTGAACATATTAACTGATGCTATCGAGATTCATTTAGACTGAAGTTCTTAGGTGAGTCACTTTAAGTTTACTTACACAAGTAGTACCCTTTTTCATCCAAAATGTTTATCTTTAAAAAGAAGAGCACGAAAAAATTTTTAATGCCAGTTCTCTCAACTGAGAAATGCCTTTCACTACTATAACCACATAAGCGCTATGGCGTGTATCGTGAGAGTTGTAACTGTTTTACGGTACCATTTATAAGACATAAATTCAAGGTGCTGTAAATAATTCTTAATTACAATCTTTTAGTTTCCTTCAATGTAAGCTTCACTGGTGTTCAGCCAGATAGCGTTATAAAAACACAACGTTTCTACAGCTGACTCTGCTGCCATCATCAGGTACGGAAAGCTTCAGGTGATGTAAGCTAGAAGTCACAGCCAAACTGACTTAGTAGAAGTCCATTTCCTATTTACAGAATTTGGACAACCTAAATAACAATATTATGTTACGGTGTTTAAAAACATGTTTTATAAAGTGAAACGTGTTAGTGGTCTGGAGATCCTGCCTTTGTGACAAAGTTTCAACTTGCTGCGCGTTACATAACCCGGTATTAATCCTGTTGGTTGGAGCGGATCTAGAGCTTTAGGAGCCATGCGAATTACTGAAGAGTTCGTGGAGTAATTTCCAAACATAAAACATGCTTTAGAAGAGGTTAAACGGGGGTTAAAGGCCTGTGAAAATCCCACCTCCATTAGAACTCCACCCTGCTACTTTTCGTTCTATAGTCAGACACTTCACAATTAACAAAAGTAATAATTTCGTTTGGTCTGACTGACCTGGTGACAGGGTTTCTTACTTGATGCAATCCAGCTCTGACGTAACAGTCCAACGTTGCTCGCCAATTCTACGGAGTAAACATATATTCCGAACCATGGTGCGACCTTTAGTACATCACATTTACCTTTGACCCAACATATCCCATTGCTTCTACTGGACTCAGAAGACCTCACGTCGACAAGACAACTTCGACACATGGGAAGCTACTTCAGAGGACAGACCAGATAACACCGCTAATCGGCTTCAGTCGTAAGGAAGCATTTTTCGGTAATTATCTGAACTGCTCTACATTTTCTTCTTAAAAATTCATAAATTCTGTGAAGGAACGAAAATTAATGTAATACTTCTCCCATACTTATTCCATAGAAATGGATCACCGTGGTCTAGAAGAAGTGAGCACGGTGAAAAGACCTATGAAATCTAATTCCATCATGTCCCTTCATATCTGTGATATCGTTCAACCAAGAAATCTGCCACGTGTGATAAAAACGTTATTTGGATTTCGTTTTACCGTTTCCTTCCTTAGATTTTGGTCACAAATTAGTATAAATTATAATAAAAATAATGGGATTGAAGTATTAAAAATTTTATATCCGTAAACATACTTTTGGTTTTGACATTTTTGTTCATCACATTTTGAACTGCGGGCACCTAAAGATATGATATAGGTACCGTCCTTTGTTTTTAGCAATACACTTCTGAACGTAGCTAAGTATTCATGTTTTTATGTATTTTTAATGAAGTTTTTTTAAGATTATATATATATATATATATTACTGAGCTATCAGTGAGAAAAGAGAGTTGTTATTATTCTTTAGTTTTTTTAAATATTTTCCTTGGAGATTTATTTTACGCCTAACGATGAAAAGATAAAAAACTTAAAAATCTGTTTCTTATTTTAAACATCTTTCTGTGTTGGAATATGATAAATGACACATCTCTAAATGCAATAATTATTTAAAAACAACCATCTCAAAGCAAGAATCACCAACCGAAGTTATGTTTTTCTGTTCCAAAAACTATGCTATTGAACTTTCAAATTAATTCCTTCCAGCAAATCAGACGGATTTTAAGAAATACTCCAAATGACAATAAGTTACCTGGAAATTGGAATGACTTAAAAACGGTAATTAACAGTTTTAAGAACTTGTATATCTCATACATCGATAAAGGTAACTGCATAAGAACGTTAATATTCATTTGTGGCAATCTAAAAGCAATTACAGTCCACAAGCTTTTAACGACTTTTGACAGAGGAACTTAATTTTCACTGCACATCAATACTTAATTTTCACTGCACATCAATACTTAATTAATATTCATGATGAACCCTGTCGTACTGAAGTCATACTGAATCAATTTTATCCAATGCCACAGAAAATACGTAAAATTCTGGCGCTGTTCATTTATTTCAAATTACTGTCTTTATAAATTCGGTAGAGTCAAAGCAATCAACGCAGAGCTGGAATTAGTTTCAGTTTTTGTCACAGATATATCTGTTAGAGCAAAATTGTTTCAGAGATGGAACATGCGACAATAGACAGAAAGTTTAATAATTTAGTATATATCTATATACCCGGAAATATCAGGAGCTAATCAGCGAATGGATTTACAAAAAAAGGGATAGCGAAATGAACCACCACTTACCTTAGATGATGGTATCATGGGATGAACGCATAAATAAGCACAAAACACAGGGAAAACAATGAATATTTCGAGACTTGGCTCTTCGTCAACAGGAGAAAATCAAGGAGTGAGATTGGAGTAGGATACCGTTTCACAGAATGACTGTTAGTGAGGAACCTGGTGGGGGTAAATTGAAACAAGGGACAGATAGAGGGGGACAGTGAATTGGAGCTAGTGCCTGAGAATGCAAAATGTTACAAAAAGTGCAGAAAATATATTAAAATGTTCATAACATAAATTTATGTTATGGACTCCTTGATTTTCTCATGTTGACGAAGAGCCCAGTCTTGAAATAGTCATTGTTTTTCCTGTGTTTTGTGCTTATTTATGTGTTCAACCCTTGGTACCATCATTTAAGGTAAGTGGTGGTTCAATTCGCTATCCCTTTATATCTTTGGATTTATTTCACCAGAGTTTCCTCGCATTCATTCGGCTATTTAGCAAAAATACTACAAATGTGGATCATGACGGCAGCAACGAGACTTCCTAACACTGTCTCGATTGTTAAGATTCACTTATTCCCATAATCTATTTGCCACGGTTCTGCCTTAATCTCTTTCGTTTCTAATTTTTGTCATTGGAGGACGTTAGATTTGGCGGCAACTACTTTGTTTAGAGTAGTCGTGGAAGATTTTTTCCAGTCACTATTCAAGTAGTTTCTCACGAGTATGTAGCCTTCCAAATCGAAATTCCTCAACAGTCATAGGAACCTATTTTGTTGAGATTCCAAGTAGGCAGAAGAATGTTAGGTGCACCCATAATTTTTAATCTACTGATTAAGTTTCGAATTTATAGTTCAAAACACAGAATTAAAAAAAAAAAGAGGGAGGAAATGATGCGTTTTAATTCATCATCCCATTTGATCTTAACCAAAGGCAGTTGGAGTTTACGTAAATCTGATCGAAACGGCACTACAATGTAGACCAGCATTTCTGTCACCAACCGGAAAGCAATTACCTGTATTGGTACCGATGAGCCACTGTCGAGTAGTATGTTCATCTATAGGATACAAGTAGGGTGAATTCCGAGTAGACAACTGGATTAGCATCTCAAACCACGGTAACAGTGGTGAGAAACGAGTTGGAGACTTCAAACCAGAAGGAGAGAGAGAGAGAGAAGGTTTGCGCACTGTAAGGCAAGTTCTTATTTCTTTTTATTTTGTTAAGATAGCATTCGCCTTTATAGCCATTCAGCCAGCATCTGTGTTTCTTTTTCATTCTACCTTAATTGTGTTAGGCTTTTCTAACATTATTGACGATCACAAGTGAAAGGACAACAGACACAACAATTAATTAAAATCACCCGAGCCCTGAGTCGTACTCGAACCCGCGACCTCCTGTATCGCGAAGCTAGCTCGCTAACAGCAACGTAAGGGGAGTTAGCAGGCGTTTCGGAACGAGAGAGCCTTTCTACAACTTGAACGGTCACTGCGGGTCCTGCAAAGCAACCCCTGAGTTACTGTCTTCGAGTCGCAACCTCGCATTCGGAAGACCACGGGTTCTAATACCTGTCCGGAAATCCATGTTTGGGTTTTCCATGGTTTCCAAAAAAAAACACTCCAGGCGAATGCCGGAATGCTTCCATCAAAAGACCATGGCCGAATTCCTTTCCGTTCCTTGTACCCAATCCCATCACGCCTCTAATAACCTCGACATTGACAAAGCGTAAGCAAAAAAAAAAAAGTGGCATAATGAATATCCTACAAGGGATAGACTTATTACAAGGCACATCCCTAAACGTACTTTTATTTGATGACAACCTACTGTTAATGGAGGATATTGACAATGGATTACAAAGAGTCCTCCACAAATTGCAAATGTGTTAAGAGCACTATAACCTGAAGATATTCACAAACGAAACAAAATAATAGCTTTCTGTGGCCGAGATCCTATTAGACTAAAACTAGTTATAAATGGCTTCCTGGTTGAACAAATTTCGCACTACAACTACCTTTGTTGTGAAATCAGATACAGTGTATGCAAAGATATTGATAAATAGAAGAAACAAGTGAGTCTTTGGTTATAAAGTTAGATCTTATTTTTAAAAAAAAAAAAAAAAAAAATCAGTTAGTCGATTTCAAAACCATTAGATCCGGGAGAGGATTAGAGTAGGAATAACTGGAAAGGTTTCGATCAAGCATTCTGGCAGGATCGGAGAATGAATACTCATCTTCTCGAATGAGAAACCCGTATGTTACAACACATCCACAAGGCTTTGTTACCCTGATACTATAGAAACTAGATAAACTGTCTGAAAATTTCGAGAATAAAATACAGCAAACAGCTAGGTTGGTGGTTTGTTGTAAATTGAAAAAAAGAACCCGCTCATTTGTAGGAATATCTTTCTGATTTCACTTGATGTATTCAACACTTCAGCTGTATACTCTGACGTAAACGTCTGAAGCTATCCCTTCCCAGAGGCAGAACTGTCATAGACCTCGGCTGAATACAAGTAAGCTGAACAAAACACACACGCTGTATCAATGTATCTGTGATATGTGGTGCCGCTATCTGGTGGTAATGTGATCGTAGACCATGCGTAAATTTCGCGAGTAAAATGTTTACATAGGAATTATGTAACTAACTTCAAATGTTCAAATGTTTCCTCAACAGAAATAAATATTTCTTGCCGTAGGAAACACGCACAGTTTACAGATATATCTGTGACATGTGGTGTTGCTATCTATGGTAACGCGATTAATACTTTTCGACGCCAGTGAAAACTAGTGGCTTGACTCTGAACTGTCTCATAACACTGGGCGACAAAGATTTCGGTGGCCGGCCTCGGTAGCGTAGTGGCTAGAGTGCTAGCTCCGCGTACCGAAGGCCGCCGGTTCGAATCCGGCCGCGGGCATTGATGCTTAAGTGTTGTGTGTCTGTATGAATGTCCTGTCGGTCCTGTGGCGTCCATACATTCTAGAAATGCAATATATATACTGGATGACGACTTATACACTGAAAGGTATAATAATTACATTGAGCTGGCTGTATGGCCTCCGTTGCCAAATGCCATTAAAAAAAAAAAAAAAAAAAAAAAAAAAATGATTTCGGTGTTTGGGAAGTAAACACCATTTTTAAACGAAATTGGTTCCCTGATTTCAAATATGAACTTCATTTTGACATATCAGGTATTGTTTTCAATCTCCATTACATCTCTCTGCTATACATTAGGTGTTAGTCAAAGTGCATGATGTTTATAAGTGTGATAATCCGTATGTTATGTTTTCATACATATGAAAAGTATTATGCAATTAAATTGTTTTTAGAGAAGATTCTGTAACATGAGCATAAATTGGTTATTTGTGTTGACGTAAAGGTGGTGAATTTTCTTTTAGAACAGCAAACAAGTTATACAAAATACCCATGTTACCTTTGCGTGTGGCATAATAGAGACCACGACAGACACTATGTTAAGAAAGATTGGAGCATCCAACAAATATGGCTCATTGTAGAGCTGCCAATATATTAGAAGAGTCCTTAATTGAGCGAGAAAAAATCATCTTCCCACTTTTTCACATCAAACCCCGATTGATAGAACAATTTTCACAAACATGGGTGTGCTTTAAGTGTATCTGCAATGTATTTACAGAAAAGTTGGTTGAAAAACTCAAAGCAGAAATTTTTAATGCACCAATCATACGTAAGCTCAAGAAGGAGGCAAATTTCGTGTAAAAGATGAACGAAAATAAAGTATTATCTTGGCGAGCCTCTGTAGAAATAGTGCAAAATTTTCTTAGGAAACACAAAGTGAAAACTACGAAGATCTCGTCACTAATATGGTGTCAACTTTTCTTGATATTGGCGAGAAAATTAACATCAAAACGCGTTTTCGTTTTAGTCATCTTGTTCCCTTTCCTGAAAATCTCAGAAACGTCAGCGAACAAATCCATCAGGACATCATGGAGAAGACTTTTGGATACCATGATGATGGGTGAATATTGCTGGTGTTCAAAACGAGATAATCCTACTGATCAGCATTCAATGCACGCAATTTTCTTACAAAATCTTTATATTTTAAATAATTGTTTGTATTTTGTTTATGCACACTTTATCTCTTAATATTCTTTGCCTCTTATACGAATAAAATATAGTTTGTTAAAGAAACAGGCTTATCTAATTTTCCTAAGAGACACTAATAAAATTAGCTCATGTAAACTGTTGTAAATATGTTTTACGATCTAATGGAGCCTAATGGAGCCAAATGGAGATGTGTTCAGTAAAAAAACTAGGACTGATAGTGAAAAACTGAACTTATTTTCGAATTTATCAGCCAAACCTACCTGAGAATTCGTTAAAATATTCCCGGCACCAGACAAATTTTTTGTTGCACTGTGTAATTAATACCTTTGCCCTTTAAGGACCGAAACTTTTCTCACTTTATAACATTACCAAAGCGGAGACCTTAATCTTTAAAATGACTTCATCAGTTATGAAATCAATTTGTTGATGCACCGCAGTAAAAGAAACACTAACGTGTTACCATTGTAACGAAAATAGAGGAAATGGCTATTATTTAGTCCTTGTCTAGAGGAATGAGTCATGGAAAGAAACCCAACCGTGAAAAGTGTTAAGTGAACCGGGTAGTGTAAAATGTCAAATATTAGCATTTTTATTTGTTGCGTGGTAAATGATCTGCAAACTTTCATGATTACAATGATATAGAATTGTTAAGTATAATACATTTGTTAGGGGTGTTATTGATGGTTTTCTTAACCCTACATCCAGACGTCATGTCCATATCACATGTATTTACAAATGTTGACTGAAACTTGATTTTTCTCAAAACTTGAAGATTTCTATGTACAGTAAGAAACTTTTTCTCAGGAACAGAACGTTCAATCAACTTGAACGTTTGCATAATTACAGAAGCTCTGTGAAGCAAAATGAAAATAATGAAACAATTGCTAGTGAGTTATAATAAAATACGTCTCTGAAATATTTGCCAAAACATAGTTACATAATCTTACATTTATAAAATCTAAACCAGTTTGTTATAAACAGTAAGTTTGCTTCACAATTTGCATATTACAAATTTTATTAAATTTTCTACAGTAACATCAGAAAAAAGGTACATAACCAGGAGTAGGTACTGTGTTTTTTTTAAACTTTTCATTGTTTATTTTGTTATTTATTTTTTGCTTCTTCACATATTAGTATTAATGAATATGACAATAATATTCTTCAGACACACGGCATTTTTTTTTACTTATGGCTTTACGCCTCGTCGACGGCTAAGGTCATTAGAGGCGGGATGGGACTGGGGACAAGGAAGGGGAAGAAATTCGCCTGGAGTGATTTGGGGAGACCATGGAAAACCCAAATCTGGATGCCCGGACGGGGATTCGAACCCGCGTCCTCCCGAATGCGAGGCCAGAACGTTAACCGTTCACCCACCGCGCTCGGTAGACGGCAAAAGATTTCACTAATAACTTCTGAGAATTTGAACTTTCTAGTTGCCATGATTACCTAATAATGAACCTTTAACTAAAACGTTGCATTGTTGTCTTGTCCACACTATCTGGTTCCCTTAAACAGAAATTTTAGGATTTACTTGATTTCTTTGTGTCTCTCGATAATATTCTCATCACGAAATCTGTGTTTGTGAGAAGCAGTGGTGTGTCAGTGTTTTGTTAGTCACCCCCGCTGACTGACAATGCGACGCGGAGCGACCCAGCCCACGGCGAATGCAAACAAAAGAGCGCTTCCGGGACGCCGCGGCTCCCGTTTTAAGAAATGAGTTGCAAGTCGACTCCCAGCATTGTAAACGCCTCCCGCCTTCTCCCCTTAGCTACGAACTCTCTCGCCAACTTTACCAAAACTGAAGGGCTCTTGTTCTTCAAGCTGTACCAGGCAGTTGTCGCAGCTGACAATATTTCGTCATTGGTACAACTACCATTGATTTAACATTCTGGATCTGATATAGTGCATTAGTGTCAGCGAAAAGTAACGCTTTAACTAGCTCGGTTGTACCTATGACAAGACCTTTCTACTCGGGCGAGCTGTGACCCCTGCAGCTTTGTTCGAGCTTCCCATCCTCGGCGAACAAACGAAGGTTTGGCGATGTAGGTATAGCGTGCAGTGTCTTTCTCGCCAATGCCACGCAACAATTACGCATTATTTACGTGAAACGCCGTAAATTTTGTGGTATTACAAGTCCCGAGATCAGAACACAGTTTAACGAAAGCCATAACGTCAGTAAATGATCTACGGCTGCTGATATACATATCTCCGTACATTATGATTTGTACTGAAATTTCAAATGCATGCAACGTCTTGTAAGGATGTATGTTAATGTATAATGGTCGTAACTGAGCTCACTCTGACAGCCAAAAGATCATTCACATAATCAGAAGAAAAATTGTTACGGTTTTTTGAAATGATAAAACCAGTCCTCTTAAATGGCTGCTCATTTGCAGCGCTAGTAGCATACACGAGTGCATATCTGCGTCAACAACTGAACATAATGTCGAAATAAAACTTCTTATTTCGCATTAGTGACTTGAAACGTCGTCACAAAAATTGGTACCATTTTAAATGCAGTGTATTTGGTGACATCACTGACCGTTCAAAGATGTTATACAACAAAGATCGATTGAATGCACTGTAACATGGAGGAAAGAAAATAGTGGAGGCGATGCAAGGGACCTTCACCACGCATGGAGTGAAGTCGGGTAGAGAGAAGTTGGGTGGGGAGGTAGCCATATTGGATTTCCCTAGAAACACGGGGTATATGCACAAACACCTCAAGGGGATGATACGATAACCGTGGCACCGCAATTTGGTGATGTATTATTATGTAACTCGACGAGTCAAATGAAAAATATTTTTTTGATATACTGCTCAGTTCTCGAGATATACTGTCTCAAAACTGAAGTGTTTTGGGTTAAAATTCAGAAGAAAAATGTCCCCAAAGTCAAATTTAATGATAGATTCTTATGTAACACTATAATAATAATAATTCCATGTGGTCATAATGACCTGGAGACAGGGTTTTTATTGACTGCGCATTCCGCCTCTATCGTAGCCGTCTTAGCCTAACCCAACAATCCTGACGTGGAATCCGAACCACGGAAGCGTCCTGGGGTACTTCACTTTACACAGCAGGCTGTGCCAAAGGTGAAGGTCGGGTTAAACGCCATTGAAAATCCCCGCCGAGACAGGGATTCGAACCAGGGACCTTTCGATCGCCAATCAGACGCCTTATCCACTGAGCCACCAAATCGTTATGTATTACAAACAGACAAATCAAAAATAAAGAATAAAATTTTTCGATATCTCTCTTAGTTCTCCAGAAATACTGTCTCCAAATTGAAGTGGTTTGGTTAGGATGCGGCATGGACCTAAAATAATTTTGCCAGAGCCATTACGAACTACAAGCTGGACACCATAGTGAGTGTTATATTTTTTATCACCCCTTGTGGTTAGGATGAAACGGGCCTGGACCAGAAGCAAAACGTTACCAAATCCACAAGGAACTACACCTATAGTCGATATCTCGAGAACTAAGGGAGATATAAAAAACATTTTCTCTTGGTTTTCGATTAAACTCGTCGAGTTTCATAAGAATCAATCATCAAATTACATCAACACCGCAATATATAAAATTCATTGTGAACTACCGACTAGCCTATTATATGCAATGTAATAAGATACGCTGATTGTCTACACTATTCCAACAAATATTTGAGAACAACGTCATCCTATTGAGAGCAATGAATAAATTTATAATGATAGGCCCTACTCTTGCAGATACCTGTTAAACATTTCAAGAACAATAATTGCAATGTGACTAATTTATGAAACAATTTTCCAGGTTGTTTCCTATCTGGTCTCTTTGTGGAACCGTATGCAAGACATTATTAAAAAAAATCTTGGAAATATTAGAAAATGAAATATTTACATCAGCAAACACAGTGCAAACAGAGGAACTGTTTTGGGGTTTCTATTATGGCCGCCGCGCATGCGCTGTAGGAGATGGGTGTTTACAGGAGGTTTCACAGATTTAGCGGTATTTCGCCTCCACTCTCTTCCTTCCTCCATGGAGTGTACACGCCAGGCAACGGTGAAGAACTCCAAAAATTTTTGCGCTAGTATTTCGATCATTCTTAAAACTTTCTCTTACTTTGACTTTCCGAACTTCTTTAGAATTCCGAGTAAGTAGTCAACAGAAATATGCGTTTAGTTAATTTGATCTAATTTTGTCACAGGGAAAGCACAGTTAAAAAGGAGAAATGTAAAAAGTCATTTAGTTAAGCTAAACAAAGTGCACGTACACTGAAGACGCAGAGTGTCTTTGAATAGGCTACATCAGGAGTTTCTTGAACTATGGATTATCTGTGATGCATGTTGCAAATTTGCTCATTGTGGGTGTGCTGTTGTATGTGTTGGTGTGGATTCGTATCTTCCTACATTTTCAGTCACTGATAGTGCGCCCAAACTTGCACTACGCCATCGTATCTCATGTAGGTTATCGTGAAATGATTGCTGTATGTGAGTGTTATAGAAGGGAGAAATAAAGATAGATAATTCCTGTAGTTAAATTTTCTATTTTGATCTCCAATCATTTGTAGAAACTCTTCAATACCTGTTCACCTGTGCTGGTTCCGGTACAGTGTACAATGCAGCCGAGCCACTTCAACGTCATCTGCGTATCAGATATCGTCATTTTTCTGTGGAATGAAACTTCTTGCACGGGATTAGTTACTGGTGTAGAAATTTATTCATTTTCACTTCGAACATGGTTACTGTTGGTACACATTCCTATCGATGTGATCTTGTGGCCTATATGTGTAAGATTTTCAATGATACCTTATAAAATCGATGCACTAACTACGGCGTTCATACATCCCTTCTTCATAATTACTTGGAATAACATGGTCGACTTCACAAAAAAGCCATATATATTTTTTGGTATCACTATTAATGAACTAGTCTCACCAAATAATTTATTGGGTCAGTCTTAAAAAAACCAAAGAAATAATAAAATGTGTTCCTAACTAGGCCAAAAAATAACAACAACGATAACATCTGCTAGACTCTCTGATAGCTTAACGTATGGTGAGTATTCCGATATTTTGGATGCTATTCTTCGATGGAAGATGCTCGGCATATCTCGGTTTGAACCACCTAGACATATGTTTACACTTTTCAGTCATAATACTACGTTACATCGTGTTTTATTTCGTATACGACAAATTATCAGCAATGCATATCATGGTGAGAATGACAGTAAAACCAACAGAAAGCATGACCGAAAACATTTAAGTGAGATTTTCTCCGTAACCTACGCCATCACCCTCTTAATATAACATTAGAGGAGGTAAACATTTTCTTTCAGAATAGCTGAGACGAACTGTTGTCAATTTTCGCTTATTCTCTGTTATTATGTGGTCATTTACTAAAAATCCAAGCTTGGTGTTTGAGCTGTAGTACTTTGGCTTTCGCATTTCAGGAAGACCTAGGTTCGAATCACCGTCCGGCAATTCAGATTTAGGTTTTCATGGATTCCCGAAATCACTCTAAGCGAATGATGTGGCCGAATTTCTTCCCGTTCCTTACCCTCGGTCCTTTCCCTTTCCAACCTTCATGACGTCGACGAGGCGAAAAATTATAACAAAAAAATATCTTTGATATTGAATGAAAAGTATGGTATTTTAATGACCAAACAAGACTGACTGATGGAAGATTAAGGGTATGGCTAGGCTGATATTCAGGCGTAGGATGGCTACGTGGAACCTATTTATTGTGAAGCGTTTGATTTATTACTAGGCTTGAAACTAATAGTATATTCGGCCGTACGCTGAATACTGAATATTCTGCAGGCTTCCTGGCCGAATAGCCAGGTAATCGACAAAAGTATTCGGCCGGTTTGGCGCCAAAATCTGTGTTACTGCGTTTGTCACTTGCCCGCCTGTTCAAGTAATATTATCTCCTATCACTATGAGCCTGTTTTGACATGCTTGAAGTATGGACTCAAATATCGAAGTCGGAATCCTTTTTATTATTATTATTATTATTTTAAACCCTTTCCACGAGGTGTGAAGATGGAAAAGGTTTTTACGATGGTTCATAATACAGGATAAGTACCAAGTATATCTTCTGAAGCCCGAATTGCGCCTTAAGTTGCTCTTTAGTGACTATTTCGATCAATTCTTGTTGTAGTACGCTATGCCATTCTTCAACGGTACCATACGGATCTATAACCGTGTGTGGTTTTTTGATACCGGTAGTCCAAATATCCTCAAACCTCGTTTCTAAGACTGTGAGAAGGGAATTTGGGATAAATGTTAAACATAGGCCAAAACGTCATTATCCTCAACTTTTGTCAGTGACAAGTTAGGAAACTGGGAAAATTCGTGCCTTCCTATTCCTTCCTGACAATGCAAAAATAATAATAATAATAGTATTTATGCATCTCAATCTTCAACTCCTAAATTTTAATTAGGAATGATGATTCAAGTGAATAGATATTTAGTATGTTTGTTAGTTTTGTTTTTCAATTGTGCATTTTTTTTAAAAAATTACAGCTTTATACCTCGTCGACGGCTAAGGTCATTAGAGGAGGGATGGGACTGGGGACAAGGAACGGGAAGGAATTCGGCCATGGGCTTTTTGAAGGAAGCATCCCGGAATTCACCTGGAGTGATTTGGGGAAACCATGGAAAACCCAAATCTGGATGCCCGGACGAGGATTCGAACCCGCGTCCTCCCGCATGCGAGGCCAGAACGTTAACCGCTCACCCACCACGCTCGGTGCAATTGTGAAAGTTGATTTTGAACATACATTTTTGTAATTTTAAGTAAAATACTTTATCATATAATGAATCAATCGTTTTATTTCAGGCAATTATCCGACTACAAAAAATTCCTAAGTATTCGGCATTTGGCCGAATAGGATAAAATTGGCCGAATAGACCGAATATTGCCGAATATTCGTTGCAAGCCTGCAGAGTACATGTGCTAAAAATAAAGATACAAAATAGTTTCTTCTCTAGGATATCCTTTTGCTCCAGGTATCTCAATTATTCTTTGCCTTTCCACACCATCATCGCACAATTTCTTCACTTTATAAGTTCAGCGCCAGAGAATCGCGCGATTCAAGATAACGTTTCCTGCCTGCAATGCACTCGATTTTATACACTCTTCCTTCAGCAATTCAAATGCATTCAGAACATTATCATACCATGCTGCACTCAATCCATCCATCTCCCGGGCAGGGTTTTAGGTCTGCTGGATACCAAGTGAAACATAATATTAGGCACAGTCTGTTATTTATAGTCACTATATCGCCCGCCCACTGTAATTGGCTACTCATCATTTCCGATTTGCGCAGATCCTCTGAGTCATAGATGATCTTTCTCCCCATTATCCCGCAGCCTGACGATGACTGCAAAAATACTTTTCTCTCATATTCGGTAAAATTGTCGATACAAATGTCACATACGTACAAATACCACAAATGAAACTGGAAACCGAAAACTTTGGTCAATTATATAGCGCTCTTACAATCACTGTAGCACATAAAAATGATTGACAATAATTAAAACATTATTACAGTTATTTTGGTTAGTTATAACATGACAATCTCAATTATAAAAAAATTTTCACTATTTAAATTCCAACATACAGATAACATAATGTCCATTTCGACACCGAGCAAGAATCTCTTCTAAACGTTTTCCTTGTTGAAAATTTAGGCATATCTTCAGATTTGGCCGGTAAGTTTGGGGTCATCCATAAATTACGTCACACCTTGAGGGAGGAGGGGGTCAACAAAGTGTGACATCGTGTGACAGGGGTGGGGTCATAAACTTTGTGACGTCACATGCATAATTTGTATCACTTTTTGGCTCGTGGCGGAAGATGGATGATGTTGACACATCGAATGATCCCAACGCTATTGAAATCAAGAATGAAGTTACTATTATGCCAATATAAACGGTATCAAGGAATGGGTTCAAAATCCATGGACACAAGATGACTCAATTTTGTATCATTAATTCGATTTTTTTTTAATGTTTGATTTATTGTTGATATGATTTTTTAACTAGAAATAAGTAATCATTTAGTGACGTAATTTGTGGAAGGCCCCTTTCCTATAATAATTGAAACACATGGTTTGGTGCTCCAGTGCCAGACAATTCCTGCCATCTGTTGGCATTCCCTGTCGGAAGCTCTCCACCGTCACCATCTTGCTGCCCCGCAGCGGTTAATAACTGAACTAGACCCACATGCTTACTTTTTCTGTCGATAGATGGCAGGATGAACATCTTAACTGGAAAACGAATTAAACTATATGCATCTTTCAATGTACAGAGGAATTTTAAGTGTAGGTACTGAACTTGAAATGTAAAACGGTCGTAATGTTTTTGTGTGTGTGTCATCATATTTTCGTATTCGTGAGCGTGTTTTCATAGATGCAATTTTAGTAATATTCTATTCCGTTGTTTACTAATATTTCTAGAGCAGAAATTTTTTATTATTCACATATTAATTACATTTACTGTATTTTTTGCCTTGTAAAACAAACCCAAAAACAATTGAACTGCTCAATTAGAATTTATTTCATAAATTTAAGTATGACTATTTCTATAAACAGTAGGAAAGCTTCCAAAGAATATGTTTACAAATATCTAGTCGACTAAGAAGACGGGTTTTTTTATTTATTTTTTTTGGGAGGGGGCGAGGATATATACTGTATGATTTTTACATGTAACTCCAGGTAGTATATCCGCAATAGAAGTTTCTGTATACGGTGTACTGAGCAAAGTTTAATGGATTTTTTGTGGTGTGTCAGCATATAGGATATGTGAACATAGTACATCACTAGTCCATCTTATTTTTGCCTTCAGTTTCCAAATACTTGAAGAGTACAAAAGCATTAGGCCTAGATGTTCGTAACTTTGACATCGTTTCCCGTTTTTACCGTATGTTTTTTCGCAAAACTACTTTCGACTTTATGGTTCCTGATATTGACTATTGTAATTATGTCCCAACTTGCAAATATATTCTTGATAGTTATCGAAACCAACTTGTCGTTGATCGAGATTAATGACATTAGATAAGAACAGAACATTTTCCTTGCAAACACTACAATTACTTCCTAGCACACTATAAAGATTGCTTTTTAAACGACGAATTAATTATTTACTTACCATCTGTTACGATCTCCCTTCATATTTTAACGGCCTTTCTCCCTCGGGATGTAATGCAGATTATGTGCAGTATCCTGGTTTTGTCCATTTTTTTTCACTTATCGATGTAACTTTTCTCTATACTGCTGAATATGTTCAATTACAGCTGTTATTTTTAATTTCTACATTTCAGGATCTGGAATGGTGTGTTGTGCAGTTCTTCTCAGGAAGTACACTCCTACCACAGTGAGTCGTCGCTAATCTTATGCTTTCTTCCGAAATATAAGTACAAATTGGTATTCGTTAATTCGGTGTAACCTCCTCAGCCCGATTAAAGCCTTTGTTGATTATCCTAAGAATCCTGCTGTAGTGTAATGTAATAAAGTATATCATTTCCTTCCAAATTGGCTATGTTGTATCCTTAATATTTAAATTCGTTAACTTGTTCTAAAATGTCGATATTCAGGACTATTTTACTTTGGATTTGTTCCTTTCCTTCAAATTATTATTATTATTATTATTATTATTTTTAAGTAGAAAAATCAACATTAAAACTTTTGACTAGATTGTAGATCATCCTCAGCACCAGCTGTTAATACCAGGTCATAGGCACAAAGTAGGGTCACCAGGTAGTTATCTCTCTTTTGCGTTATACTTCAATAAACGACTGATCTCCAATATCTGATCAATGAATATACAAACACATATTAAAGAGTAATGGAGATAATAGAGATGAAAGTGAGACTATTTAGTTATTAAACTAGAAACTTCCTTTATGTAATGTAAGAAGCTTTTCTAATTATTTAGACTTTTAAGCTTGTAACGCGCGCCTAAAAACTTACAAGCGAAGGACACGACCTCAGGTCAAATAACTACGATGGGCGTGGTGATCGAGGACCGGTCAAAATCAAGCCCTGTAAAGCTATTAAGGTCACTACTCGATAGTTTTCGAAAAAAAATGAGATCAAGGTGGCAGATGACTTTCGGAGTGAGGGGCAACTATAGATAATCAAGCAACGACAAATTTTCGTTTATATGGTCCGAAAACTAATAGTTTTTGATAAACTGCAAACTTTATAACATAGGGCCGAACCGTATGTACTAGAGACGTAAAACTGTTTTCATTGCCCTCGGTGGGGTAATGGTAACACTCCTGCGTTCGTTGCTCCTTAGGGGCCAAACAAAAATTTCATGATTTTTGGAGCGCCCCTGCCCCTTCCTTGTCACCGGTTGTCACATTTGTGTCACTCTCCCCTCCCCAGGTGTGACGTCACATTTTAAATTTATAGATTATCAAATTAAAACAGCATTTCAAAAATTATTTATATATTTCAATTTAATTTTTAATATTTTTCATAAAATCAACAATAAATCAAACAGTTTAGAAAATAGAACAAACGCAACAAATTAAATGACGGTACAAAATTTAATCATCTTGTGTCCATGATCTTCGAACCCATTACTTTATACTGTTTATGACTGGCATAGCAATTACTTCATTCTAAGTTTGGAACATTCGATTTGACAACATCACTTTCATCCAACCAAATATCATAATCATCGTTTAACAAAGAACCTCCCTGTCACGTCTAGTTGGATTTCTTTGATGACCAATGTTCGTGATGGGCAAAACCTCTTGTTGCCCCTTATGTTATTGCTTGCGTTGGTTATTGGCCTTGTATGATGAAAGATATTGACCACAGATGCCACACGATCGTTTAAATAAATATGCGGAAGTCATATTTTGTTAAAGCCTAAAAGGCGTTACTGGCCTATCGGCGTATGTCAAAGGCGACCGACCTGCGATACCGTAGATACAGCGACCATGAACTTGCGGGGTCACCACGTGCCAAAAAGAGATACAAATTATGTATGTGACGTCAGAACCATCCGCCACCCTTTTCACATGATGCCACACTTTGCTGACCACTTCCGTTCCCCTTAACGGAAGCACCCTTCCGCGGTTTCGTGTTCACTGTATTTCACACTTTTTGTGATTACATGATTATTACAAGGAAAAGTGAGATTTGATTACAGATAAAAAATATTCCATAAGGCTGGAAAGAAATTTGTTTTATACTATTGACATACTGACGCACATGTCTTTCGAGTAGGTCATTTTACTATAATAATTTTTCTCTCTGCTTCTGTTAGGCCACTACATGCTCACCTTACATTGTGAAGTTCGTTCACCAAGAGCATTAAATAAATGCCACTTAGTTGCAGGAACATTTCTGACGTATCATGGTTTTCGGGAAAAAAAGTTCTTTTACATTACGAAATATGCTTCACTTCAATAAACTGACTTTTATTTAATACGTTTGGTGCAGGAACTTTCTCAGTTTTTCAAGTTTTTATCCGTCACAATGTCAAGACCAATGTAGAGACCCGGGGATACATAATTAGAATAATATGACTTGCTCGATGGAAGTGTACGTCAGTGTAAGTAGTACTGTATATATTTGACGCCAGCCTTATCAAGTATTTATTGTCATAGCCAACTCTCAAGTTTCCTTATAGAAATATGTTTACATTCATGTATATGACAAAAAATGCATCAAAAAGAAATTCATAGGGAGCAGCGAATATGGGACATTCCATACAGCAGACCGGGAGGTGCCGTGACCTTTGACCTAACGCGTTAAGACCTTAATCCATTTCCAGGCCTTTTGAGTGGCCCTCAACTACATTGTCAAATATCATCGAATTCAGTTGCCCGAGAACGTGCCCTTCCATTCTTAATTCAAGCAGGCGCTTCTAGTAAATTTCCTATGGTATCCAACATAAAACGATTTGTTTGGTATCAGCAACTAGCTTGTGGTTTAAGCGACAGTATCACCTGCCATAACATCCATATTACAGAGCGAATAAAAAATTAATCAAACCGCCGTTTGTCGCTAAATTATTTTCACTCGCAAGCGACGAAAATATATATCACAACTCTTGGAAACACATTTAATTTAATTTAATTACAACGGAGCACACGCTCCGGTGGCAATTTCCCTACACACCCAACTTCCCCCTATCTTGCACCCACCTACATTTGCCCTCTACAAATTTTAACTTTAAATTCTTTTAACGTTTTCGGTAAGTTATTCATCATTCCCCTTGGTAACTCATTCCAATCCCTGACATCCTTACCTAAAAAAGAAAATCTTCCCACACCCTTGTACCTGAAATCGAGTGCCAGCTTGTGGTTATGGTCATCTTTTCCCTTTCATGCGCTACAATGTTTTCTAGTGTAAAAAGCAGACAGAGAGAGAAGTTCTGGGGCAGGAAGGGTGAGAAGTGGTTGTAAACAGAACGTAGAGAATCTGAATTAAGCGCACGCAGGCGTGCAGATATATCTTCATTTTCCCTCATGTATCTTCCACAATGGCGCAACAGATTACTCTCGAAATAATGCCTCTGATAAAAAAAAAAAGAGGCTGAAAATGGTAGAAGGGTAAAATGTACCTAGTGAATCTGCCTACATTTTTAATCCTTAAAATTCAAATACTTTACCGTTAAAGCAATAGATATAAAGATGTTATAAGCCAAAAAGGATAAAGAACTAAAAAATAAATCAACATGAGCTGTAAAAGCGTCTAAACGCATTTAATAACACGGAGTGCCACTTTGTAATTCGCAAGTATCACATTTTGGTTCAGTTTTCTTACGGCATCAGATTTTGGTAATCTAAAAATCCTATACAAGTTTACGAAAAATAAAATCTGAAATGCTATATCTGCCAACTAAATAAGTTACTAGATAGAAGTGTAGTGATGAAGAATAATACGTGTACAAGAATGGAAAATATAAAATGATCAAGTTTTAAAAACAACATGCCATGAAAAATAATTAAACATTACATATACTGATCAATTGTTCTCGTCTTTTTTAAAAAAATAGTTACAGATTTCCAGCAGTAGTTTCGAATGTAGTACAGAGTTTGAGAACTTTGTAAGAATCATGTTACGGTTTCAGATGAATGCTTGAAATAAAATGCCCCCTTTCCCCGTCTTCAGACGGTGTTGCAATTCTTGTTCTTTATTTTCTAACAGCCACGCTTAAACGTGTTTATATTACTTTGGCAACATAGTTTCTGTTTCTGTGGGCGGTCGGCGTTTGTTATTGCGGGCGGCGAGAAGTGGAGGCGCTGACCGCAAAGAAAAACAGTGCCAACTCAAAACGAAGCTCCTCACAAAGGAACCAGCGAGGGAGAGAGAGTGGCAGAGAGGCGAATCTTCCCAGCCAAGGAAACCTGTGTGTACAGCGTACACACAAATAGTTGCTTTGTAAGAGAGTATATTATCACGGCAAGGAGAAACAGAAATGTAAATATCAGACAAAAATGAAAGCATCTTTAAAAAATACAGAAAAGGTAAGATAAGATTAAAAACATGTCAAGTATAAAAATTGTGAGAACCGATAATATTAGGGGAGAGTAGGGGAATAGCGAGCACTTAAGACATTTAATTTTTTCCACCCAAATGGCTCGGCTTAATTTTAATTAAATTAGTACCAATGAAAGTACGTTTAGTGTACTACCAAAAAAAATATATAGTTCATGAGTACTATGTTTCAATAATTTATATATTTTTAATCTCTAAATCTTTGCACTGTTCGGTATTGCCCGCCAAGTCGGATAATGGCGAACAAATTTATTCCCAGCCAAGGAAACCTGTGTGTACAGCGTACACACAAATAGTTGCTTTGTAAGAGAGTATATTATCACGGCAAGGAGAAACAGAAATGTAAATATCAGACAAAAATGAAAGCATCTTTAAAAAATACAGAAAAGGTAAGATAAGATTAAAAACATGTCAAGTATAAAAATTGTGAGAACCGATAATATTAGGGGAGAGTAGGGGAATAGCGAGCACTTAAGACATTTAATTTTTTCCACCCAAATGGCTCGGCATAATTTTAATTAAATTAGTACCAATGAAAGTACGTTTAGTGTACTACCAAAAAAAATATATAGTTCATGAGTACTATGTTTCAATAATTTATATATTTTTAATCTCTAAATCTTTGCACTGTTCGGTATTGCCCGCCAAGTCGGATAATGGCGAACAAATTTATTCCAATACAAATAACAAAGGAAATTAATAATCCTCAAAACATTACAAAAGTAATACATGGTTTATTAAATATTTAGGCAGATGTAGTAGAGTACAGTAGTACAGCTTTCTTATAAGGACAATTAGGATACGTATTATGAAAAAAAATTGACAATATGAGTTTTTCTCTTTGGCACATTCCACTTTGGATAAGGAAAAAATTTCAGTCTTACAAATCACAAGTGCCACTTATTTTCTTACACAAATATTACACTGGTACCCCTCTGGAGTGTCCCAACCAGAGCACAAAGCATGTGCCCACATTCCACATGAAGTGTACCTGTACCAAAGTTCACCATCCTGGCCAAAGTCATCACAGATAAAACACTTTTCTTTGTCGGTCTCCACATCGTCAAATTCATCATCATCACACAAACCGACGTCGCTTAAATCTTCTTCCGACGTGGATTGAAATTCCTTGAGGAGTTTTTTCTTAGCCTTTGGCTCGTCTTTCATTGGTAATTTCCCTTTCCCTGCAGGGACACCTTTTCCACATTTCTTTGGTTCTCTTTTATTTTTATTTATTTTTGTATTTATATCTTTTGAGTATTTTTCATCTTTTGTTTTAAGTTTGTTTTGTTTTTCAATTTTTTTTTTCGTTTATCTACAAGAATAGCCTTCATTGGTGTTGAGGACAGTATTTCCGATTGTTGTTTTCGCCTGCCTCTTTCTTTATGTGGATCATCTGGTTGATAACTGGTTGTGGGGATTGGTAAAATCTCTTCAAAGGAAGTTCCAGGGGATGCTGCAGCTTCACTTGTTTCAGAAGATATGTTTAGATTTGGAGGGCTTGAAGCGCATGATTGTTGTTTTTGTAGACACGAATCTTCTACAAGAAAGTCTTCATCTGTAAATATATTAGGATTGAAAGGGTAGATCCCTGTCTTTTCAAATCCAGAGATACCTTTTGAGACTGTTGTGACTTTACCATAGGCCTTTGCAAAGAGACCAGCCACGTCGAAAGGTGTGATCTTTTCAAACTGTTTGCCTTTCAAGTAAATGTCACACTCTTTATTGTAGGCGGCTTTTAATGCAGAGTAGTAGGACACATCTAATGATTGTAGTCGATGTGATGTGTGGGGGGGCAAGGAAACGACCACAATGCCATGTTCTCGCCATGTATCAAAGGCTTCTAAAGTGCAGTGAGAGGAATGGTTATCCATAACCAACAGTACTGGATTTTCTTTGGTAGGCTTTACATGTTTAACGAAGTGATCAAGCCATTCTCGAAATAAGTCCTCATTAGTCCATCCTGACTTTGAGCAAGAATATATCGCACCAGGGGGTCCGTCCTTCTGCAACAAAAGCGTCATCCTCCTACGAGGAAATATGAACATTGGAGGAAGAAATTGGCCAGCTGCACTCATACAGCACACTACCGTGATTGTTTTCCCTCGTTCCCAGCTTGTCACTGTCCCAACTCTTTTCTGGCCCTTCTCTGCTACAACAATACCATTTTCTTGCACCGTAAAAATCCCGGTTTCATCCATGTTCCACATCGCTGTTGGCTCAAATTTGTGTTTTTCCAAAACAACTCCTAAATTGGCAAAGAATTTACCAACTTCCTGACGGTTAAATCCCATGATTCGATTAATACTAGTAGCCTCTGGCTTACGGTTGGTTAGTTTACGGTTTCTTCTTATAAAACCATAAAACCAATCCTTCCCAGTGATTTTGCCCTCTTTATTAAATGAGTGTGTAATATGATTCTTTTGAGCGAACGAGAAGGCAGCACGACGAATATCCTTTGGAGTTAGACCATGGAACACTTTAGAAAGATGAATAATGTGTTCGGCAAATTCAGTTTCTTGCTCGGTCGTAAAAGTTGGATGACGTCCAAGAGACGGCAGTTCGCATTTTGCCGTAGAAATCCTGTCATGCAAAGTTGTAACAGGAATGTTGTGTAGCTTTGCTGCTTGTCTAAGTGATGTCCCATTTTTCACCAAATCAATAGCAGCCTCCAGTGCTTCTTTAGACCACTTGGCTATATTTGTTGTACGTTTGCGATTGCTTGGCATCTGGAACAATTAAATCCCACTATAAAACGTGTAGGGTAAGCGACAAATATGGGGTGGGTAATGCCGAACAAACGGCGGGGAATACCGAACAGTGTACACCATTACCCGAAACTAGGACTCCATTTTGAAAAATATTTTGAGAAGAAACGGTTGCCTATTTACTTAAATCTCAACTATATTCGTATTGAATATGTTTTGGACAATCTATGAGCATATTATTAAAACATCAACTGTGAATAATAACGTATACATACCCCAAATCATAAGGTGATGTTCTTAGATCGTAAACACTCAAAACGCACTTTCGTCATCCACTAACATCTGAACTGGCAAGATGGCGTGGTCGGCGCTGCGGTTTCGCATTGTTTCCACTAGACGGCAGCACCTCACGGATCTAAGAAATTATACATTTGGAGGGGGTCGGTATTGCCCACTGTTCGTCACTACCCGGTTCTCCCCTATAACAGCTAGTAAAATGCTCGTAATTCCAATGACAAAAAACTACCGTATATACAGTCATCATTATAATTTGGGTAAGTGGGTAAATTATGGCAGGGTAAACTACTACTTACGAAAATTCATGCCAGTAATCTGCAACAAGCCTAGCGGAAATATCTTTCGCCTATAAAGTAAATCACAACGGTTATTATCATTGTAACGACTAAAAAGTAATCGCTTCTGACATTTCTGCCAACACCGAATTGATTCTTCTTCCTACATCGTTATGCCCAACTGAGAAGTGCGAATGAACTTATTTAGCAGATATGTTTTTCTTCTATTTGGACGTTGTGGATCATTTCCCTCAATTGCATATAATATTGATAAATAAATAACGTCAAATCAATTGAATGTTTGTGCATTTATTGACCTACAAACATTCAACTGCTTTGGCGTTACTTATTTATCAATATTTTCAGTAATTGAGGAAACGTCCAGATATTAAACCAGCCGAGCCAGGTATTTCCGGTGGATCTTTGCAACCGATTCAAGAGGACACATCTGAAGATACACAAGACCATCCAGAACACTAAAATTTAACAAAAACTTCAAACTCAATAATTTAAAACCAAATTATATTAATGTTAAAATTAAACCCATCTCAGCATCAGCGATTAAAGCAAAATAATCGGCCGAAAGTAAATGGTTACGAAATGAAATTAGATCACTTTATAGTAAGAAATATCAACTAAATAGAGATCTATACAAAACACACATTGCATTAGTTAACTCCGTTAATAGTATAGCTATACTGAAAATCATGATTGAGAAAATTGAGCATTTCACAACACAATCAATGCTCAAAATACAACACGCACGACAGCAAAAACTAGAGCAATTGGAACAAAAGCACAGGGGAGAAAAACCAAACATTGCAAAATGATAACACAGACCATAATACCATAGCAAAACAAAAATTGCTAGCGGGAGATCAATAAATGCACAAACATTAAATTGCTTTGCCTTATTTATTTATCAGTGATATTCTTCTTTTCTCAAATCTCTTCATCCTCTTGCTCTTTCCTACGTATTTCGACCCGGGTGTTCCTTCTAATATACTGTTTGTTAACAATTTGGTGGTTATTGACCATGCTACTAAATCTGTAGGTCTACTGTATGATATCATCTGTAATTCAGATTTCCCGGATATTCTCTTCGATTTCAAGTATCCATTTGTTTTCCATGTTAATTGAAATTACTAGGTTGAGAATTTTTTTGATTAGTCTGTTGTTATTCATTCTGATAATATGGTCAATGAATTTAATTCGTCTTTTCCTGAATGTGTTTATTTTTATTATTATTATTATTTTCCTATTGCTTTTATAGTAAATGTGATTTCCTTTTCATCCAAATTCCTCCTGTACAAACTGCGCCAAAGATTTTTCTTAAAATTTTCCATTCTTGCTTTTTAATATCTTTAATCAGTCACCTACCCTCAATAGTGATTATTGGTATATCATAACCACAGATAAAACTTGGAAGATACATTACGATGTGTGCCAATTTAGAAACCAAGAACAAAAAATTAAATTTGCTGGTGCGAGTGTCAGTACGTAATAATGATGACTCCTCCGGATGTAGCCTTAATATACCATCTGATGTTCTCACGTGATTTTCGGTTAGTATTAAAGCAATTTAAGCTTTAACATTTAAGCTTTACAGTTTAGGTATACTTATGCAACTCGTATATTCACACTTATACATATATACAGAGAAAACGTGATGCGTAGCGCGAACTAACACAAAACGATGTACGGCGTACTGACTGTTTAACATGAGTTAAGTAACAGCGGAAACTATTGCAGCTGCTTGTATCAAACTATCGGAAATTACGCATGTGTGAGAAGTTAAATGCACACGGTACACGTAACTTTAACAAATTTAATGAATAAAATTATATCGGTTAACTAGCCGAATGAGTCCAACGATAAAACACAACGTTTCGGAGGTCATAATCTCTGCCGCCATTGTCAAGTGACTCGGCAATAACGGCAGAGATTATAACCACCTAAACGTCGTGTTTTATCTATCGACTCGGCAAGTTTCCCGAGAGGATTTTATTCATATTCAACGCCGAGAAAACGTCCAGCCTTACATAAGTTTTTAATGTAATTATGAATAACTTACCGAAAACGTTAGAAGAATTTAAAGTTAAAATTCGTAAAGGGCAAATGTAGGTGTGTGCAGGATAGGGAAATTGCCACCGGAGCGTGTGGACCATTGCAATTAAATTAAATTAAATTAAAATTAAATGTTGACTTAATTTAAACTTTCATTGTTTTAAAAAAGTTATTGGGTGAAAATTGTCATTTATAACCTAATTATTAATCGTATATCTATACCAGGTACATAAAACGAAAGAATCATGAAATAGCCCTTCAGTTAAAACGGGATGATACAAGACTTTAGTCATTAATTATGAACTTTTACTTGGAGTAATCAATCAAGGGACAGAAAATAAAGTACGTAGACTTGTTTGTCATTAAAAAAAAAAAAATGTAGAATAAGCTGCATTCCCTGTGTATCAGACACCTACAAATTTTCGGACCAGAGTCGTGACTGATTTGAGTAAGTTACTCCAAAATGTAAAATATGTGGCTTGAAAGATAACCATATATCTATTTGGTGTTTAGGATTTAAGGGTTTATGACAACTCGGTCCATTCTCCCTCACAGATTTTCAGTTTCGATTCTCCGAATTTATTATACAAAACAAAACTTATGTTTATGAGATCTGAAAGCAGCATATTCTTACAACGATAGAAAAACGAAATGTCTATATTACGTTGTATTAAATTAATGTTAACGTATCAGAGAATTTACACAGACAACAGAGCCCAAAAGAGGACTAAAACTACCTATTTAAGACCCTATCAGTAGCTCTCAATTTCATGCTGTATTTGAGAATAATAAGAAACGGACTAGTTTTCAAAAACGCATTAATTTCGTGATCTTTTTCACGCAACGATTTATAGAAGAGACACGGACAACCAAATGTGAATAATCAATCAAATGAATATTATGTCAGATAAACAAATGGACTACTCACAAATTCAAGTATTGAAGCAAATGTTTTAGAATTCATGAACGAGTTGATACACGTGTACAATAGTAAATTAAAACTTTATAATAGAATTACATCACACTGAATCTTGTGTATACCGCGGAAGGCACTCGTCAGCGGTTTTGTGGGCATAATATCAGAAGCACTCCATTACTAAAACTCTCGGATAAGTCAAGTCATATTAAATTTGTCCACAAATCAATGTTTTATTGGTAATGAAAGCGCTGCCTATATCTTCAGGTGCATCAAGCTACTTATCATCGAGGTAAATCACAATATGTAGTAAAGAATTTTAGAAAAGGTTTCAAATAACGTCTTTCCAAAAACCAGCTCCTCGGATCGCTTGTTCGGGAACTGCGCCACTTTAGGAACCTTCGCGAAACCGGTACTAACCTGTTGAGATTTACATCAGTCGCTTCGTCAACATGTACGCTTGACGTTTTTTGTTCATACTTTGCGGAAAAGTTACCAGGAATTTAATTAAAAATGCCGAAATATAACATGATGCACAGCCGTTAGATGCCACCAACCTTGAAAAATACAGTGACAGTCTGTTTAAAATGTTGATTTAATCCTTTGTTGTAATGTTTTCTTGCCTTTTCATCTCTTCTCCGTTATAAAAAGTCGCACAAAATTGACAAATAGACAATATTTATCCGAGTTACATGTATAATACGCTGATGCCCGCCATCATCTTACATAGCAAAGAGCAACCAGAGATAATCTATTGCTTCCATTGTAAACAAATATGCCATTTACGTGATAGATGCCGCATAGCGAAAATTTCCTAAATTTTTTCACTTGGTCCAGGCCGTATTTCAACCTAACCACGATTTCTATGACAAAACGAAACTATTTAGGTTGAAATGAAACCTTTACCGATAATTTTAATGTTTTTGCAATGCTGGTAGTTCGCAGTTGCTCAGACTTTCATATTTCGGCATTTTTAATTAATATTCTAGCTATTTTCCGTAAAGTATGAACGCAAAACGTGAAGAGGACATTTTGACGAAGCGACTGATGTAAATTTCAACAGGTTAGTACCAGTTTCGAGAAGGTTCCTAAAGTGGTGCAGTCCCCGTTTTAGAACAGGCCTACTGCTCGGCACACCAAGCCCATGTCTCCAAGCTCGAGGATATGCTCAGGTGTCTGAATGGAGCCACGGTCAAACTTGTCGTCGTCCGTAAATCCTCACTTTTTCATAGTACTCCTGCATCTTGATACTCCTATTCAAAAGTGTAAAGTCCTATAGACGCTGAAGAAGGTTTAGCCAGATCACCGAAGATGACTGGAATCTGCCAGACACTGCTGGCAACTGTCAAACACTTCCTTTCTTTCCATGTGAGCTTCACTGATCATTTACGAAGAGGTATACATAGCCGGAATAGAGTAGTGAGCAATGAACAGGAAGAAAATTGTCCCGATCTTATAACAAGAAGAAATCGCCATTTAGTAATTTCGGTAAAAACAAGTAAATACGAAATTTGAGAGTCTGGATCGGGGATGGAGCCAGTATATACACTACCGCCAATGCCTAGTGTTACTTCTGATCCACCACTATTGATAAATTTCTATAAACATAAAAGTATTCTCGGACCTATCCTAATATTATAAATGCGAAAGTAACTCTGTCTCTCTGTCTGTTTGTCACAACTAAACGACTAAACCTATTTTGATGAAATTAGACAAGGAATTATTTTGTATCATTAAAAAGGACACAGGATACTTTTTCCGGTGATAAATAATATTTTTGTCATTTAATTTTGATAACTAACCGAATGGTGACAGACAGACGGATATCCTGTGTAAGTCTGTATATCGGTTGCTCAGGTTGTGTTTCTCTTGCAGTCAGTTAGTGTATGATTTTTTTAAATATAAATTTAGTTTACAGACAAAACATATTATATGGTATAGATGATAATTTGTGCTGCACCAGACTATCATTTTGAGTCTATCTAAAAGTTTCTGGCATTGGTATAGTCTGTCTTCTTTTTGACATTTCCCCCATTCGTAAATTAGATCTTAGGCATAGCTCTAGCAGAACACGAGCAGTTAAATAATTAGAACCGAAGAAGAATTTAATGCTCATGCTGATGAAAGAAGACAAGACCCACGCTGAAAGACAAGCTGCCCTCAGTTAACCTTCCTCTCCCTCCCCCCCCCCCTTAGGTTTTGCGATTTTTAAACCACGTTGAAATTTATTCTCTTCATGAGACAGGTTCGGTGGTGGAATTGATATCGTGATGGCTTCCCCGTCGTATTATCCTGCCTCACCTTTCATGTAACTTACAGCTTTTCAATTCAAACAACAAAATTCAACGCGTAACGAAGTCGCCGGTAACAGCTAGTATCAATACAAAATATCATAACGCTTGTGCCAGTCGTAATCGCTGTATATTGATAATGAGTCACTAAATCTTTCGTGAGTCTTAATTTTTAATTAATTTAATTTAATTGCGATGTAAACATATGCAATATAAAAATTTATGCTTACCATCCCCATACTTAAAAAAAAAAAAAAAAAAAAAAAAAAAAAAAAAAAAAAAAAAAAAAAAAAAAAAAACCCTCTTAGTGTTTGAGATAAGTGGTCTTTCCCCACACTTCAAAAAAGAATTAAATTCTCTTAGTTTTTTAGGTAAGTGGTTTGTTTCAATAATTTATTCCAGGTCTCGACTCCCTTCTATATCAATTAGCACGAAGAGAGTAGAATTATCCTCAGTATAATGCTACTCTCAGACGAACGATCAGAATTTCAATGACGTTGTACGTATCTCAGTTGAAAAGGTAAATAGCTCGTACTTGCTACAGTGTGCTTCCAACCTAAATACACTTTGCTTCAAACAATGTATAAGTAAAGAATGTAGGGTTGAAAAAATTACGTAAAGTTTAGTGAAAATCAAGAACCAAGTAGAGAAACCGTGCAGCTTTGCTGCTAGTTATATTAGTTCTTAATATGAGTATTATGTATTTTATAGCATTCTTAATATCGTTTTTCAGTTTTTATTATTTTTGATATATTGATAGTGGACATTTTTATAATGGATAGTTGGAGGCATACGGAAAACCGAGATTATTAGGTCTCCAGAAACTTTGAGCAATTTCAGGCTGAGGCTTCAATAGCAAACGATATTCAGGAAGCAGAGTTCTCATTTCTTGACCTATTTTTCAGTTGACGGGAGCATAGTTTAGGTTTCATCGTGTTAGACTGCAACGTAACAAACATTCATTTGTTTATATCTCAACGCAGTACGTAATGCGAAAGATTCGATTTTGGCACGATATGCGCTTATAACAGATTTAAATTTTTAGCCGAGCGTGGTGGGTGAGTGGTTAACACTCTGGCCTCGCATTAGGAGGACGGCGATTCGAATCCCCGTCCGGGCATCCAGATTTGGGTTTTCCATGGTTTCCCCAAATCTCTCCAGGCGAATGCCGGGATGCTTCCTTCAAAAGGCCATGGCCGAATTCCTTCCCGTTCCTTGTCCCCAGTCCCATCCCGCCTTTAATGACAACGACGTCGGCGAGGCGTACAGCCACAAGTCAAAAAAATGTAAAGAAAGGGATGGAAATCGGCTATGGCTCATGTTAAGATGTTTTAAAAATTCTCCTGCAGTGATTTCTGGGTCACATGGAAATCTTAGCTTAGCAGAACATTACCACACGTCCGGCAAAACATTTTATAACAAGCTCAAGGACACATTGGACAGGTAGTAGAAAAAGGTTTCAAATTGTACCAGAGAAGTAATGGAAATGGGATACAATACTTTGGTCAGACCATTGCTCGAATATGGTAGTGTAGTATGGGACCCACATTTTGGGTATCAAAACCAGAGTCTGAGGGGTGCAAAGAAGGGCTGCTAGATTTATCTCTGGAAATTACCCCAGAACACAATCAGTAACCGATATGACAAATAAGGTGGAATGGGATTCACTGAAAGACAGGAGGAGGGTGAAGAGAATCATGGGAGTGTACTAGGTGATGAGGCGTGGAAAGATATTGGTGTAAGAATAAGGAGTAATGCATGGAAGGGAAAAGAAGACCATTACCACAAGCTAGCACTCGATTTCAGGCACAAGGGTGAGGGAAGATTTCTTTCGTAGGTAAGATGGTCAGGCATTGGAATGAGTTACCAAGAGAAATGATGAATAATTTACCAAAAACGTTGACACCATTTAAAGATGAAATTTGTAAATTGCAAAAGTAGGAGACTACAGGACAATGGAAAAGTGGGTTGACGCAGGAGCATGCGCTTCTTCGCAATTAAATTAAATTAAAATATACTCGTATTAACGTTGGATATAAACTACGTTCAAAGAATCCTGTGTGAGAGTGCAAAAAAAGGGCTGCTAGATTTGTTTCTGGAAATTATCGCAGAATGAAATCAGTGATAGATATGATAAAGGAGCTGGAATGGGATTCATTGCAAAACAGGAGGAGGATGAGGAGGGTCATGGAAGTGTACAGGGCGTATACTGGCGATGAGGCATAGAAGGATATTGCAATAGGTATGAAAAGTAGTTCATGGAAGGGAGAAGATGACCATGACCACAAGCTGGCACTCGATTTCATGCACAAGGGTGTGGGAAGATCTTCTTTTTTAGGTAAGGGTGTCAGGGATTGAAATGAGATACCGTGGGAAATGATGAATAATTTACCGAAAACGTTAAAAGAATTTAAAGTTAAAATTTGTAGAGGGCAAATGTAGGTGGGTGCAGGATAAGGGAAAGTTTGGTGTGTAGGGAAATTGCCACCGGTGCGTGTGCTCCATTTCACTAAATTAAATTTAAAAAATTAAATAAATAAAGTTTTGTGTATTGTGTAGTACCGTTAGTTCAAAAGTTTAATTAAGAACATAGGATCGTTGTATAAGTTATCCCAGTGTGGTAATAAAGAGAGAGAAATTGTACTAATGAAGCTGTCGTAACAAACTATTAGTTCTTATGTATAGCATTATCAACCGCTTAAAACTAAAAGTAGTTCAAATAACACTTACTTACGTCATACTCCCCTTTAAAATGAGAGTCTCGAACAGGCGCTGAATATTTTGTGGATAAGTAAATGAAGCTCCAGCGTAAGAATATTTCGGCATTTTGCCAGGACGGAGCTGGTGGCCACCAGCCAGATATGTGACGTCACAATTGTACAGCGTTGCCAAATCTGTGGTTCACACGAATATGGCGTGACTATTCAAGAGAATTTTTTGTAAGTTAGTTGGATTATGTGCCAAGACGATATACTTTATATTCACTTGCCGCCCATAGCCACATCTGGATGATAATAAATTATCTGTACAAGGGACATCCTCCGAGAAAATGTTTCTGGGTGTGGCAGGTGAGCGGTAACGCTCTGAGATCACATTCGCGATGATGCGGCTTTGAATTCTCATCCGGCCATCCAGATTTCGGTTTCCCATGGTTTTACTACATAATTCCTGATATTCGAACCATGATTTACAAAGAAGTTTAGATCAGAAGACGAGGAAAAATTGAATATACTTACAAACAAAAGATTATTGAAATATTTTATAAGTTACGTAAGATTCTTAAACATTAAGGAATTCGGCCACGGTCTTTTGTAGGAAGCATTCCGCCATTTGCCTGGAGTGATCTGGGGAAACCATAGAAAACCCAAATCCGGATGCCCGGACGGGGATTGGAATCCGTGTACTCCCGAATGCGAAGCTAGGACGATAACCGTTCTCCCATCATGCCCGGTAGAACCAATGGCGATCACATCGCTAGACAATAACTCGGAGAACAATGAGCAACCTTTGTGAAAATATTTTGTTCTGTCTCTTTTGACAATTAACTTTAATCACTTCTTTTGCCATGCAGAAGCAATACTATCACTGTAATGGCTTAATCAAACTAGCAAACCATCTGTAGAAAAGCCTTGTAAACAAGCTAAGAGAAATTTATGTGTGTAAATATTTGTAGAAACATCCGATGACGTTCCTTTAACAGTTAAATATTGTGTGATTCTTCATGATTTGTAAAGAAATACTACTACAGAATTTGAACATTGACACTCCATTAGCATAGTAGCTAACCTATTTCCTGATGCTATATGAATAATAAAACGTGGGCTATACACCAATAACGTTCTATAAAATAACTTCTCCACTGGGAAATGCTTTGCAGTAACAACAGTTGTGAAGCGACCGCCCAACGCTAGAAGACAGCAGCTACGACGAGCGGATGCGTAACCAGTCAACTGGGGCGGCCTCAGTTCGCAGTAGATAACGGCCCAGCTTTCTCCCTCCACCTGAAACAGGATAAAACAGCGCTCCTTAAGATCCGAGAAAATCTTATTCACTTAAGTTATTCCCGCATCGACAAAGAGTGTTATATATAAAAGTTATTAAAAAAATCTTTAAATGCCGTATATGGTCGATATGGAGATAAATTGCAAGTTCGTATGAATAGAGTTTTTCAAATACACCTAGTAACAAAAATGTTCAAAATCGATGACTCTCGACGATCGTTTATGTACTTATTTTCCAGTATATATATATATATATATGAAAAATTTCCCAGTTCTCTACCCGTTTATATCTATGTAACATTTCAAATACGATACTCACTTTTGGAAAACTATATCAACGAGGACATAGTAAATCTTTCGACTTTCTAATGTGTTTGCGTTTTAGTAAGTTTCACATCAGATTACGTACTCGATAACGTGATCATTATTTCTTCTATAAATCAACTATCGCGGAAACAGCTCATTTGGCGAATCTAATTAAACAGTTTGTAAAACGACCATTAAACAGGCCTGTCAATATGCTCGAAATTACTTACTTTTACTTTTTCGTGTCCAGACATCTTAATCGTTTGTACCAATGTTGAACAAAGATGTCAATATCTCAACATTCACATCTCGGAATGACCGCGGAAATAAGATAAGAGAAATCAGGGCCAGAACCGATTCATTTCTGTACTCATTTTTCCCACGAGTGATTAGGAAATGGAATAGAAAGGATTTACCGGGCGAGTAAACTTAAAATCCGACAGGAGTAGCTTTTGTTAAAGCGCTCCGGGCATCCTGATCTGGGTTTTCCATGGTTTCAACAGATCACTCCATGCGAATGCTGGGATGGTTCCTCACAATAGCCCATGGGCGCCTCCTGCCACATCCCGTATATCCCTTTCAAACTATCGCCCTTTCGGATAGGTGCAAATGCACCCTCCGCCACACACTTTTAGTGAATCGCGGAGTAATAATAATAATGAAATTCACATCGATCGTCTGTTGTCAGACCCCATTTATACATGTTATCTTTCGCTGGTGCCACTCCTGTTCTTATACGGTTGAAGGTTCTCCATTTTACCCAGTCCAGTTTTATGCCAGAAGTTTTGATCGAAATGATTTGTATCATAAGAACGATTCTCGGTTATTGTCTGGATATCAAATTTTAAAATATTTCATGCTTTTATTATCAGGTCAGAATATATGTTGAGAAATAATCTTGGTTTTAATTGCGGGGATAATGCAAGATCTGAAAACACAAAGTAACAATTTTTTGTATGTCTTATTTAAAATATAGCGTCCATATTATATATATAGCACATTAAAACATAAGTAAGCATTTTATTACGAAAGAAGCATTGAATTTTCATCCATTCCCTCTTTACAGAGATGAGGGTTTTAAAGGAATGGTAGGAACGTTACGGAACAATATCCCAAGATGGCAGAAACAACCATGGAGGAAGGAAATATATGGAGGAGAAGTGACGTTAAATCGGTGAAGCAAGCTCGTGCATGCGCAGTGGCGGCAGCGGCGTTATTGCGCTTCCAAACAATTGCGATGTTCCCAGTATATCCCGAAAACTAAGCAAGATATCGAAAAATTTTATTCTTTATTTTCGATTTGTCTCGTCGTGTTACATAAGAATCGATCATTAAATTTGACTTTTGCGAAATTTTTCTCCTCCATTTCAACTCAAGACACCTCACTTTTGATACAGTATACCTCTAGAACTAGGTGAGATATCGAAAATTTTTATTCTTTATTTTTCATTTCTCTCGTCTTTTTAAATAAGAATCCATCATCAAATTTGACTTTGACAAATTTTTTATTCTGAATTTCAACCAAAACCATTTCACATTTGGGACAGAATATCTCGAAAACTAAGCAGGATATCAAAAAATTTTATTCTTCATTTTTTATTTTTAATATCGAGTTACATAATAATCCATCACCAGATTGCGGCGTCACGTTTATCCTAGAGTCCCCTTGAGGTTTTTGTACATATTCCCCGTGTCTGTATGGAAGCGGCCATGCCCCCTCCACTCCGGCCATGCCCCCCCCACTCCTCCTCCGCCCTGCTTCACTTCAATGCGTGGTGAAGGTCTCTTGCGTAGTCTCCATATATTTCCTTCCTCCATGGAAACAACTAGAGTACTTTAATGAACGGAATTATATACACTGGGTTTGCGTACAATGTGGGCCGTCACCAATCTGTATTGTCCTAGTGACAGCTACATCTTAGTGGGTCAGTGACTGGCTGGGGATGTGAAACAATCCGCTACATCACCAGACGAGAGTGACGTGATGTGCTTGTCTCCCACCGACGGAGAAATTGAAAAAAGTTATGATAGTAATATTATAAAAAGCAGCAGCCCAGCAAAATCCAGTTTGAAACCTGACCTTCAGAAGCAGAATTGCTGTTTTTGATCAGGCTAGACTATTAGTCGGGAATAGCAGATACTCAGTATTGTCATGACTTTAATTAGATGGTCAAAAGTCAACAGTATTGGCCTCGGAGACCTACGTGTATTCCAATGGGCAACCGACCTCAGCAGACGGTATTCTGCGTCACACAACGCAAGAGCGAACAGTCTCCGTGGTAAAGACACCATTGTAATGAACAATCTGAGATTAAGGATTAATGTGGGTTCCTCCAGAATGTCCTCAGTAATCCAACGGATCGAAAACATTGAATTCTTTAAATATGGTTTATACATTCGAATTGGTTTTACCGAGCATGGTGGGTGAACGGATAGCGTTCTCGACTCGCATTCGGGAGGACGCGGGTTCGAATCCCCGTCCGAGCGTCCAGATTTGGGTTTTCCATGTTTCCCCAAATCACTCCAGGCGAATGCCGGGATGCTTCCTTCAAAAATTCCATGGCCGAATACCTTCCCGTTCCTTGTCTCCAGTCCCATCCCGCCTCTAATGACCTTAGGCGTGGACGAAGCGTAAAGCAATAAGTAAAAAAAATTAACCGAATTAGTTTTGTAGGAAAATTTTGGATTTTTGGCAGTTACAGGTATCGTTCACTTCTTTTATTAAAAGAAAAATCCTTAACAAGTAATATTCAAGGACTTCCAAATGAATTTGCCTTTGCCGCAGTAGTCGTTCTTTTTTCTCGATGGAACTGCAGGAGACGCACATTCGAGTAAGGCCGTACTGCCGAAATTATTACATTGCATTTTGTGACAACTCAAACGTAGCTATAAATATATTCAAAAAGAATGAAATTACATTACATACTTAATTTCCTAATGATTACCGTAGTAACAGCCATGTTTATGAAAATTTGTTCCGTGTGATTGCTATTGTTGTAAAAAAAGTTTTTTTCCTGGCTTGCAAAAAAACATGGTTTTTTTCTTGGACTCGTTTTTTTTTTCATAACTACTAAATCTAATTTGTAAAGAATTTATTGTTTATTATGACTGTTTTAGGGTTTATTCTAAGTACTTATCTTAATTTTTAAATCTAATAGAATTTTCTAGTTCAGTAGAAAAAAAATTACGAAAATATTGGTAACATTGACTGAAAATTTCTTTTATGTTCCCGAAGAGGCTAGGTTGTGCGAGAAGGAATTCCCGTTCCTCGGTCTTTGGATTGATACTCGCTATTTGAACTAGTGCTGCCAGCCCTACGAATTTATCGGTAGACCTACGGATCTTTTCAAAAAATTAGGAATTTAAAATTTATCTACGGTTTTTTGCCTCTTGTTATTACTTATTGTTATTCCTTACATTCGTATATTTGTTAAACTCTCAGCGTATAGTGATACAGAACTATCGGTGCAGTCTTTATGCATAGTGTGTACTTTGTTCACAATTTAAGATTGCAATCTCAAAATCTTTTTGCGTACAATACAAGAACAACCAGTAAAAGAAAATGTAACTACATCTGAAGTTATGGATATTGAGGAGACAGAAGAGGAACCCGAAAATTCCGTAACCGACTGAACTAGTGTTGGTAGTGCTGATACTAATGAATTTGGTACTGACATAGAGGATGAATAAAATTATGTTACCTATATCGATACATTTATGAATTATTATGTAAAACGTTATATGAGTCAGTAAGATTTGAAACACACTTGTAAAATGTAAGTTCCGTAAATGAAACTATAATTTATCAAATATATTGTTTTCTAAGAAAAAAAAGAAAAAATAGAAAAAAAAAGAAAGGTGCTAGGTTTTTTTATGTTTTTTTTTTTTTTTTAATTTGCAACACTAGTGACGGCGTAGGCAGAACATGGACAATCTTCGTACTTTTTTTTTTTAACTGACTTCTATTTTAGCCATAATCAGTAGTTATAAAAGTTTTTAGTTCTGTTTTTTTTTTTGGTTTTTCTATCTGAACAACACATTATATGAAGTACATGCATTCAGATTGCTTGGTTCACTGTTACGCTCCCTGCGCTCTTTTTCCAGCATCGTGACTGAATAGTTGTGGCTCGAATGTAGTGTTGCCAACTGCTCCTGCCCTCCTCCTCTCCCCCGCCGTTCATCAGGACGTCTCGACGCGTCCCAGTTCTCGCGAGGCGAGGCGCCGGATGCATTCTGCGCTGTTGCCTAATATATTAAAGAAGTTTCTGAAGGCGCTCCCTGAATACCGACCCGTAGCCAGTTCCACAAGTTGAGACCGACGGCTGAATACACGATGCACGCGGCTGCTGCGTGCCACTACGTTTTCCGTTTTTCATCCGTGACGGTTGGTAATGCGGAGCAGCTGTCAAGCTGACAGTCAAAAGGAATGTTACCAAGTTCCAGAGCGCCAATCAGCAATTTCCGTTCTGTCAGACAAATGAAGAAAACACCTTCGTAAAATAAGTTATTTCTGTTTATAACGAACGACGTGCTTGTGTCATTGTAAAAGCTGTATGTCATCCGCAGACATAAATGAAAACATTACGCTAAACGATAAATAAATATGTATCCGTTGTGAATTAAGCTGACTAATAACTTTTTTAATAGTAAAAATGATATCGTCATCTTTTCTATTCATGTGATTATAAACTGATAACAAAAATATAATATAATTATGTTTCCTAAAAACGCAAAATTCGCCATTTTGTACACAGACCAGGAAAGTCATAGATGAAACGCATATCGATATCGATATCCATATTCGGAGTAACTATCTGCAACTTGTCTTTGCTTTTACGCCACACCAAATTTAAAGTATATTCCTAATCATTTTGCAACTTTTTTTTCAGAAACAATCAAAAGCCTGATTTCTCTATATTTGCAACAGGAACGTATGCTAACACTGGCAGTTAAAAGATGTAATCTTCAATACTTGACCCTTTTTTTGACATAATATCCCAAAGTTATTGTAGATGGTTTACGTAAATTTTGGTAGAGTATTTTAAATTTGTTTTTTCCCCAATTACTTTGCTCAAATCATGAAAAATTCCATCTAATATCGGAATTGCATCCTAAGATTAATCACTGAAGAATCTATCTTGTTGCCATTATATGTATCGATATACGGTATAGAGTTAAGGAAATGAATGGACTGATAGCATTGGGATATCGCCAAATATTGCTCAAATGCAACTGAATTGCTTCATTAATGATACTTAAAATTTCAGTTGAAAAGTATAAAGAAAGGTGAATGTTACGACTCTCAAATAAAATGCTTGCAGGACGACATAAATAGGTCCGTTTATTTAACAGATTACTCGTTACATAAGCCAATCGAATTTGTTTATTTTTTTCAACTTTATACTCCTGAAATGAAAGTAAATGAGATTGTTTTAATGGGGAAATAGTTGGGTTGTTGCTGAATATAGTAGCTGTTCAGATATCCCGTCCTCTCGGACATTACGGCGCTCAAAGTTTTTGGTTGACTTTTCGTGGAGAGGAGGCTACGACCATCCGAGTTGATAATAACGGTCGTTAAGCTTATCAGCACGGAGCGTCTCTTTGCATCACAATGGCGGCCCACAATGCTCCGCTCGCCCGCATCAATCTTGCTTTCGGTCGCCCCGTGCAGCAGCCTGCTCCAAGTCCCGTTAACTCTCCACGGATCTGTTGCTTCTTTTGAGGCCCGCCATACCGGCGGTGCCACTCTCTTCCACGAAATAATAAATCTGAAAAGAATGTTGTCTGTAGCAGAAATTCAGAGAAAACGAAGTTACAACAAACAAAAAACTGCACCGTTTAATATTTTACAATAGTAATACAATCACTGAGAGCAAATGTTAATACTTGATGTGGTTTATGAACTTGTTTCTTGCAGCAGTATGAATCGATTTTAGGAGAATTTTGCTTATGTTCAGTCTCGATAAGATGGTTGATGAGCTTGTTTCTTGCAGCAGGTTTAATCGATTTTAGGAGCATGTTCAGTGGCGTAGCTAGGTCAACAAGGGCCCCCGGTGCAAAAAAAAATTATTTTGGGCTCTCAGGCCAGATGAGCGACCTTTTTTTTTGTTTTGTGTTGCTGGGAGGGGCCCCCTTAGCAGTGATTGGGGGCCCCATGAGCAGTGAGGGGACCTTAGTGTGAGGGGCTCCATGTGTCTCAGGGGCCCCCTTAGACGACGGTCGCCAGTTTGCCGTGAACTGCGCTTAGGGGCCCCCTGAACGTAGGGGCCCCGGTGCACTGCACCGCCTAGCCCCATTGTAGCTACGCCCCTGAGCATGTTCAGTCTCGATTCACTGTTGTTGCACACTCGAGACAGTCAATCAGCTGCCAGGGGCGCCGGCAGTATTACCCTAAGGTAGGTGCATCTGTATCTACTTTTATACATTACATATAACACTTATTAACTAAGGATACTGAGTTTATTGACAAGGCGTTAAAAAAATTTGGAAAACAACCTAGGCGCCATAAGTTATTATTCAAATAGTGAATTTAATAATAAATTTGGTTTATTAATCTTTTTCTGTGTATTTTCTTTGATAGCAGGGGGGTGCAAGTGCACTCCCTTGCACCCCCCTCCCGGCGCCCATGTCAGCTGCCATAGCTTGTTGGGAACCCCTAGAAGTTCGCGAAGTCCACTTTGAGAAACCCTGGTTTATTGGTTTGGATGGCTTGTGGAATAACAATACTTGTTTTACCTCAAGCACCTAACACACGAGAAAATTGTTCAAGAGTTTTCTTAATGATTTAGTTGTCACAAAATTTAGAAAATGTGATGGTTTGTTATCTTGAAATGATCTACTCTGTTACTTTCTTCTATACTTTTAAATTCTGTGTCAAACACCATAGGTAGCTTTTTACTTAACGACTATTTAGTTTGTTAAATCAATTTTTAAGATGAAAAACTGAATTAAATACAAAATAACTTCCATTCGATAATTTAAGAAGCAGTATTTACAAATGAATTCTGCTTTATGATACAATTCAGTGATAAAAAGTGAAATAAAACCAGGAAAATAACTGAAAGTTAAGCCGTTTTTATTAGAAAAATACTAGTTACTTTGACTGGATTTCTGAAACACAAAGCCTCTTTGTAAATAAAATAACTTATATGAGAAAGATTTTATCTCCATGAAATTTTAGTCTAAATCCATATTTTAAGTTTGACAAAATACTTTTGCTACAATATTCTCGGGTAACTAGGCGTGTGAATAAAGAGTTTACGAACGGTATTTCAGTAATAAAAACTTTCGTCGCCATTTTCTATTGAAGTCTTCACTCTGCTTCGTTTAATGTAGCTAATATGCAGATGCAAGCGTAATTTGAAGGAAGATTTTCATTCTGTTTTCTTTAAATTAAAAGGTATCGTTTACGCAATTCTCCTCACGAAAATAAATTTGGTACATCTATACAATAGATTCCAATCCACTGGGAATACGAAAAGTTATTAAATAAATCTCTAAACACATTTAATAAAAGTAACCCTTTAATTGCTACAACCCAGAAAAATATAATTTTTATAGACGCATTAATACCAAATTTTACAAAACTCATTATTGTCTAAATGACTATTGTATTGTCTTTCATGTGATAGCAATAGTATGTTTCGTCTATTTGTTTAATTAACCTGGAACTTATCACGTTCATTGTTCTGCTGAACAATTGATGTTGTCAAATCCACCAAGTAATAGCAGAAAAGTTACTTAAAATTTCTAAAACAAAAGGATCACAAAAGAATGTATAATTAATCACATTAAAATAAACCAGTTTTGTAAACATCGTAGTAATTTTAGAATGTATTGCTCAGTATAAAATTAACTTAAAAAAATTAATAATCACTGAGGCTGCAATGAATAATAGAGCATTTCCTTACAAGATGTTACAATTGGGACTTTACGGTTGTCGAAGTTAACACGGTTAGAGCAGGAAGGGAACTGGAATGAAAAAATGGGAGAGAATTCAATCACGTCTTTTTGAAGGAATCATCAGGTATTCACATGGTGTGATTTTTGGAAACCATGAAAACCTGAAATCTGGATGGCCGAACCTATGATAGAGCCTGCATCCGCCCGAATGCTGTAAGATGTATACCAGGTATGTATGTCTGCTTACAATCCATTTAATCCGTCATTTAGATGTTAATTGAGTTGAACTAGCTGGTATATTCATAACCATAGGTGTTAGGCTCGCAGCATATCTACTCTCTAGTGAAATCATTTGTGTATTGGTACTGTGGTTGGAATTAAAGTTGGCTGGCTGTCAGACTGATGGACGAACAAAACTGACGAGTAAGAGTTGAATTTTGGATTGTATTGTGAGAGATTTGCCTTATGTAGTGGCTGTACAGTTTATTGAATATAGAAATATTGACTTGAGAGATTTTTTGTAAAATTATAGTGAAAATTGTTATAGGAAATCAAATAAGCCAACACAAGTGCGGTAAAAATTGAAAAGAGTGTATTTGTAGCTCAGCAAAAGTATCATTATTTGATGTACCTGAATTCTCTTTCGGGTTTGACACAATATTGTATTAAATGTTTCTTTATGTCACAAGAACTGACACAGGGTTGAGCAAATACTCAATTTCCTACGACAGAAAAGCAGTAATTTTATATATAAATAAAAACTCATAACTTGTTTGTTATATTATTGTCAGTACTAACCATTCTTTTTCTGACCGGTGCAATGTAATGTTAAAGCTTTTTCTACCCGCTGATTTCAAAGACGACGGTACCATTACTAATGGAAAATGTTAAATCGTCCAAAAATAATCAATGCGTTAAAGGTTAAAGTAACTCCTTCACCAATTGGATGAGGAAGAATATGGGTGAATACTCTTTCGCTTTGAGCTGAGCAGCTGGTCAACAGTTGCCTGCGAATCACCATTTATTTGTAGGAAATTTCTCTTTCCCTACAGTCTTATTGAGACCTAATATTGCACTTGAACTGAGCCTAACTAAGCTCTTCCTAAAGCCTTCTGAAACGTGAATACTAATACTTTGTATTTCATTATTAACTAATTTTCTACCTATACAGTTCGTTAATTACATGGTTGGTTATTTCCTACATCCTTATCTTACAGTTTCACGCACGACGATGTTGTACATGGTTCTTAACGAGAGTTAAGTCGTGTAATTCGCTCATTAGAAACCTGTGCACGTGGCTTAATGAAACCTCACTTCGCATAATCGAGGGTGTCCCTTGACGTCACTGGCTTTCAGTGTGTGTGTGAAGAGCTCCAAGCTCGAGTGAAGTACATGAGGGAAACTCACTCCTGCTCTTATGACCGTGATGTCCAGCAAGAAACTTACAAACAGAGCAAAAAAAAAAAAAAGGCGCTCTTTCCACAAAGAGCAAGCAAGTTAATTTTTTTGTTCGTTCAACTATTGTAGTAAATTAATCTCTTATAAGAGGAACCTGTTATGTGATCTGTGAGTTCCTAATAAATAAAACGTGAGCAATTAAACCCTAAAAAGTTTATGAATGGATTCTGAACACGAGCAGGGTTGTTTTAGATGCGTGTTTTTTTTTTCTCCATGCAACCCTATAAAGACTAAATGAAAAATGCAACCACAATATGAATTATCCATATTACGTAGGTTATAACAAGGCTATATTATTCTATTCAACCTTACCAGGCAAGCCAGGTTATAAACTGCCGGTCATTCCTTTTTATTTAATTCGGCAGTTGTTGCATATTAATGTAATGCATTAAAGTGAAATTAATATTTGCTAAACCAAGAAAAACCACACATATATAGAACACCATCAACATGAGACATTTATTCAAACTCATATATCCAAAAAAATAACACAACCTCTCGTAAACTTAACACACTCCTTGCTTGCTTTTGTCCATGGAGGAAGGAATAATATGGAGACGACGCAAGAGACCTTTGCCACGCATGGAAGTGAAGCAGGCCGGCGGAGGAGTGGGGGGGCATGGCCGGAGTGGTGGGGACTTGACCGCTTCCCAACAAACACGGGGAGTATGGTTAAACACCTCAAGGGGACTCTAGGATAAACGTGACGCCGCAATCTGGTGATGGATTATTATGTAACTCGATGAGACAAATAAAAAATGAAGAATAAAATTTTTTGATATCCTGCTTAGTTTTCGAGATATTCTGTCTCAAATGTGAAATGGTTTTGGTTGAAATTCAGAAGAAAAAATTATTCAAAGTCAAATTTTATGATGAATTTTTATTTAAAAAGACGAGACAAATAAAAATAAAGAGTAAAATTTTTCGATATTTCACCTAGTTCTCGAGATATACTGTCTCAAAAGTGAGGTGTCTTGAGTTGAAATGCAGAAGAAAAATTTCGCAAAAGTCAAATTTAATGATGGATTCTTATGTAACACGACGAAAAAACTCGATAATAAGGAATAAATGTTTTCGATATCTTGCTTAGTTTGGGGGATATACAACAACCAAATTGAGGGGTTTAGGTTTGGATGCAGGCTGGACCAAAAATTAATTCTGTCAAAGCCACAATGATTACATGGTTGACATGCAGAATGGATATTTCAGTTTTATTACTACCACTTGTGGTTAGTCTGAAATGTGTCCTAGACCAGAAAAAAGTAAGAGGACCCACTCTAGGGATGAGCAACCCAGACATTTTGTAGGCTGGTACCAGAAATAAAATGTTTCCGCATAATTTATAGTTAATATAAAGTGTATCAACAAAAAGTAAAGAGTGATACTTTACTATAATGTATGGTTGGCATCATGCGGTGTTCTTTTAAGTAACTTCAAGCAAGTGTGCTCCAATCATAAATGCGATGATGAGTCACTGTCTGAACAAGCCTATACTTTTTTCAACAAAATAACTTATCACGCTAGAAGAACTCTACTTCAACTTCTGTTTAAAAGGGCAGAGGCTTTATTATTACCTTTAAAAATAAAAGAGCCGTTTCACAATTGTTGCTATTACAGGAATGTACAAGTAACTTTATGACACAGAATTTGATTCATTATTTTCCTTTACTTCACATTATTAATAATGAATTAACATGTGGTTAAAGGTAGGGACCGTGCACAAACTACACGGCCTGGTCCGGGGGGGGGGGTGCTGGAAGGCTACGTTGAGCTATGTAGGGAGAGGGGGGGGGATTCCAAGCCAGGCCACGTAGCTATCCTTTCATAAAATTTGTCACAGTTAAAATGAGGAATGGAATTCACAACAGCATGTGAATATTTATTGGTTTAATTCTAGATGGCGATACCGCTATAGCACCTTTCTGCCACACGCAGCTATCAAAGAATTATCCGTACCACTTTTATGACATTTTTCTTCTGGTCCAGGCTGTATTTCAACCTAACCTCAACTGCTAGGAATAATTTTAAAAAAAGCTAGATCCCTGTACTGGTAGTAGGCCTAAAGTAGTTGTAGCAGTATCATGATCTAGAATTAAACCTATTTATTTCCCTCAGCTAATTATCTCCTTATGTAATTTATAATAGTCTGACAAGAGAAAACAGTGCAAAATGTCTTCTGGAATCAAAAGGGGGAAAAAAACCTACTTGCTAGGTGAGGGGGGGGGAAGGGGGGGGGAGGCAAAAGCCAAGTTGGTCTACATGGGGAGGGATAGTGGTTCACAGGAGGCCAAATTGGAGCTATGTGGTTTATGCACGCTCTCTTATGTATGTATCTCAATTGATGCTATCTATAAACATTAGAAATTGAGGAAAAAAAGTCTGTTAAAAATTATTTTAATAGAATTTTATTTGCCAAAACATCTACAGCCACAAAAAAAGACTAAGGGTATTATTATTTTATTTAATTTCAATGGAGCACACGCTCCATAATATCCAAGTGTAATTAGGAAACAGTGATACAAGATTGATTCAAACAGAAAGTTATATATGTAATTTGAAAGTGTCACCATATGGCAAGATAATACTTGACAGCAGTAGGAGCACTGGATTCTTAGGTTTTCTGATTCATGTTTGAAGTATTTCTTTAATTCCTTAGTTATTGATCAAAAAATCTTAAAATATATATTAGCATATAAATTTAGTCAGGATCACTTTGAAATATTTTTACAATGTATCAGATCTTTGGGGGGTGGAGGGGGGGGGGAGGAATTCAAACAATCCCACTGCCCATACAATTTAAAGCAGCTTATAAAAAAAAAAACCTACTCTTGAAATGTGAAGTGAAATATGCAAACACTGGTAATTGTATACTCCTGGAAAAATTGTTAATCATGCTCCAGAACATATTATAAATTTTACATCAAGACATCATCGAATTATTGAAGAGGAAAAAGAATTACAGTTTCCTCCCAAGTCCGACCACGAATGTATGTTTGATGCAGGTGCACTAACTGTTTTAATAGATCATATTGTACACTACATTTCAGGATTTGTGGTACACAAACATCTAAAAATATTAAAAAGTGAAGAGTGTGTTAGTATATTGTGATCTCCATTTCTATTATTTTGGGGATCTCTCAAAACGTACAAAAGTAGAGATGGTCTTATTCATCGTTCACTTGATATAAGTAACATTTGTGAAACGTTTTAAAAAGTATTTAGCAGAAATGTGCATTCAAATTTTGGTTTATTTTTTTAAAAAGAAGTTAAACATTTTGCAAACTGAAACACAAGTTGTTCAATTGATAATCTGTGAAAATTTATTCAGTCACCTTAATTTGCGAACAAAGTCATCCCATTGAGAGCTATGACTAAATATTTATAGACGTGCTGCAAAGTTTGCTGTGTCTACCGCTCACTTCAACAACGATAATTACAATTCAACTTACTTATGAAATGATATTCCAGGTTCATTCCTGTCTGGCCTATTTGTGCAACCGTACGCAACACAAGCTGGCATTTTTAAACACTTATACACAATACTAAATGAAATAATCACTGCCTCTACCACAATGCGAACACCTTAATTGTTGGGAAGCGCCATATGGTCGCTGCCGGTGCTGCCACCATGCGGGAGAGTTTAGTGCTTGCTTCACCGATTTAACGTCACTTCTTCTCCATATAATTCCTTCCTCCATGCTTTTGTCTTACTGCGATTACCTCTCTCATACCAGAGACAATATTACTTATATTACTCTTTGGCAGCGCCCGCTGCCAAAGATAATTGTCACTTAATGCCAACACTTAGAATCCAGTCTTAGCGTATATGCTACAAGGTTACCTTCATTCTTAGGTACACAGAAAAATCTTTTTACCGTATCCAACGGTTCAGTAGATATTTACCATGAGCGTTACCATACTTACAGTTGCAGTTATTGTAGTACCCACAAAGATATTGCAAAAACTAACCAATAAATCCAATAATAATAATAATAATAATCCGATCGAAGACGCAAAATGAATCAGATATATTTAAATTTCATAAAAGTAACATTATAACGATAGTTGCCCTTCGAATAAAAAATACAACTTGCTTCGTGCTGCTTTAAATAAACAACACAAAAAGAAAATGATTCTTCCTAGGATATATTGGTACCTTCTTTACTAACATAACTGCTAACTTTTATATAAATATATTTCATAAGAGATTTGAAGGAAACATCTTAAACCAGAATACTCTAGTAAATTAACATTGCTTAGCTGGGCCGAATATTACAATACTTCGTACTGATTTGGTCATGAGCACAAGAATTGCTGACTGCGAGAATAATGATGAATCAATATAACAAAAAAATGAGTATCATTTACCGATTTCATGTAAGAGTGATTTTTTATGTGAATATTTTTGAAAACAATAGTACTAAAATAATT
>JARYHS010012519.1:146595917-146749983 GCA_031002005.1 Vandiemenella viatica | reverse complement strand
CCTGGCACAGTGTGGTATTTACGCCAGCTTCCGAATATTTCAACGGTCTTTACAAAACTTCGCTGTCCTTGAGGATAATACTGGAGGCTGGATTTATATCGTGGCGAGCGTAAAACGTGAGCAGATCCTTTAGCAGAGCGCTTCAGTTCGGCTTATCTGACCCCGACCATGGAGAAATATTTGAGATCATTAATACGTATGTTGAACCGTGCTAGTCGTTGCCCTGGCTGGCAGTGGAACACAGTACCATTCATTTTCACCAAAATGTAAAGAATTTCGTATTTACCTTTGTTGAATTTACATATTTGAAGTCTTAAATATGAGCTCCGCAGATGAAAGTATAACAGAAAAAAATACGACGAAGAAATGTCAATATGCTATCATATGTAACCATTTACCTCGTAATAGATGTAACCGAGCATGGTGAACAGTGAGTGAGCATTTAACATTCGGATATGCCTGCAGGACTTGGGTTTGATCGCAGGCTATTCAGATTTTGATTTTCCTTTGTTTCCCGTAATAACTCCTGTCGAATAATTGGATACTTTCTTCAAACAGCCATGACCGAATTTCTTCCCTTAATTGCTTTCTTCTCCTGACTGTAATTAGCTAGACTTCCGCGCGATCTGTAAGCTCTAACTTTTTTTTTAACTGCTTTACGTCTCTCAACAACGTGGTCTTTAGAGACGGGAAAGGATGGGGGGCAAGGAATGGGAAGGAATTCGGCCTTGGCCTTTTGAAGGAAGCATCCCGGCATTTGCCTGGAGTGATTTGGGAAACCATGGAAAACCCAAATCTAGATGCCCGGACGGGGATTCGAACCGCCGTCCTCCTGAATGCGAGGCGAGAACGCTAACCGTTACACCGCCACGCTCGGTGTGTAAGCTCAAAAAAATAAAAAATAATATATTTATATATATATATGTACTTTGTCATAATTTGAGGTGCACAGTTTACCGAAGCACATATCGTATAGGGTCTATAAACGAACCGATCCGTGTTGGGATCACTTCCGGTTCTAGCTAAGTAGAAAGGCAACCACCGGCCGAGACCAAAAAGGTTGCCGCCTGCAAAGGGTTTATAGTATTTAGCCATGGGAAACAGAGAGAGTATTTGCCAAATAGATCGCTGCAAATAAAAATTTGTTAATAAATCTTGCATGTCGGAGCGAATGTAACGGATGGCGGGAGGCGTCAAGCGGACTGGTTACGATCCGTGCCTAGCTTTTCTAATTTTTTAAAATTTTTTGGCTTTACGCCTCGTCGACCTTGAGGTCATTAGAGGCGGGATGGGACTGGGGACAAGGAACGGGAAGGAATTCAGACATGGCCCTTTGAAGGAGACATCCCGGCATTCGCCTGGAGTGATTTGGGGAAACCATGGAAAACACAAATCTGGATGCCTGGGCGGGGATACCAACCGCCGTCCTCCCGAATGTGAGGCCAGAACGCTAACCGCTCACCCATCACGCTCGGGTTTTCTACTTGTTTGGGAGCAACGTGAGGAAGACGTCGTACGGACACCGAGACCAATTGACTACTCCCAGTGCCTCCATGTTTTAGCGCCCAAACACCATCTACAGATGCCGGCCACTAGCCAGTGTGGCTCCGTGAAGAAACGGCCGGATCCCTGCTGTGCTTTACAGGGCGCTATATCCGTCGCGAACTGTAATGCACCCGGAAATTTATCAATTGCTCTAGCTGAGTTAACAACACAATCATAAAATGAGGGTAACATCTGATATTTTCAAAATAAATAAATAAATTTGTTAATTGCTGAAGGATCAGTCGATTGTTAATAAATTCATTAAATTGTAAACCCATTTTTATACTATCTAATTGATCTCAATATATATATATATATATATATATATATATATACTGGCCTGGAAATTGAAATAAGAACACATTGACGCCGGTGTGTAAGACCCACCATACTTGCTCCGGACACTACGAGAGGGCTGTACAAGCAATGATCAAACGCACGGCACAGCGGACACACCAGGAACAGCAGTGTTGGCCGTCGAAGGGCGCTAGCTGCGCTGCGGTTGGGCACCGCCGCAGTCAGTGTCAGCCAGTTTGCCGTGGCATACGGAGCTCCATCTCAGTCTTTAACACTGGTAGCATGCCGCGACAGCGTGTACGTGAACCGTATGTGCAGTTGACGGACTTTGAGCGAGGGCGTATAGTGGGCATGCGGGAGGCCGGGTGGACGTACCGCCGAATTGCTCAACATGTGGGGCGCGAGGTCTCCACAGTACATCGATGTTGTCGCCAGTGGTCGGCGGAAGGTGCACGTGCCCGTCGACCTGGGTCCGGACAGCAGCGACGCACGGACGAACGCCAAGACCGTCGCATCCTACGCAGTGCCGTAGGGGACCGCACCGCCACTTCCCGGCAAATTAGGGACACTGTTGCTCCTGGGGTATCAGAGAGGACCATTCGCAACCGTCTCCATGAAGCTGGGCTACGGTCCCGCGCACCGTTAGGTCGTCTTCCGCTCACGCCCCAACATCGTGCAGCCCGCCTCCATTGGTGTCGCTACAGGCGTGTATGGAGGGACGAATGGAGACGTGTCGTCTTCAGTGATGAGAGTCGCTTCTGCCTTGGTGCCAGTGATGGTCGTATGCGTGTTTGGCGCCGTGCAGGTGAGTGCCACAATCAGGACTGCATACGACCGAGGCACACAGGGCCAACACCCGGCATCATGGTGTGGGGAGCGATCTCCTACACTGGCCGTACACCTCTGGTGATCGTCGAGGGGACACTGGACAGTGCACGGTACATTCAAACCGTCATCGAACCCATCGTTCTACCATTCCTAGACCGGCAAGGGAACATGCTGTTTTCAACAGGGCAATGCACGTCCACATGTATTCCGTGCCACCCAACGTGCTCTAGAAGGTGTAAGTCAACTACCCTGGCCAGCGAGATCTCCGGATCTGTCCCCCATTGAGCATGTTTGGGACTGGATGAAACGTCGTCTCACGCGGTCTGCACGTCCAGCACGAACGCTGGTCCAGCTGAGGCGCCAGGTGGAAATGGCTTGGCATACCGTTCCACAGGACTACATCCAGCACCTCTACGATCGTCTCCATGGGAGAATTGCAGCCTGCATTGCTGCGAAAGGAGGATATACACGGTACTAGTGCCGACATTGTGCATGCTCTGTTGCCTGAGTCTATGTGCCTATGGTTCTGTCTGTGTGATCATGTGTTGTATCTGACCCCAGGAATGTGTATATAAAGTTTCCCATTCCTGGGACAATGAATTCACGGTGTTCTTATTTCAATTTCCAGGAGTGTATATATATATGTCATTTGGATCGATTATTATTTATGAATGCGAAATAAATTTTGTATGTTGAATATGAATACGAAAATTCTCATGAGGTTGCCATCCACTCACATATGATCAGAAAGTTACTTACATCAATCCCCCAAAGAATTTATTCAAATTAGTATCTGATAGTAACGAAAAAAAGGTGCCATGAATTTCTGTAGATTATAGGAAATTCATAATTTAAACTACAAGTAGACACATGGAAATATAAGAAAAAGAAGCTCAGTCTAAGTTCCTTCCCATTGTTGTTGGCAGCCATAGCGAACGTAAGTAATTATTAACCGGTGGTAAAATTGATTTGACATAAAGTCAGTACGAAGAGGTAAAATAAGGGTCACACGCAGCAATTGAAAGCTGTAAATAATACAACATCTCAAACATAACCACTAACCTAATATGTGACGGATGTGGTGATTGAAACATGGTAACGTCAATCAAACATTAATGGTTAAATATCTGGTATATGAAAGTATATTTTTGCTTTACAGTGGCTAGTAGCTGTGTGTGGCTTCTAAAACTAAGTTCATAGTTGAGTTTTATGGTACCACGGATAATAAAAACTATAACACGAGGAACGTTGACATAGACTGGTACAAAAATTACGAGCGTTTTGAGTTAAAGCTGCGAACTAATTGTTGGTGTACATGTGGCTAACAGCCCTTTTCAGGCGTACAATTCAGTTCTCAGTTCAATGTTCAGTCTAATTGTTAGTTTTCCCCATGTATAAATGGAAGAAATAATAACTACAACGTAGAGGGGAGAATGATGGGATGGGATGGATTCTTAGAAGTTCGATCAGTTACGCGTGGATCAGTCAACAAGCCGAGTTTGTTCTTTCTCTCAGTGCACAGTCATGCCTAAGATCACTATTTAATCAGTGAATTCAGTTTAATTTACAAGCATCATCCATACTTCTGGAACAAGACAGGCCCACAGTGTCACTATTGCAAAAAAAAAAAAAAAAAAAAAAAAAAAATAATGGTTCTAATAGAAGTTTTCTCATTAGATTTATATTCACTCTATCAACTTCGTTTCCTCTGTGATTTTTGTTTCCAGCGATAAAGCTAAGGCTACTGCAATTAGAAAATCTTTATCCGTAATTTAAATTATAGTGACACCACGCGTTGTTAACTTGATGAAACTCGATAAGACTCAAAGAACTGAAAGAACCAGAGAACTGATGGTGTAAAGGTGTAAAGTAAACCTCTTCCTGGTAAAATGAAACAGAATCGGAAAAAGAAACCAAATTGACAACTGTATTTTCAACAAACCTTTATGTACGCATTGCGATGATTCAAAATCTGATCTGCTTGAAAAGCGTTCAGTATAATGAGTACTGATCGTGGTATGAATTTTTACTGTTACTAGAAATGGAAACAGATATATTTAAAACTTGCTAGTGACTAATGACTACATTTATATCTTCATACAACTGAAGCCTAGCAGTTATTGATCATTGGAAATTGATAGCAATCTTTCTTTTTTTTTTTATTGTAAACTAAATTGTGAAGTGGAATGTATCTAATCACACTTATTTCCTGCATCTATTGAACTGTATTAATGATCGATTGACACTAGACCCTGGTTTTTTTTTTGGCAGGATGTGGGTTTGATAACCAGTCCGATCATTCGGATTTTGTTGTTACATTGTTTCTAGAAATCACTTAAAATGAATGCCGGGATGTTTATTTCAAAAGATCATCGTCACATTTCTTTCCTTTTCATATTCCCCATTTCCTTCTCTCTCTAATGATATCGGCGTCGAAAATAAATAAATCGCGAACCAATTATTTGCCTTACTTCGTGTGGGCCAACATAAACTGTTGCATCTTACGTAGTGCAGTTGGTGGAACGTTTGTCTATAAAAGAGATGGCCGAGTTTAAATTCTGTTGAAGCACAGAATATAGTGCTGCGTGTGAAAGAACGTAGCTACTCCCCCATACCTGAAATGAGAAGGTGATATCCTCGAGAGGTAAGGGAACCAGAATACAGTATGAGACGCCGACCTCACTCCCTCTATTTCAGTCTCGAAGTCAGTTGGTGCTTACACTAAACGACCTTTACGAGGAACATTACTGTGTGATCTCCTGGTTAGTAATTGGCTCTCTGATCGCTTCCTCACCTGTCGACCGGCTGATGACGCCGCCACCTCCTTGCTGCTCATGTCGCCGCGACTGAAGTGGGATCTACTCCACTGTCGGCCTCGCTGGTCTGGTTATTATTCATGAGGCCAGCGCTGGGCGGGTTGACTCAAGTTGCGCTCCGCCCCGTACTTTGCTGAAGCACGCCAGATTTCCCACAACGCTCTTACTTTAGCGGGAGCAACTTATATTACCTATCCGGTGTTTCAATTCGCGACACGCATACTAACATCACTTTTATCAACTTCGTCTTGTTTGTCTTTATAATGGCGTACACGGCACCCTTATGATTTTACTTAGTATTTTTTGAAGTGAAAACTTCTATAGGCGGGCTATAGGCTGGGGGTAAGTCTATGAATCCGCGTCACCAAAATGCTATGTCTTATTACACTTTGGAGGCTTGGAACACAGTTTTTATCCGATTTTGATGGAACGTGTCTTCCCGAATGCGAGGCCAGAGTGTTAACCGCTCACCCACCACGCTCGTTGGCGTGATAAATATGAGTATCACTTTTTTTTTTAAATACACCTTTTTCTTTAATATCATTTAATTTAATTACAATGTAAAGCAAGCTCCGGTGGCAATTTCCCTACACACCTATCTTCCCCCTATCCTGCACTCACCTACATTTGCCCTCTACGAATTATAACTTTAAATTCTTTCAACGTTTTCGGTAAGTTATTCATCATTTCTCTTAGTAACTCATTCCAATCCCTGACACCCTTACCTAAAAAAGAGAATCGTCCCACACCCTTGTGCCTGAAATCGAGTTCCAGCTTGTGGTCATGATCATCTTTTCCCTTCCATGCTCTACTTTTCATACCTACTCCAATATCGTTCCATGCCTCGTCGCCAGTATACGCCCTGTACACTCCCATGACCCGCCTATAAATGAAATGACACAATACGGAATAATTACAGCATATAGTGAGCTATCTAGTGGAACAAGAATATGCAATTCAAGAAAAAGTCAATTTGATTGAATAGTAGTCATATTTGTTGGTGAAAAATTGTTAGTGGCCGAACAGTGACATCATCGGGTGTATTTGGCGTACTTGATATCAAGGACATGGGATCAATATTCGTTACGTTTCTCCCATTATCTGAACGAGTGACAATATAATGGCAATGTACTACTCCTGTAATGAAACTGTAGTTTGAAAACCTTGTAACATCTATACTACGGATGCAGAGATTTTGTAGTGCCGTCAACCACCACTTTAAATATCGTTGGCAAAATTGTGGTATAGTAGTGGAGTGTAAGATAAATAATGAACAATGTTTTTCTCTTCTTCTGGATTTACGCCTCGACAACGTCGGGGGCATTAGAGGCGGGAAAGGACTGGGACAAGCAACGGGTAAGAAATTGGCCATGGTCTTTTGAAGGAACCATCCCGACGCTCACCTGGATTAATTTGGGGAAACCATGGAAAACCCAAACCTGGATGACCGGACGGGAATTCAAACCTGCATTCTTCGGAATGAGAGAATGAAGCACAGTGTGCAATTACCCTTTTAATTTTCGAAAGTAATAACGAGAACCGAAAGACAGATTTCTTAATTAAAGTATAGAACACCTTAAATCCGGTATGAAAATTAGGAGTAAGTTGTTTGCTCATGATAAACATTATCTGACTGATGAACAAGGTAAAGAACTAATTATCTTAAGATTCGAGTTACATCACAAAAGAGCGAAGTTTCCTTCTTGGGATAGCTGCAACTCGTGCAAACTTTCACAGCCTTAAGATCCTGAAATTGAGATTTCAGTTGTTCTCAAGGGTACAAACATATTTGAAGAACTCCCTCTCTCAGAACATTCGGGCCTTGTTTTCATATAGAAAGACGCGTCGAACTACCTTCAAATGTTGCGGAACCAATACCATTTTCCCGAGCGGGCGGAAGCTCCTTCCGGGCCGGGCCGGCCCGCCACATTTCCATATTGCTTTTCCTTATTTCCGTGCGAGCGGTAGCGGGAGAAAGCGAGGAATTCATTAAAAGTTGTGGTCTGGTTCGGCGGGCTCCCGCACCTGCCGGAGCGGCGCGCTTGTCGCTGATGCATTATGCAGAGTGGCCGCGGGCCCACGCTCACTATTTGTGTTTGGTTTACCCGCGGAACTCGGTTTGTCTTCCAATCGTCTCTCACTTCGCAAATTTAATCTGGACGTCTGCCGGTGTTAATAAAATATTACCGCAAGACTTGCTCCACCGTTCTCTTGCAGAGCCCGAGCCTGTTGTAAACGCTTCCTTCATTACACAGCCGGTATTCCTGCGCTGTCCTCGAAATTACCGCACTCTCGTTTCCGAGGTTCAACTTTCTTCGGCGGAGTCTTTGACTTCTCCTCCTTTCTCTAAGTACTCTGAGAGGCGGAGAGGGAAGTCTTCAGCCTTCTCAATACTTTTCTCGATTCGGAGAAACCCTTCGATATCAAAGAGAGCTAACTTTTAAGGCTGCTTAGGAGCGTAACTTTGACTTTATCGTCAAGTAATTTATGGCGACAATTTTTTACTCTTAAGAACGTAGCCAGCTGCCACAGTTGTTTGACAAGTTCCATTACTAATAAGCCTCTAAAAACTTTTCCACACTTTCTCTATCTGATAAAATGTGAAGAAAGTGTTATAACTATAAAAAAAACTCTACTAACGATTTTAATTGCTCATTATGTTATACCGATAACGAAATTCCCGTTTGTGGTGTCAAGGTTTCAGTTTGTACTTCCACGTGAGTTATAGAATAACATATTTTAGTACTACTCGTCTCAAAAGTTTCTAAAGTTGCTCAAATAAAATTTGTCGAATATTGAAGAAATTTAAGACAATGGTAGCTGTATATTAACTGTTACTATTGCTTGAATACAAATCGTTTATTGATGATCTGCTTGAATTCAGAAAAAGACGAAGCTGAGGATTTTTTCTAGAAGCTAGACACCCTGAAAATTTCCCAGCTTTGCCTTGTATCACATGAGGTTTCTCCTAGCGTCGGTTAAGATCCGAATCGTTATGATGAAAACATGACAATAGTTTAAGTGGCAAAATTATGGAATGGAATGTAGAATTCTATCCGTACCAGACCCTTGGTAGGATACAGTCGGTAATATAAAATCCCTACCTACCCTCTGCCTTATAATTATTATTAATTAACACCAATTGGACTTCGTGATAAAGATCGACTGCACTTACTGTATAATGATTTATTGACCTTTGGGTTAATGGCAGGAATAAATACTTACAATAATAAATATTTACTGTACAAAGCAACCTTCCAAGAAAAGCAGTTATATACAGCGACAAATTATCTTACAGTAGTTTCATTCACATAATCACGTAGCTAGAGTGAACATACTTTCAGAGAGAAATATGGACTTCATGCAGTAATGACGATAAACTGACACTGAGGGCTCCTATTGTGTGTAGTGCGGATTAAATACCATTCGCGCAATGGGATCTTGGATCTTGTTCGGCGAAATTCCATTCTCCTGGCCGAGCAGAATGAAAAGTACGACAATTACAGGTAATGTATGTTGGCTGGTTGTTCTCGATCAGGCATTAAATAATCGAAAAAAAGGGAGAAAATACCTACTTGGACAACCACATACTGCATACGTGAAATCCCATTTGATAATAATTTCAGTTGGAAAGGGGGACAATAATTATAGTAAGGAAAGATTTAATAGGCCCGTATATACTGAGGAGATTATTTTTTATGGATGATGCTCTCGAGATAATTGCGTACTATCCTAGGTGACTGATTGCAGATAGTTTGGACGCATCGAGCGTGATTGGTTAGCGATAATGGTCTGGCTTGTCCTTCGAGAGGACGCGAATTCAAATCTCTGTCCGGTCATTCAGATTTCAGTACTCCAAGGTTTCTCTAAATCATTCCAGTGGATTGCACGAAGACCAAAATCCTTGCCATTCGTTTGTACCCAGCCCTTTCACCGTCTCGGATAAGGTCCACTAAGCGTGGAGCCCCAAATAACCGAAGTATCGGAGTCCTTGGCCAACGAGGAAGTAACTGAAGTTACATAGATACATAGAAATTTACTGGAATTTTTTTAGTTTCGCGGTGTAAGAGAAGATGCTTTTGGATCTGTGCAAAAATCTTTAGCACGAATGTTAAGAGTGACCAAATACTTAAACACTTTCCTTGAGTTTATTTTGAGATTATTTCTTAACAGTTTTCTTAATAATATTATTTTTACAGTCACTTGTTGTACGTACATGTTCTATGAATTCCCGTCAATGATTATATGATCCCGATTCTTAGCAAGAAAATTATCTGCACTCCAACGTATCTGACTCCTTGGTTCCATTAATATTGTTTAACTGTCCCGCATAACTATTACTTTCTTACGACGATTAGTTTGGTCTATAAGCTTGAGAACTGGAGTAATATTCCGAGATGATCAGTCGCAAGTCATTATAGGCAGCTTATTGTAAATGCTGGAAATGATAGTTTATACGTAAGGAGGAAAGTGATAGTTCAGTTAGAATCGAGCAATCTTTGGTAACTGAACGGCCACGGTGTCACCACACACAATCGGATTGTTTCTTCTGGGAAACTAATCCCCGCCCAGACAGAACACGGTACAAAAGTTAATTAAGCCATATAAGTCAGCGGGTAGCCATTGTGGCGGGCTGGGTCACGCAACAGGCTAAAGCCACCGGAGACTCTATCGTGCCGGCTAACCAACACGATTTTTTTAAACTACTAAACGAAATTTTATTTATGTTAAGAAACATTCATAAAATACCAACAACCAACAGTACAAAACATTTACACTAACAAACTAATCAAAAACTATGACACAAAGAATAGATATAAATAGATTTCTCCTATTGTTCAACTACTTGAATTCTTTCCTTCTTTATTTTTCTTTCCTTCTTCTTCATTTCTTTTTTATTTTTCCTCGTTTTCCTGATAAACAAAATTTTATTCTTGTTAATAAGCAATAAAACCGCATAAGCATAACATAACACTTTAAAATCATTTCACTAATATCCAAAGAAAAAAAGTGAAACAAAACGGTTTTCCCCTTACTTCCTTTTTTTTTTTTTTTTTTTTTTTTTTTTTTTTTTTTTTTTTTTTTTTTTTTTTACCCCTGTCGTGTGCTAGGAGGATAGCTCTGCCGAGATGAATTGGTGAAACACAAAATGGGTTATTTCGAAGCACACAGTTGCACGTTTGGTATTACACGTAAGTTGATACACCAAATACCTGAAGGGTATTAAGAAGCATTATTATGCGTAAATTTGTGAATTCGACAATTAAATTATACATACGATGAGATTTATGCAGCCAGTGAAATGGTTTTATTCACAGCCGCTGCCGGAATTTCAGAGTTACACTCCAGAAGAAAATTCGCAACTACACAAAACTGTGAGATGCATTAACAGTTAGCTGAATAACTACTTACGGAGGGTTGGACTGACTTAATAGTCTGCTACAAAATTGCCCTCCTACCTGTCACTCGGGAGGACGGGGGTCAAACCCCGTTCGGCCGTCCTGACTGGGGTTTTCCGTGGTTTCCCTCAGTCACTCCAGACGAATGCTGGGATGGTTCTCTACAATGCCACGGCCGACTTCCATCCCCCTTCCCTCCCCCTAGCTAAGTTAGGCTGAAAAGAGTCTTCGTGACTGTCCAGCAGCCAGTCTCCCATCCTTCAGCTGGTAGGAATGAAAGTAAAAAAAAAGAAAATACTTACTGATTTAATAGTAAGCTACAAAATATTGCCTTTTTGGAATGAGTAGTGTGGAGAAAATTCATTTCAGTTTCTTAACTAACAGATAACAGATTCACAATAAGATGACATGGTATTAAAAATTCCAGGGTCGGAAAACTCAGTGAGCAGGTATTATTGTTACTGACATACAAATGTATGATTGAAGGATAGTGGTATAAAATTCATACGCTTGTTTGAAAACTGCTTTATTAAGAAAACAATATCTCTTAGTGTTTGAGAGAACAAATAGTTCGAAGCTGAATTTAAAGCAACGATTTGTGGTCGATTTTAGTTAAAGTATGACGATTTGGATCCAGTGGTGTCTATGGTTATAACTTTAACTAACCTGCTCTGCAAGCATGTGATTTGTAAAATGTTCCTTGACTGTTCCATGCTATTAATTGACATCTCCGGTAGAATTCAACGTTAAAGCAGATTGTGGTGGGTGATCTATAACGCTCAAGCCTCGAATTCAAATATCTATCCACCCATACAGATTTCGGTTTTCCATGGTTTCCGGAAATCACTCCAGGTGAATTCCCGGATGGTCCCTTAAAAAGGGCATGACCAAATTCCTTCCCCTCCCTCGCTCCCAGTTCTTTTCCTCTTGTAATGGGCCTCGACACTGATGAGGAATAAAGCCACAAAAAAACCAGAAAGCTTGGTTTGTTTATTCGGAAAGCTATCATTTGTAACGGAATGATGAAAATGGTTCATTCCGTACATTTTTATATTTACCATATAAAAAGAATAATGAAAGGAATAGCTCTGGGAAAGTCTCGCCAGGCAGCATCCACGGAACCACCCAAAATCAGGGAGTCGCGACTGCCAGGCGGGGACATACAGCCTCCCTTGAGTAACAGGTTCACTCAAGCAGAAGACCGCCCGCATTGGAAATTTCTCTCGCCTCAGGTGAACGGACTATCGTAGTCCTATACGCCACCGGACGTTACTGAAGGCCAAATTGTTCTGAACGTTTCTACTGACTTGTCCGCGTGTCCTGGAGTCGAGTTGACCTCGTTTTAGCTATAGAAGGTGGTACCTATAGCAGGAACCAACCAACAGTGAATAATTCTCAGCGCATTTCTAATTCATGTGAATTTCCCTCTATGATAAAAATTGCGTTCTGGAAAGAGGGAACTTTTCATTCAAACCAAGTGTGAAGCTTTTACCGAGCGTGGTGGGTGAACGGTTAACGTTCTGCCACGCATTCAGGAGGACGCTGGATCAAATCCCCGTCCGGGCATCCGGATTTGGGTTTTCCATGGTTTCTCCAAATCACTCCAGGCGAATGCCGGGATTCTTCCTTAAAAAGACCATCTCCGAATTCCTTCCCGTTCCTTGTCCCCAGTCCCATCCCGCCTATAATGACCTTAGCCGTCGACGAGGCGTAAAGCCGTAAGTTAAAAAAAGTGAAGCTTTTGTTGTCCAAAAGAAATTAATGATGTTGAATTTGTTTCTTGATCACTTAGTAATGTGGTAGTGCTTAAATTTTGTTGTTTGTTTAATAATGTCGGCAATTGTAAGGCGAGGCTTTGCTTGAGTCCCTTGTACGATTGAATGTGTTAAAGTTAGAAATAAATAAGCCTCAGCCTGTACGCCAGTATGAGTAAAAGAAATTAGCAGCATATGGATTTCTTTTAATGATAAAAAGAGGAGTGAGAAAGTTTTCTCCCTTTCCGCCCACCCAACAAGCACCCGCTACAAAAGGGCGAGCCGCTGATACAACTCTTCTGCATTGAATAGATATCATATGTACCTACCATAATGAAAACAGAAAAAAATGTTCAGTTAACGTTATGGCGTTTTGTTTGTTTTCAACGAATTCATGTTCCGTAGCGACAACACAGACACAGTGGCAAAAAGGTAGTTTTATTCATATTATTCTTGAGTGTTTTTGTTATGAAATATGTTGGAACGCAAGTTTGTCAAATCAACTACAGTTTTGCTTTTCACTAAAACTGTGTCACTTTGAAGTTTTAGATTATGCATAACAGGCAGAAGTTTGTTTGTACTTTATCCATCCCATCTAGCAAGTTTTAACACAGTTATTCCTTTATAATACCAACTTTCATTTGCATTTTATACGAAAACAACTCAAAGTATTAGTTAGTTTTCTGTGTCTGAAGTTATAGTAACAAAAATTCTAGATAAATTTTAATATGTCCTTACGATCTGAATACATGTTTTAGAGTAGGAAAATACTGAGTAAATTGCTTTTAGTAAATCATCGTCCATTTAGTTCCCAGATAAAATTCTGTGGACATCCCACTGCAATCATTTCGATAAAATTGTAACTACCGTTCTGAGTTAGCTAACAAAGAATCGTCCAAGACCATTCTAACAGAAGATTGTTGAAATTCGAAAAATCGATATTCAAATCCGCTTATCATATATACTATTTCTATGAGGTAATTTTTTGTCACAAGCCTGTATCTTCCTTCATACTTAACCGAAATCAATGAATGAGGTGTCATTTGAAAGCTTATGGTCTCCACTTTGGTCACTTCATATTTTAAGAAAGGAAATTTTCGGAATTCGACCGTTAAAGGGCAAAAAGTCAAAATTTCTAAAATACTGTTTTCTGTGTTACAAGTCATTTATTTCCCTGGATATCTATCTGAAATGGTTTAATGAAGTATCATTTTAAAGATTAAGATCTACGCTTTAGTGGCGTCATATAGTGAGACAGAAATTTTTCGGAATTCGACCCTTAAAGGGCAAAAATGTTAATTTTTCTAAAATGCGTTTTTTGTGTCACGAGCGATTTATCTCCCTGGACATCTAACCAAAATCAATAAATAAAGTAGGATTATGAGGATTAATGTCTCAGCTTTACGACATCATACGTTAAGAAAGAATGTTTTTGGAATCCAACCCTTAAAGGGAAAAGGTATAAATTTGTTTACAACGGATTTTTGTGTCACGAGCCATTTATCTCCCTTGATATCTAACCTATAGAGATAAATGAGGTATCATATTAAAGATTAAGGTCTCCGCCATGGTAGCATTATATTTTAAGAAAGGAATTTTTCGGAATTCGACCCTTAAAGGGCATAAATATCAGTATTTCTAAAATACTTTTAATGTATCTCGAGTCATTTATCTCCCTTGATATTTAAACAAAAAAGATAAACGAGGTATCATTTTACAGCTTGTTGTCTTCGTAAGGTCTTCGGTTCCGTTAAACCACATTTTAAGAAAGAAATTTTTCAAAATTCTACCCTTAGAGGGCAAAAGTATTGATATTTCTACAACGCATTTTTCTGTCGCGAGCTATTTTTTTCCCTTGATACCTAACCGAAATTAATAAATGAGGTATCGTTTTAAATATTAAATTATCCACTTTGGTCACATCATATTTTAAGAAAAAACTTTCTCCAAATTCAACCCTTAAGGGGCAAAAATATCATCATTTCTAAAACTTTTTTTTTTTTACCTGATTTGATAACTAACAGAAATCGGTAAATTAGGTATCATTTTAAAGACTAATGCAGCTGCTTTGGTCACACCATATTTTATAAAAGGATTTTTTTGTAATTCGACCCTTAAGGGACAAAAGTATTAATATTACTTCTACAGCGTGTTTTTTTTTAATTACAAGAGATTTATCTTCTTCGATACCTAGCCGAAATCGATAAATATCATATTGTTTTAAAGATTAAGGTCTCCAGTTAGGTAAAATCATAAATTAAGAAAGAATTTTTCGGAATTTGGAGCTTAAAGTGGTAGCGCGTATGAGACAGTTCAGAGCCAAGTCCATAGATTGCAGCAGCAGATATCACAGAGATGTCAATAAACTTTTTTTATTCAATATGTAGCGTTTCGGATAATTTTTTTCTGTTGTGGAAACAATTTCATTTTGCCATTCAATTCCAATGTAAACATTTTATACGCTCAGCTACAAATATCACAGAGATGTTAATATGTTACGTGCATTTTGTTCAGGTTGGTTGTATTCTGTTAAAGTCAGTGACAGTTTGTCGTAAATAAAGAGTGTTTTAAATTTGTCTATCTGTTTCGTAATATGTTTTAAGTATTTTTATGCGCATTTATTACGCTAAAATATATATTTCCTACAAAAGTACTGTTGTAATTTTCATTATATTACAAGCATTCAACCTCACTATTCATCGCGTTTTATTTGCGGATTTTCGCACGGGTCGTCTAGTCTCGCATAATTTTCATACTCGATAGTCCAGCAACGTGCTATTCACAGTGGCATCCGGTCTGGGTTTAGAGCGGTAATCTCCAGGAGTCACAAAGAGATTACCTCCTCTACTTAACTCATAGTTGTCGTGGTGTTGCTATACTTCCGGACAGTGAGTGCTGTACACTAATTGCGTTCCCATCCGTTCGACCTGTCAGAGCCGCGCCTGCTAATTGGTCAATGCCTCTCCCCTCCCGCCGCCCCAGCCTGTATTAACATGCCCAACAGACGAGATTAACGTGTCTGTCTTCAGTGTTTAGTTTGTCCGCAGTTCCTGCACCTAAGTTTGCAGGATTTGCTACCACCATCGCTATGTATTTGTTTACTGTACTAAGCGAATCTCTCTTGTAAACTGTAATCTCTCGTTACAGGACTACACTTCTGTATAGCCTGTTTACCGCTAGAGGTCTTAGTTGCTGCTACCTTAATTATTACGTGATATCGAATATTCACATTTGTTTATATAATTTCACATGCAATAGTTATGAAAGTTGACATCCATTGGAATGTGTTTTCACAAAGCTCGGTGGGTGAGCGGTAACACTCTGGCCTCGATTTTGGAAGGACGAGGGTTTGAATCCCAGTCTGGCCATCAGGGTTTGGGTTTTCCATGATTTCCCCTTAATCACTCTATGCGACTGTCGCGATGGTTACTTTAAAAAGGCCATGGCCGAATTTCTTCCATTTCCTTATACCCAGTCCTTTCCCACCTCTAATGACCTTGACCGAAGCGTATAGCCGTAAGACCTAAGTCCGGAATGTGTTTTCATTTTTTGTCAGTGAAATTATCTTTGTATTATACTATAGCAAAAAATATTGAATAACATTGTATGTGTTTTTGTTAGTCGTGAAACATCAGACAGTATCCTAGAAAAGCAAAGTTTCGGTTTACGAATAAAACGATCGAATTAATAAACCTGAACTAAGCATGCTGTGATTTTATATTGCTGAAATGTCATAATATATCCAAAAAGAATAAAGAAATGAGAATTTTTTTTCGAATATGTTTGCCTTGGTTTCTTTTTCTTAAAAAAAAAAAGAATAATTAAAGTGCTAAGAAAGTGATTAATAGTAACAGATCTTTATGTGCAGTTAATAATTTGCAGTTTCTTTCGGATGTTCGATTTTGATCTACTTGTACAAATATTTGATTCTGTTTTCAAATATTACTTAACTTACACACAATATTATAGTAGCTCAAAATATCAATCTCTTACATTTTGACATTTTGTACTCATTTCAAACCATTTGATTATTCAGAACATGAATATCTGTTAAAGAAGTTGTTCAGACAATAACACGAATGAAAAAGACGTTAAGATGATAGCGTGACTATGAATTACAATTTAAAGCCAAACTTAAATGCAAAGTAATTAGCATGGAGAATTACAAGAAATCACTTTTCCACAGATTGCAGCACTTAATTAAGTTGAAATATGATCATGGCGGGTTCGCTGCCGGATAATGTTGATGAAAGACGAGCTTTCGGTAGCGTATTCTGCCGTCATATACAGGTTTGATGCTTCCGCTGTGACAACCAGAGCTGCACTGCAGTGCAGCTCCACTAGAGCTAATTCTAGATAGCGGTTCATAGTTAAATTCTGAAGAATTGTTAAGTATCTACTGTACGAAACAGCGTATAAAACTCTCGCACTTTATAACCTAGAATACTACCGAGCGTGATTGGTGAGCGGTAACGATCCGGCCTCGTATTGGGGACGACGCGGGTTCGAATCCCCGTCCCGCCATCCCGATTTGGGTTTTCTATAGTTTATCCAAATCACTCGAGGTGAATGCCGGGATGCTTCCTTCAAAAGATCATGGCCAAAATATTTTCTATTTCTTGCCCTCAGCTTTTTCCCGCCTCTAATGACCTCGGCGTCGACGAGTCAGAAAAAACCTAGAATATTGTGGTGTTGTATGTAATCCGTATTGTGAAGGATTAATTAACAGTACCGAAAAAGTATATAGAGGAGCCACTTCACTCATAAAGGTGCCACAGAATTGTTACAAATATGGTGTTGGGATTTTCCAGCAGACATACGGTCATGCAAACGTTGCTTTTATTTATATTTCTTCCAGCAACTTATTTGGATCACAATGACAGAAGAGATTAGGTCTCTGCTCCATCATGATCTTAGGGATTGAAAGACATTTTGCGAGTAGTCAGTTTTGGTGGAAAAAAATCTTTTCACTCCTAACTTTGTGAAATGCAGAATATAAATGAAGAGAGAAAGAAAAATTGAAGAATTTATATTTAGATTCAAAAAGTAGTCGGCTGTTGTTTTCTCCAGCTGATAAAATATTTTTATAATTTGAAAATTTTATAATGTTGGTAATAATTTTGTATAAAATTTTGAAATATCTCATAGTGATAAAAGTGATACGGTTGATAACAATCAGTAAAATAAACGTTATGAATTCCTACTATAACAAGTGGCTGGTATACATAAATCGGAGTACTGAAATAGTAATTTGATTTGTGCATCATTTAACTTTAAACAAATTTTCTAGGTATTTCAACATAATAGTTCAGTTGGTTCTATCGAGCCGTTGAAAGTCTTAGGCTATCCCCAGTATTTTAATTATTTATACAGTAAGTAATATAAAATATCAAGAAAGATATATGTATTGATGTTACAAGAGAAACGGTTCAGAGGAATATAAAGGAATAGATTGCTGAGAGGAGTAGATGGGTGTGTGTAGAAAAAGAAAATGATTGGTCCGAGGTAGTGAAGGAGTATTGATACAGAGAGAGAAGGAATGGAGAGGCTTGTGTTGTAAGCACTTCCGGTCTGCTGGCTGGAAACTGTGGATGATATAGATATAGTAAATTTGATCAAAATTCAAGTAGTTCCATTCACTTCTTTGCTAACGTAAAGAGACTTGTTACTGTCCACCTTTACAATGAAATAAGTTTCAATTTTAATAAACAGTATGAAAAAACTGGAATTAACAATTGTATTCGTTTCTGGCTTTGTTCCTTAAGTCAGTCTTTTGTAAAGCTCTGTATTAATTAGTTGTGAATAAAATCATTTTAAATAAATGTAGACCAGTTGTCAACCTAAAACAAAATTTCATACCACCACTAAATTTTAATATATTTTGTGGTATAACATTATAAACTGAATTAGGGAAAAAGTTTAGAATTGGAAGAAAATTAATTTCAGAGGTTTAACACTTATTAGGTTTTATGATAGCTACAAGCAATGTAGAAGCAATGAAGAAGAAAATATGAAGTGTGGCTTTTGTCTGTTACCATTTGGATATTTCGCCCTAAAGTAGCTTATGTAATTAATTAATATTAACTGTATAATGTGATGCTATGCCAGGAATATGCAGGAACTTTACAAGTAGACTTTATACAAGTTTCATCTGCGGCTGGTTTTCATTATGTTTATCCATCGTTTACTTGTGCTCGAATAAATTTTTAATTTTGTGTGGAATGGAATTTCGTAGCAAGGGGATATGTGTGAATCAAATGTGATATGGTATTACTGAAGCGGAAAAAAACAAAAATTCAAAGTACATTGTTCAGTAGACTTCCACGGTACTGCAAGTTTCGGTCCTAACTTTAGAGTCTTCTTCAACATCCAACATAATAGTACCGCTTTAGGGCGACCTTTCATAAGTACTTCATGTCACGCTGAATTACTTCTATTGCAGTGGAATATTTTATTTTGTGTGAGTTACAAGCAACGATGCTGTTACTATCGATAGCTGGGCTCGGCCTTACTGTTTTTCTGTCATCTGTGTAACCAACCGCAGTTCTCCGACTGAAGAATCGTGGTATAACAATCGCTCCAGACGTATGACAATGGTTTCTTGTAATTTGGCTAGGTACCACAACAAATCTCACATTAAAAGTCACAAGATATGGATTCAATTTCGAAAATGTTAAGAAAAAATGTAATCAATAGAAATTAATGTTTTAAAAAAGAAATGTTGCACGATTTTGAGTTAAAATCAATCTAAAATCTACGACAATACCACAAACGTCTTCAAAATCCATTCTAACTGCTTTAGTATTTAAAATGCTCAATCCTTTGTTTGTCAATCAGCATGGCATTGTAAGCACACAACCCAAGCCCTCTGCTTTCTTGGCCGATACGCAACTAATTCTGAATACCTGGGCTGTCTCTTGGGATTTGTTAACAAAAAGGATTTGTAAGGATCGGCATTGTTGGAGGACTTGAGAATTTGGCACTTTTGGATCTTTTAGACACACTGGATAACATGTGCTGTATTCTTATTCGTCATAGACAAGATCTTCGTTAACAGGCTTAGCTTTCAGCTGAAGCAATCACAGTTTGTTTTTGTTGCACTGTATAGTAAGTAATTCAGGCTCTGCTCACGGCGAGATTAAGAAACCTCTTAAGTGTAACCGATTATTTGGATTCACTGTCATGCTCGGATTGATGCTGGGATGTATACATAATATGCGAATGCACAAGTCAGTATCCTTGCCTCATCTAGATGGTTGTTATTGACAGCTACGTTGGCGCTGTTAGTAAGAAGACACGGTAAGCATGAGACCGAGCACCAAATAAAGATTTTCTAAAAATTCAGTGCTACTTTTCACTTATCCGCAGATAAACTAGAGGATTTGCTGCAGCCATCGAGGTGCATACGTGAACGGTCCCCATTATCCACCTCATAAACTACACAGAAACATAAAGAACACTTATCACACACAGAACATACTTAAATGGTTCACAGACAGCTGGGTAGCACTTCCTATATTAGTACCTGGCAGTAGGTATAAAATGGTTGGCGTCAGGAAGGGCATGAGCCGTAAAACCAAAGCTCCAGATTTGACCATGCCAGTTCCGGGTAAAATGAAACAGAATCAGAAAATGAAACTGAACTGACAACTATATTCGGAACGAACCATTATGTACACATTGCGATGATTCAAAATCTGACCTGCTTGGTAGGTATTCAGTAGAATGAGTAATGCTTTTCTGTTGTGAATTTTTATTCTTACTAGAAATGGAAACAGATATATTTAAAACTTGCTTGTGACAACATGTACATCTTCATGCAACTGAATCTTAGCAGTTATTGATCATTTGAAAGTGATTTGAGAACAATTACAGCAATCTTTCATTTTTCTATTGTAAATTAAATTGCGATGAAAAATGAATCTAACCACACTTATTTCCTGCACCCAATAAGCGCTATTAATGATCGATTGACGTTAGACCCTGACTTTTTTTAAAAAAGATGTGCGTTTGATGTCCAGTCCGACCATTCGGATTTCGTTTTTACATTGTTTACACAAACCACATCAAATGAATGCCGGGATATTTCTTTCAAAAGACCAAGGTCTCATTTCTTCCCTTTCCTTATTCCACATTTTCTTCTAGCTCTAATGACGTTGGCGTTGAAAATAAATCATACAACAATTATTTGCCTGACTTCGTGGGGGCCAACATAAGCTGTTACTTCTTCCATAGCGCAATTGGTGGAACGAGATGACCAATGCTCCAAATTTGACCATGCCAAACTCATCAATGACAGCTAACCCCAAAATTTTGGGAAAAGGAGGTGAAGAAGAATGAGAAGGATTTGATTTTTGTGAATATGGATAGTAGAAAGTTAAAATCAAAATTCGCCAATATTTCTAACAAAAAGTGAATCTGTGAAATTAGCACTGAAATTATATCAGAACAAACACTTCATAATTCTCAAGTAATACGTAACTATTAGGCTCAGCATTCATTGGTGTTTACTCATCCTTTTCGCCTCGTACGTCTCCATATTTTCCATGTGGAAGAGTTTGTCGCTTGGGCAGTGTTTCTTGGGCTAGCCACTGGATTGCCTCTGCGTCTCTCGACCGTTGCCAAGTCCGTAGAGCTCGCGGCGTGTAATTAATGTGCGGAGTTGGCCGCATTGCCAGGCGTCCAGCCAGACCAAGGTTCGCGGACACAGATTCCCTCAGTTTATCTCGCATCCGACCACACGCATACGTCGCTTACTCCAAGCAAAATCCTTGGGAAGATACAAAAAAGATAATCACTAAATGGATAATTAGTTCGTTTCAAAGCTGGTTGTGCTGTCATTGGAACGTATTACCGTGACACATTTGTTTTGTTAATGTACCAACCTGGTTCGTAGCAAATAGAGAGTTCTCTTTCTTCCACGAGAATCAAATACATTCTCTTCCACTTGTGCCAGTAACTGTATATGAGACTATTGGCCAGGAGATTTCGAAGAGGGATGGTTTCAAATTGCCATGCAATTCTCCTCTGTCATAGCTACTCTAACCTAACATTGTATTCCTACTGGGTCAAGAGAACTAATAGTTTTACACGGAATCGAAATCACGGTGTGTCATTAGTTAACACATAAAATACCTTATATCAGATTACAAAATTAGTTCCTTATCAAGCATGAGTCAAAACCGTAAATTTAAGGATTTTTGTCTGTGTGAGCATCCAGTAAACACTAAAGAATAGATTTCAGCAAAACTGAACATATATTTCAACGTTAAATAAGGCAGGATCATTAAATGAAATTCTGAATGTATGATAACAAATCACAAAGATGGAAGGATTAGATGTTGCATACTTCGCACTAAACACACAACACAATGTCTCTGACCATAGCCTTTAATGAAATCAATAAGATAACTTTATAGTAATAACCATTTTGCACACTAAACAAAACTTGAAGTATTCTTTCTTTTAATTCGAGATATTCAATTTCTAAAAGCCATAGATAGCCGTAACTTGAAGTATTGCTTCCTTTAATTCGGGATATAGACAGCCGTAAAAACAACAGAGATTTTTTTAAAGCACGATCTCTGGACAATATTTTTGGCCTTCAGCATTACGGTAGTCTTCTGTTTACGATAATATTATTCCGGAACACTTTTGATATTTTATCTGCGGAGTTAAAGGAGCTGGCGTTTCGAGCCTAAAGTATATCTATTCACTTCGCAATTGAATAAAATGTGAGTTTTTAACATAATCTAGGGTCGTTCAGTAATGTAGTAATGAAATTTCTTAACCAAATTAACGAAGCTTGATATACATGAATCTTTTCGGAAGAATGAAAATAGTACACGTGCAAATAAACTTCAACCCACCAGTTTCTTGGCAGGGGGCGGGTGAATCTAGGTATGCTTTAATTCTGAAAAAAGTTGGCGCAAATTTTATGAAACTTTGTACAAATGTTTTGCGGGAATAAAAGTAGGATACGGTTAAATCTACGCCAACTATACCGGGAAACGCCGGGAACTCCGCTTGTCATCAATAAATCCTTGCAGCAAATAATAACGCAGTGGGTTTTTTGACCGTTGTAATGATAAGTCTACTCCTGTTACCATCATATATATCAAAATGTTCCAACTATTAGCCAATAGATGCCAGCATTAGAATACTGTATATGAGGTGACATGCAAATTATGACAGATTAACTTTGCGATTGAGCTAAGGATATTTACCTTAGTTTATATACGTAACAACAAAGCATTCTAGTCGCGCAAACGGCAGGGAGCGCCACTTCAAATATTGCTTGCAGACGAACTGTGTGAATAAGACTGTTGTATGGCTGTGTGTCACACACAACCACACAATCTTTCAAATTAGTGATAGTTTCAAATGATGTAAACAAACATGTCTGAAATATTCTCATACATGCTATGGCCAACAGCTGCGCTAAATAAATTCATTTGCTTTACGCACCTATTGATAGGGTTTCAAGTTGTCATACCTTACGCTTATACCCTAAGTTTTAAAGTGGAATCCAGGACACTCGTGCTATACTTTATCCACAAGAAGCAAGCTTTGCTGGTCGATAGAGGACATAAACCTGTACCTTCAATTTTTAAGGTATCTTTACAATGAGTTACCATACCGCTTCCCTAATATGCCTACACAGGTACAAATAATAATGTAATTTATTTTATAATTTTCTTCATCTGAACTATGTCAATAACAACAAACAAACCTTCAAAGTAGACCAGTTTATCATTGACTAAAGCAAGTAATGTTACAAATATGCGAATTATTAAACAAAATAAATCCTTGAATAGATAAGAATAATTACGTCACGTTGGAAAATATTTTCTTATACGAGTTTGGATGATGGTATCAAAGAAGTTCAAATTTTTACAAAAGCTTACGAAATACTGTACATACTATTGCATACATTTATTTCTTGATTTTACTATGCAATCTGCCCTTCGATGACATAAATGAATGAAGTGCAAATATGTTTTTCATTTACTGCAATTTAAATCGGGTACTTTATAAACATCTATTACGATTTACAAGCGTCATCATAATGGTACACTTCTTAGTTCAGTTTCAGTAACGAACAGAACAGTATCCCGACATGCATGGCTGAGGGAGTAGTCTCATCCGGGACGAGTAGCTCTTTATCGACCCTGTTACAACATGGGCCGGCAGTCGCTTATCGCTTATTCTTTGTTGCTCTTCAGCTTGCCGCAGGAGCTTATTATCGACAACGAACGCAAAGAACATGGAAGCATGTTGGTCGTGCAGCTCTATCAGTTTTCCATCAGCCTCCCTTCGACCCTAGTAAAATGTAATTTGCGTTTGCTTTGAAGTAAGTAGAGCGCTTTGTTATCGAAAGCAACAGAGGGACAGCTACTAGTAATCATGAGATCAGTCGCTAAGCGTGGCGCGGGATTAAGCTGCATACCAGATCCGACGGCCTAGTTTTACAAGCTTAACGGCGCGAGATACTTAATATTTGATGGTAACAGGTCAGTTAAAGAAAAAGTTTCTAGTACTGTATAAAAATTTGTAGGTAATAGCTTTGCAAGTTTGCCTAAGTTATTTTCGTCTTGCTCCTCATACAAAGAAAGATATTCAGTTTAAATTCATAGCTATTTCTTGAATAAGAATGATGTGTACAATTTTATTATTATATTGTTTTTATTAGCTTGCTTTGGGCTTTGTCTGTCCGGATGGAATTTAGTAATTGATTTTAAACTAACTGCTCGATGAGCTAGAGACTTGAAATTTTGACCATAGCTCAAAACTGGATGACAATACAAGAAAATATGAAAAAAAGAGAAATGTTGTACGAAAAATTTGAAAATTCGGGAAAAAACTTAAAGTACTCTTTTCTATGGACTGATTCAGCTAATTTTTTTAAAAAATGATCGTAATAGTCGGGATAAGGTTTTTAGTTAATGAAAAATTCGGAAAGTTGGCCGGAAAATTGGAAAATTTGGAGAAAACTGAAGTTTTTTTTTCTGTGTACCAATTTGGCTAATTTTTTGAAATGTTCTTAATAGTCTGAATAAGGTTTTTAAACAAAGAAAAATTGGAAATGTTGCCTGGAAAATTCTGGTAAAACTAACTCGCTTTGGGCTTTGTCTGTCCGGGTGGAGCTAGAGACTTGATATTTTGACCATAGCTCAGATTTGGATGACAATGCATGAAAATCTGAAAAAAGATAAAATTTGGGAAAAATTCAAGTACTCTTTTCTATGGTCCGATTCAGCTAATTTTTTAAAAATGAATTAATAAATTAATGAATTAATGAAAAATTGGGTTATGTTGCCCGTAAAATCGGAAAATTCAGAGAAAACAGAAAGTCTTTTATTCTGCGTTCCGATTTGGTTAATTTTTAAAAAATGTTTGTAATAGTCCGAATAAGGATTTTAGTTAATGAAAAATTGTAAAAGTTGCCCGGAAAATTGGAAAATGGAGAAAAAAGAAATTATTTTTTTCTGTGTACCAATGTGGCTAATTTTTTGAAATGTTCTTAATAGTTGAATAAGGTTTTTAAACAAACGAAAAATGGAAATGTCGCCTGGAAAATTCTGGAACATAACTATAAGAAGTGTAGAGAGTAGCTAATAATAAAAGAACTTATTTATCAGTTAACATTATTTGCGGTGCAATAAAATTGTTAGTAGAGTTTTAAATGCATCAATTATCTGTTGCATGCGCCCAATGTTTTCGTCATCAATCTTACAAGTATTTTAATAGCTATCAAAAATTTAGAAGAAATTATAAATCTGTATGTGATTTTATCCTTCATAAGGATTAGATAAATTATTTTATACTTTTTAGTCCGTTATAAAAACATGTTACATTAAAAAGTTTTTTATTCTATTCTTATTTGCTTATGCATTAAGTTTTTAAATACTTAAGAAAGATTAATGCTGGGTACAATTCTTGCTTTGTGCATTAAGTTTTTAAATACCTTCCTGAGAAATTATCACTGCTCCTTTTAAACTGTTGATTTTATAACTATTCATATCCACTATCTACTAGTTACATTTATTTAATGTCCTTAATACCGAATATTGCATTAACTACAAGTTGAAGAATTTTCAAAATGTAATGAATGATAGTTATGTAACTGACTCCATGATTGTGTAAAATAAAAAATATTTATACAGGGCGTTCGCCGGAAAACGCTACCCTCCCAGACTGTTGCCGTCGGCAACTTGCTCGGTCAGTCTAGCCAGCAGCTCCCGCCACACGGCACCGTGAATCACTGCACTGTTTAACACCTCCGCTGCCCCAACAGTGCAGTGCAGTGACCCTTACATTATTAAGAACGGTTTCTTTGCATTGTAGATAGTTTGTGACTTCAGTCTCTTATTAATCAGTGTTGTGAATAAACGTTTCTTTGCGGTTGGCTGGTTTGGGGCTTCATACTCTTATTAATCTGTACCGTGTTTGAGTGTGAGTAAAATTATGGTACGTTACAGTTTGCAACAAATAATATTTCTCTACGATACATATGTGAAGAAGAAGTCGTTTAAAAAGTGTCGCAGTAAATTTCGTCGCGAATTTCCTGGCGCTTTACTGCCAGCTAAATCAACAATTCTGCGTCTGGTTAAAAAAGTAAGAGAAACGGGTTCATTTTTTAACAAAAAGAGACTGCCGGTCAACCGTATTCTCACAGAGGAGAAAATTGACGATATCGCTTTTCGACTAGAACAGTCACCCAAAAAATCATTAAATCAGTTAGGGCAGCGTGTGTCTCGAAATATGTTCAGAAGATGTGAAATGTGCATTGCACAAGAGGGTCAACACTTCCAGCATCTTTTATAAGGGAAGCTAATGAATTACGTCACATTTAAATGCTTAGCACACAAGTTTATGAAGTTTATGAAGCGTAATTATTATGAAATAGTCCGCGGCCGACGGTCGAACAATGCCGGAAACTGACCGCTCGCTCGCCGGGAGCAGTTTCTTCCTTGTAGCGCTAACAGTGGGTTGCGTTTCCCGGCGAACGCCCTGTATATTTTAACATAAGTCACCATTCAGGTTGGGCAATAAAAGTTATAAACAAACATAAATAATTGATATATACACCCTAAACTCAAAGTTTTTACTATTTGTCAACATTTTCCATTAATATAACGTCAGTTATAAATATTTCTTATTTCTTTACTTTCAATGTTAACACTTTGCAGGATTTTGAGCGTCATTAAAATGTGTTTTCCTAGTCTTCTATCATGAACTACTGGTTTTATAATTTTTTTCTAAAAATAAGCTCCTTGTTGATAATTTACTGAGTTAAATACTTTGCAAAGTCGTATATCGTACGTTCTCATACAAGAACACAAATGTCTGTATGCTTGAAATACTCAACTACACTGTACTTGTACTTACTCTTTGTCACCAAATGTAGTTTAGCATCTCCACTGCTGTCCAAGTTATCGAGTCCACATTAACGTTCTCAAAATGTGGTATGCGCAAGGGCTTAAAAATTCAGACTTCTTCAACACAAAATTGTGTTTACAATTTTATTAGGGAATAGTGAAGCAAACAATAATTTGGAGTATATGGGAAGTCTAGTATAAAATAGTAATTAATGAAAGTGAAGAGAATGTAATAGACCATCATATAGTATTACTGTAATGAAGTGAAAATGTATTCAGTAAAGATTATATAGTCGGGGATGCTATAGAAGATTTTACATTCATTAGTAATTATGTAATTGATTTATTACAATAATCTTGTTGTAAATTGAGAAATCTGATTTGATACTTAATTAACTGAACAGTGACTTACATAAAAGTATGTCATGAAGGTCCAAAGATTTCTATCAACACTCGATGACAGTTGAAAGATTAATAGTTGTAGAATTTGTGATACTTAATGACATATACACAAACGATTTTGATGAAGGTTTTAACGCTTTTTAGAGACCAGCTTGCAAGAAGCGATAGTAAATAAATCTCAAAGTAATTATTTAATAATATAGAAAAAGTCCCAGTCTAATTAGAGATTCTGATTACACGATTGAGTCGGAAGTGTAGTTCAAAGCGTACAAACAAATGAATTAAAACCCCAAAAGCAAAGAAGAATAGTTTAAATTATAACTTGAGCTTCCACAGGAGGTCACTTGTTTTTAGTACGAATGCTGTATTTTCTTATTTACACCTCCAGTGCGCCAATACTGCGTCTCTTTCTTCCGAAATGTTTTTTAATTTCTCACAAATTATATTAAACCTTTTCTTGATATTTCTCGTAAGGGGGAAATTCGCTTTTATGAGACTAGATGATTATTTTCCACCATTTTCTTAAGAAACCTCGTATACCTCAGTTTACTAACTGTTTAAGTAGACAGTAATGTGTTATATACTGTACCCCAATAACATGGCATCAGTAATATTATTAGTGGAAACCCGCACCGACCAAATTTGTTTAAGGTGGAATTAGTAGTCAACCATTTCCGATGAATACAACAACAAGCCCTCTATTTATTTGTTTATTATGGTAGACGCATGCCATGGGGAAAATATTTTATAGCATTATTTGTTTTTCTAATCTGTTGACAGGCGAACTTGGTGGCCGCTTAGCTCGGGCGGTAGAGGGGCTAACTACAACCCGAATGAACGAGGTTCGATCCCCGACGTTGCCAAGGATTTTTCCTCGAAGCTGAACGCCCGGGATGGCACACCAGGCCCACCCAGCCTATTATCAAATGAGTACCGTGAAGGAAACTACGCGGGAAGGTAAAGAAAGAGGACGGGACCACGTCGCCGACCACGGCACGTCCACTCTAATACCCACGGTCAGGAAATAAGAACGCGGAGCTCTACCTGCGCTAATCTTACGGGAATACAGCTTAAGGGCTGTGAAATCCCACTGTCTTTACCGAAACATTTTCTGTAGTATTTTTTCTTATGTTCTTACCAACGGTTGTTTGTTTTTTTTTTTGGTGTAATCAAACTGCATCATTTTAAAATCTTGCATTTCAACTTGCTTGTTTTCTTTTGGAATAGGTATTTTGTAAAATACAGGGCTAGTCAAAATGACTGCAATAATTTCAGAAAATTACTACAGCTTTTTTATTTGACATATACTTACAAGATTACACAACTATACAAACAAACTGTGAAAGTTTTTTCGAGTGTCTACAGATGCTCAATATGTGCATCTTTAGTGATTCTGCACACATCAAGTCTATAATCGAGTTTTTCCCATACCCGATGCAGCATGTCTCTGTCAATGAGAGCAAATGCATTGGTGATGTGAACCCTCAGGTCTGGCAGATCACCTGGTACTAGTGGCACGAACACTGTGTCTTTTACGAAACCCCAAACAAAGATGTTGCAGGGGGTTAGGATAGGGGAACGAGGAGGCCATGCATTTGCTCCCATTGACAGAGACATGTTGCATCGGGTATGGGAAGAGCTCGATTATAGACTTGATGTGTGCAGAGTCACTAAAGGTGCACATATTGAGCATCTGTAGACACTCTAAAAAACTTTCACATGTTGTTTATATATCTGTGTAATCTTGTAAGTATATGTCAAATAATAAATCTGTTGTAATTTTCTGAAATCACTGCAATCATTTTGACTAGCCCTGTAATATATAAATATCACAACTCAAAATCTTTTTCCATAATTACTTAACTTATTTAGTTAACAAAAATTTGATATGTTTTTAGGTTTTAATCGATTTTACATAGAAAGGCTGTGTGTGTGTTCTTTTGCTACTGCGTCACGAAAATTATACCAAACTGATCTGATGTGGTTTTGCCAGTCTGAAAGCTTGTGTACCATATCTTATCACTCACTGTAACAGGTCAAAGGAAAACGAAATGATAATCTGTTCGTAACCAAAATAGAAAGGTGACATGGATTACACTACATCTATAATAAACACTCATAACTTATTCTTAAAAGATATCCTCACTCTTTATCATAAATAAACACTCTTTGGATACTATTAATATAGAATATATCGGTCAGACCATCAGAACGATCGAAGAGCGCCTTATCGAACACAAACGACACCTGAGGCTGATTCAACTGGACAAGTCTGCGATAGCCGAGCATGCCTTCGACAAAGAACACAGGATAGAGTTCGATAAAACAGTAGTGCTGGCCAGGCCCTCTTCCTTCTGGGACTCTGTCATAAGCGAGGCGTTGGAGATCCGGCTAAATGACAACAACATAAATAGGGACGGCGGGCTCTTTCTGAGCGAAGCCTGGAAACCTATGATTAGCGATCTCCGACGAGAGCGTAGCAGATTCTCACAAGCAAATGACACCAGTAGGGCGCCGCAGCGGACAGCGGATTAAGCTAGCGGTCACGGCCAATCAGAAGTGGACACACCAGCCTCTCGGGTCGCCAGCACATCCGGGCGGGGAGGAGCAAGTGGTGCCAGTGGTGGCCGCAGCGGGTCGCGTATAAAGCCAACGCTCTCGACCAACCAGAGTATCCCACCTTAACTGTCGCAGAGGTTTTTTTCCCGGAGGTAAAACCCTGGCACTTTTTTCCCTCTGCCCTGTCTCTTCTTACAAAAGTTTCTGTCTATCTTATCCGATGGACCCATGTAAACGGGCGGATGCCTGGACGCATGGAATACATCACAATCCCGTTCCTGTGATCACCTATAGAATTACTAACTTAATGCATGTGCAGAGGCGAGCAGTAGATAACAGGAAGGCCCCTGATAAAGACAGCAAAGTCAGCTGTTGAAACGTCGTGTTTTTACACCACCATCCGGCTGGACACCCGAGAAGATTTTGTTGCAATATAGCTTATAACTACGCAATTTTGGATATTTATATTTTCATTTTTCTGAACTTTAGTACGTAAGAAAGCTACTACACTTTAATGAACTGTACTATTTACTTTAAGGAGAAGGTTAGAAAACTAAGACACAATCCTAAACAAAGTTTAAGCCTATTGTCGATACTAAGGCTGCTTACTAAAATTTTTCCTTTTCCTATTGGAATACCAATTTTTCACGTAGGTTTACAAATTAATTAATTTTTCTAACTTACTCTAAGTTAAAGTTTATAGAATCCGAAAATCAAAACTTCCTGAAAGCTGGAAAAACAGCGAAAATAATAAGGTAGTTTTAAGAAATGAAACTTCTTACATGAATTTAGACGTTTTTCTTTCTCTGGAATAATGATTACTACTGGAATATATATATATATAAAAGAAATGAATAACCTCACATATAAGTGTCCGCACGGCTGTGTTATTGCTAGTGCATTGTAAAAATTATACCTATCTTCATTTTTCTCCTTCATTTGCTGGTAATAACCAAATATGTATTAGTTTTATTTAAGCCTACGCGGAATGTCTTGGATGTGGAACACCATCGACATTGATGAGGAATTGTTAGGTGCTGTTGTCCCCGCTTTTACGCCGAAACACGACAATAACATTAAAGTGAACAGTGGTCTGTAGGTAACAGGAGCGGTCTGAATAGGAATGGGCACGTTAACACCGATACTGGGCCGAGGACCTTGAGAAGCCGTTTAGATAGCGCGCGCGCCATAAACCAGGATAAAAGTGGTAAGCCTGGCGGGATACGCCGTGTCAGATAAAGGGCCGCGCCGAACGTGACTTAATAACACGCTGTTCGTATTCCTTACCGCGACTTCTGCCTCTCCCGAGTCTGCAGAGCTGCAGTTGCCTTCACTTCATGAGGACACAACTTCGAATCTTAATATCGCTACACGAATTTTGTATGAAGAAAGACAGACCAAAAATTTTTGCTAAAACAATTTCTAAAAGTATGATGAGCAGCAGGATAGGAAATTAGAGGTACAGAAACTGGAAAATGAATAGAACAAAGATTAGCACTAGAAAACTGTAGTAAGCGAGATCTCAGAGGGTAAACGGGGACAGTGCAAGGGAAGTTGGAAGGACTGAAAAAGACGCTGGTTACAGATACAGAAACTGTGTGGGAGTACCATCAACTACAGCCATAAAATCTTTCCCTGGAGCACGCCGTCTAGAACTATGGCGAAATTCGTTGCCTGAAAGGCACTGGTGGAATATCAAAGAGGCACCGGCCGCGGGGTGTAATCAGCCAGACGCTATATGGAAGGCTCCAAACAGATTAAGAACTGAAGTGTCCCGATGTAAATCTAATATCAAAAAATGGGGTTACACTACTGAAAACGAACTATGTGAATGTGGTGAGCTTTAGAACCCACAACATCTTCTGGCATGCAGGAATCTGCCTGAAACCTGCACTATCGACGACCTTTTTAGGGCAAACGAGAAGGCCATCAAGATTGCGGAATTCTAGTCACATTCCATTTAATTGTGTTCTATAGCTTGATATTAATTAATGTCATTTGTTTTTTTCCAACTCTTAATGTTATGTCATGGACACGAGAAATAAATACATAAATGGCACGAAAAGATGGAAACGGGTTCCTTGGTGGAATGGTCGAATAAAAAGAGCTAAAGGCACGTGTGGTCGTAATGACAGGGTCTTTATTGGCTGCGCATTGCACCCTTATCTTTAAATGACGATTCAAGCGGAGCCCATAAAAGACAAGGAGAGAATTTAAAAGGAGTAAGGGACCCAAAAAGGTTATGGCAGAGGAGAGAAGGAAATGGATTGAAAAATGGCCTAAGATGATTTAAGAAAACAGGGAAGGTACCGGGAAAGTATTGAATCGACCAGGAAAAAGGAAGATGAAACATCTAAATGAAAGTGCAAACATTTTCTGTGAGGTTAAACAAAACACGAACATTAATATGGACGTGTGAGTACTTTGAAGTCATACAGAATCGAAATTGATCAAGGTGGGATGCATAAGGTCATTTGAGAAGGAACGTTACGTTTTGACACATGATCGCTGAGATGTTTTTTGTGATTTTTTTTTAAAATTTTGATGAAAAGCTGTAGTATTAGAAGAGACATAAATAGAATCTTTTGGCAGGAGCATGTCGTGGGAATGGGGGAGGTAAGAATGCTGAAGTTATTGCGATTGAACAACGGGAATGAGACCTATTGGAAGACGACGAACGAGATGGATGAATAAGGTGAAGAAAGACATAAAGGGAAAGGATGTTAATTGCAGAAAAGTGGTACAGGGAGATATTTGGAGTGATCGCCAAATATGGAAAAGAATGTGTCGGATATCCCGCAAAATGATGATGACAACATGATGATGGTGATGAAAGTGATACAACTATGGATAAATTCCAATTTACTAGAGCCTTAAATGTAAATGGAAAAATCTATTTATTTTTGATAATTATTGTTACAGTAACTGTTAAATTTACTTCACCTGATTTAGTAATGAAGTTCATTAATGAAAATTTATCCTATTTACAACATTGATGACAAGTGGCCAATGAGAACCTGCAGTTTGCCATGAAGTGTTCGTGAATAAAATTAAATACTTTATCAACTACGACAAATTTGCTGAGAGATGTTTTTGTTTTTCGATTACTTCCATTGTAGTTGTTCCACTGGATATAGTTTGAAAAAAGTTCACACGTTACTCGTTCTCTAATTTGGCGATTGGAACTATTCCTAGCCAACAACTGTTCTATCCAATGTAACAGTAATTATCTCTGAAAATTACGAAAAGATTGTAAAACATTTGTGTAAATATTTAAAAATGTTATTTCAATACTTTCATTATTTAAATAATTTTATTTGCTCACTACACAGCGATACATTCCACTATTTTCTCCCTTTTTTGTAACATATTCCACACACCAGATTATTTCATTCCAGGTAATGATTATAGTAAAATGGCATTTTTGTTTCATTTCTATCTGTCAGAAGATAAGCACAACATTAATTTTCATTTATAATGACCTCGTTAATGGCCAAGTTATAACTAATCCTAATATAAAACAATTTATTAATTCGAAATTAACCTTATCCTTCTTATAAATTGTTATGAGGCAAAGATTACAGTGAAACTTAGAGCACAGTTGTCAGATATTAGCTGAACCAGTCGTGGCGGGTCAGTGGCAAATGTCCCTGATTCTCGAAAGATCAGTGATCGATATCCGGTCCAACCATACAGATTTCAGTTTTAGACAGTTCCACGAAATTACTACAGGTGAAAACAGTGAGCACTACCTGAGAAAGAAATCTCCCAACGTTCTTCAATGAAATTTTACTTTATACTTAAAGATGGAATAAAAAAATAGGCCATAAATCACGTTTTCTAGCACCCGGTATTTTAAGAAAGATTAAATTTCAGGTAGCTAATTCTGAAAAGCGCTAAAGTTCTGAGAATACTTGGAAAATGGTGTGAATGATATATTACCTACAAGAAAAAAATAAAACTTGTTTTGTGTAAATTTTGGAATAAAATACTTTTTCCGTCCTTGACATTCCATTTTTTGATTTTGGTGTAAATTTTAGTTCAGACAGAAATTACGGTTAATATTATTGGTAAAAGACTTAAATATGGTGAAAATTCATTATTTACTATAAAAAGTGGACACAATTAAATTGAAAATGACGAGATCTTTATGTGCTTTGCAGCTCGTATATAAAGTGGTGATTAGGGTATTGAGAGAATTATGCAGGAGGAATAGAAAGGAAAATGGTACCATCACGGAACTTGCTGGAGTTAATTCAAGAGATTATTGAAAGTCGAATTCTGGACGGCTGGACAGGATATCGAACTGCTCAGCCATAGATCTGGTTCGAATGAAAAGTATTAAGCCTTTTGCTAAAATAAGGATGCAAAACTTTTTTATTGAGAGCTGTGATAAGAAGGATAAGATAATTGGAAATCAAAGCATAAAAACATGGTCGAGCAGCATAGAAAACGACGATTATGAATTATAAAAAGCATGTTTCTGTTAATGAAAATAATGGAGAATTGTGCCAAATGGTAATTAAATGTATCTGCATCTAAATACTGAATATGTTTCTGATTTCATTTTTGTACCAGTAATATCTAGACGCGTACCATACGATTCCACTTGAATGTTGCAAAGACACTGAGTACAGATCAATCATAACGGTTATAAAAGTTATAAAATGTTGTATTATTGAAGAATCATTATAGATATAAAAGCCTGAATGCGAACTCTCCGTGTGGTGTGGACATTCCTGGATTCACAACGAATAATAAGTACATGAGGTGGTATCGCTCTGGCCTCGCATTTAGGAGGACGCGGGTTCGAATCCCCGTCCGGGTATCCAGATTTTGGTATTCCATGGTTTCCCCAAATCACTTCCTTCAAAAGGCCGTGGCCAAGTTCTTACCGTTTCCGGCCTCTCAAGCACTGATTTCATTTATTCGTTTCTAATTATACGGTTAGATAATTTCTGTTTGTGGTTTCTTCATCCATTTCGTTGCTGTGCCTACTGTTTTTTTCAGTGCTTTTATGTCTATTCTTAACCGTTCTATTGGAATATAATGCTTTGATTCTGATAACGGCTTATTATGATTTCATCGCTTTAATATATTTCACGTTTAATTTCCCTTTTTTGTCTCACTTTTTTTAGAAAGAACATAATTTCTGCAACTGTGCGCTAAAATTAGTTATGCCTATGAAGTAGTAATCTGATGTGACTCTAGTAAATATAGCGTAGAGCAGTTGTTAAGCTTGATTGATAGGGCAGTATTTTCTGTGGAGGGCGCTAGTGCAGTAAGCATACGTTGCTGCCGAGTACTCACCGGAGCTTTCTCTCTGCTGTTGTGAAAGCCTGCGGAGCCATCGTATCTCCTGGAGCTTTCGTTGAGTACAGCTACCTTAGCAGTGAGGCGGCGACAGCGTGATATCGACCGCAGTTCCGCCCTCGGCTATCTGCAGATGTCACACTTCAGTCGTGGAACTATCACTGCTCCTTGTATTACAAACACAGACTCGGTTTAAAATGGCAGAGGAAAAAAATTACTAGTTCTTACATTAAGCTTTCGCAGTATCACAATTAAGTGATTTTTTTTTTTTTTAAATATTGCTTAAATAAGACGAAATGTTTTACATCCATTCACTTTGCTGCTTCCTCCTTTCTTGGGCAAATATGTCATTATCTTCCATCTTCTCCTTCTCGCGATCAATGCACACGATTACTTTTCGTTGTACTTAGGTAGTCAAAATCTAACAGGAAAGGAAGATAAAAAGTTATTTCTGTCGGGAAATTTATATTCAAATCGCATTAAGACATTTTAATCCACTTCCTTAATGTTTCGTGTTTATATCCAGTCACGTCGTATGTGGAATGTGTTGCTTCCAGATAGCAGAAGCATATTCCTCTATAAACGCCAATGATGATTAAAATTTAAACTTCATAATTTCCTTTTCTAACATTTAGCTGATTATAACTTCTTAGTACTTCAGCTATTAGTAATTTCTACCATATTTACGTAATAGATAAACTTTACTATTTTATTGTTATTGTACTTTGTGAGATATGACGATCAATCTCAAGAACTTATCTCTGTAAATCCATGACTAACATTTTTTTAATATCTCTGACCATGGATAATTCTTCTCAAATGATGCGCAGTCCTTTGTAAATTGTTGTCGGTATGGCTGAATGGCCATGTGTAGATAATAGCTGTCGTTACTGACCTTAACCAAAAATTGCAGTGGAACGATAACGTTCCAACATAAAAGCGTTTCACGTATGGAATAATTGTACAAACTTATACGATTTGTAGAAACTATGGCTATGAATAAAGAACTTTGCAAAAAATAAGGGGGTTGAATGGGGACAGGGGTTGAGCATCAGTAAACCAAATGTAGACTGTATTTTACTGTTTGTTTTAAAGTATTAGTGCGCAATGTTCCATCGAAATCGCATAAAAACTGTGGGTTTGTATAAAAATTAAGGGATGTAAAGGGGAAGAGGGGATAGTTTTTGGAATTTTGTGGTCAGAAACTTTCTCCATGAAAAAATACATACATATAACAACTTTCATGGTGATCCGTCAAACGGTGTCCAAGTCTATTAATCTCAGATATACCAACATCCATTTTTATATATATAGATTAACTCAAATATTTTGAAATTTCGAAGCACAGAATGTAGCGAAGTTTGAACATACAGTTTTTAAACGTGGGCGAGCGGAACGTGAAATGATTTGAAATGTATTTTACGTGTCACGAAAGTTGCGAGTACAAAGCCTGTTGCACGTTTCTTACACAACATGATACAAGTTGCAACAATAGCTTCTAAACTGCAGACAGCAAATGTCCCCGGTGCCGTGACGAATCAACAGAACTACAACCAATCAACCATGTCGCAGTTTTGTAGGGAAAAAACGCACACTGCAACATTTGATCTGTTTGGTCTCGCTCGTGACAGTCATCAGTTAATCGCCAATATCATCAGACATGGAAGAAATTTCGTGGAAATCTATTTAGATCACAGCTTTATATTCGAACGTCGAGTTATGTAAATGAATGTCTGTAGCAACGTCAGCTTTAAACTTCCTGAAATTGTGAATTCTCTTCACATGGAAGAGTAATGATATCAGGCTAAACAGAATGCCAAGAATGTTATATTTTGTTCACTAATTTTAAGACAGAATCAGTATTTTGATGCTGGGATATTTTTTCACTGACTGACATCCAGAAATTAGTTTGATCTTATTACTAAAAACTCTAGACTAACTTTCAATAATGTTAAGAATCAAGAGAAACTTGTGAAAATTGCGGTACTAAAATGTGACGTATCATTTCAATGAAATTTATTTCACAGATTACGGACAATACGCAAGTGATTATAATAACGGAAATGTAAATTCACTTTGACCGTGAGTATTGAGTACAATGCGAAGCCGCCAAGTGCAGAAATCAGAGCCTCCAGACGCCGTGGAATGGAATCAGAGAGAGCCGGTATATGTTTCTGGGAAACAAACTGATACGTGGTATGTAGGCGCGTCCACAAAGCATCGACAGTTGCCGCGGGAGAACCACCAACTGGCCATATCCCAGACATATCAGGCGCACATTCAGGCAAGGAAAGCAGTAGTACCCGTCGTTTTTCGAAGAAGGCTTGTACATTACTCGCCACCGATGGCCGGACAATGTCCTACTGGCTGAAATATGACACAGGGGAAGTGCCTCAGGCTCTAAAACATCCTTGATTTCGTGGTTGCTGTTCAGATTACACTCAATACGTACGAGACGAGATCACATGTCACAACCAATGGCGCTCCAAACCATCACCCTCTGCGTTTGTCCTCTTTGACGCTGAATAATGCAGTCTGCCTTATTGCGTTCACCACGGTAGCGTCTAACACATACACGGCCATCACTGTAGGACACGTGGAAACGGGACTCGTACGAAAACACTACAGTTTGCCACTCATCACGCCAATGGCGGCATTCACGTGACCATTACAGTTTGATGCTTCGGTGGTTTCTGATCAATGGAAACCGACGTGATGGCATGCGTGCCGCCAGTCCAGACCTCAGCATACGGTGCATTATACCCACACTAGGTGCTGTGGACGAAGCTACTCTGTCGGTTACGGCCGTGCGGACAAGATAGTTGACATCCCACGCTGTGTTCGCAATGAGTGATCCAGTACCCGCTCGTCGCAGTATACTATCCTCTGGTTCTAGACACGCATCACCATCGTAGCAGCGTGCCCTGTTCGAACGGCAGTGTCACGATACGACAAATCCACTTCATGGAGACCAATTATTCTACCATGTTAGAATTCAGATGCAATTTAATGTCAACGAGGCATACCGGCAATCCCTCGCACGGTTCCGCTTCGTTTGACGCACTGAGCGTTGTGACACGTTGTCCGTTCGGTCACATAAAAGGGGGCGCTGTTAGGTCTACTTGCACGCCACTTCTCTGCAATCGGGATAACTTATTATGTTCCACACATAACTTCCGATTTTGAAGTGACTCAGACCCTTCCTTCTCGATCTCGCGTTTTTTGTAAATAGTGCTGTAACATAAAGCAGTTTACTGAAATAAAAGCATTGCCCAATAACGCTTCTCAGAGAGTTTTGATAATATTGAGAATTTTGTGAAGTCCATAAAATTATTTCTCGATTATTAATTAAATATTACCATTAAATAATAAAATATGTTTTGTATATTATGAACTTAAATAATTGTTTAAATGCCAAAAAACTTTTGTGATACCTAGACCCACATGACTCATTTCATAGTAGAGGCTGAAAGTTCAATATAAATGAAATTCTATACATTTTAGAATATTATGGCTGTAATAGTGTTACGAATTACTAATAACACTCGTTCTTTAATATGTTGCTACAGATTTACCAATGCTTGAATGAGTCCATGGGTATTAGTAGCGGAAATCTAACCGAATATTCTCCCTCGGCAAATTATACCGATCGTGCCTATAGAAAATTAGGAAAGTTTTTCCCGTGTTAGGAACCACCTTTGCTATCAAAGAAAGACGTGTTTACATCCTCATTCACTAGGACTGTGATAGTATGATAACCGGTCAGTTTAACCACGCGAGGGGAGATACTGGAATAAACGTTCAGGGCTAACTGATTCAATAACTCCGAAATGTTCGGAGCACAACTACGTCCAATAGAAAGGCGACAACTTCCGACCAAACCTCAACCACAAAAGCGCAAAGTAGCTGTGTTACCGTGCATCAGAGTGGCCACAGCTCGCATTATGAAACTATTGAGTAAGTTCGACACTAAAACCAGTCTTCAGAGATCATCATGAAAGTAGGCATGCAGCTCAAGTTACAAACATTGTTTTATATATATATATATATATATATATCGTATATTCCTAGTAACTGTGAGCTGACCTGTTTTTGGGAGATTGGCGCAGGGTAGGCGAAAGGCTACTAAAACATATCCGCCAATACAAATCTAACAACACGGAGAATTCGGGATTTGCGTTGCATTCATCTGCGATTGGTCATACCATCAGAATTTGAAAATGATAGACTTACTTCGAAAGCAGTGTTGGTCGAGGCGGATAAAATTATTATGCGTGTCATGCCTTGCGGTCGAGAGAACAACTCGCGCAGTTACCACTGATAAACCAATAAAGTGACCAATGCGCTCTCCTTATTGGCTGGAACGATCAAACCTTCCAGAACACAGAACATCTCAGCTAGGGAGTTAGTTATTGGAGGGTGTAAAACTTATATCAGCACAATTCCGTCCATAAAGATGGCTGAAAAAGATTGGTCGCGCATTTTTTACTGTAAGGCAGCTCCATCCTGGGAACATTCGAAGATATTTATTCTGACTATGGTGTCTTTCGATGACTTACTAACTATATTAACTGTAAATAAAACGCTTCAGTTGTCGCCATCACTTCTTTATTGTAGAAATAAATTATATATATTCTTGACCGAGAAGCGCACAGAATGTTTTAAGATTTCGTGAGCAAACTCGTTAGTGACCTGTTATTTACTAATAAACATTTCCAAATCATTAGGTGAGCTTATTAAACTCAAACATAAATAACCCTGGCAAATGATAACGTTAAAAATTTGTATAGAGCCGCACCCTTGGATAATTTTTTAACGATAGCATACTTTCCACTATCAGTTTATTTCAGAATACCTTGTGCAACTTAATTGTGTCAAGAACAAACTAAAATTATCCAGTGTGGAAATTCGCGTAAAACTTCAGGTATATATATATATATATATATATATTATTTTTTGCTGTCGCCAGTCTTTCGAATGGTTTGATGCAATCCTCCATCCCTTCCTACTTTGTGCCAACCTCTTCATCTCTATATACCCCTTACAACCCACATCCTCTATTATCTGTTTCATATATTCTAAAATCTGTCTTCCTCTACAGTTCTTACCTTCGACTGTTCCCTCCACCAGCAAATTAACCAATTCAGCATGTCTCAAAATATGACCTACCAGCCTGTCTCTTCTTTAAGTAAGCTTCTTCCACAAACTTCTTTCCTCACCTATGGTTTCCAAAACTCGTACATTTCGTACTTTTTCTGTCCACTTAATTTTCAGCATTCTTCTGTAGCACCACATTTCAAATGCTTCAATTTTCTTTCTTTCAGGTATTCCTAAATTCAATGTTTCGCTACCATACTGTGCTCCATACATAGAGTTTTAAAAATTTCTTTCTAATTCCTAGATTAATATTTTTCATGAAGGCTCTTTTTTCTAGTGCTATTCTGCTTTTAACATCGTTCCTGCTTCGGCCATCGGTTGTAATTTTGCTTCCTAAGTAACATAATTCAATTACTTCTCCTATTGTATCCGATCCTATTTTTATATTTAATCTATTGTAATTGGTATCATTTCTGCTACATTTCATCACTTTGGTCTTGCTTTGATTTATATTCAGTCCAAAATCTTCCTTCAGTATTTTGTTCTTGCCATTCAGTAACTTCTCAATATCCTCAGCCCTTTCTGCTAACAATACAATGTAATCAGCAAATCGTAGAATACTGATTTTTCTCGCTGAACACTTATGCCTCTCTGTCTTTCTCTCTCTCTCTCTCTCTCTCTCTCTCTCACACACACACACACATATATATATATAATAATAATAAAATCCTGTAACTCATATCGGTTAAATTGACTTCTATCAGATGGAATTTTTTTGTAGCATATTCAGTCCAGCTTTTTTATGCCGCGTACCATCACTGATTTTACGCTACGCTATTTGGGCGAAATTTACTTTGATGAGCACTGCCTTATTGGCCACCGTTCAGACACAATGTACGAGCAATATTGCTGCCGCAATCGGTATTGGTATCCGCAACAATCATGCAACAAGTAATTAACCGCACATGGATAGCGCCCTGTGATGTCATTACGTACAAAATTTCACAAAGATCGCGTAATCCTTTTGTGCTACAATACAACAGTTGTAATAGTATTTTTTTTAAAAAAGTTCAATTGCACGTAATAAAACTCAGGTCGAATCATGCGGATGAATACACTACTCCCTTAATGGTCTGATGATTCGTGGGTCGCAGCATACAAGAACAAGAAGTTTAAAACTTTTTGTGCAGGAGGAGAATCAGCCCTCTTTAACATTCTGATAATTCCTCTGTCAACATCATGGGCAGAGGTGCTAGTATCATGTGTAGTGCGATATAAACGTTACAGCATTCTTTGTTGAGAAAAAGAATTTTAGGAAATGTCTCTCGAATTGTACGCTGCAATTAATCCATAGTGGACACACAGACAAACTGAAGTGAAAAATTTATGGATCTAGCAAGCAGACTCTACTATGCTAAGAAATATTTTTCAATTTCTCACCATGTGATGTATGTTCTGAGTTAGGAGACAGTTATCAAACAAAAACTTAGAAATAGATTAATAGTTAACTTAAGACATGTCAGGCCCTAAGACTAAACCACTACATATAAAATACCATGAAAATGTTTGATACTATGCTCACGTAAATTTGCAATGTTTTGTACAAGCCGTTGAACCATATTTCAAAAGTCACATTTTTACATACCAAATCAGTTTTCTGTATACCACTATTTTTAGAGAATATTTTAGACAGACGTAAAATACGATTCCATCAATGAAACGGCTGATTAATTATTTGCTCTAACGAATGTTTCTCCATTAATACTGTATTTTGGTTCAAGTAATGTGTCTCGTTATGAATGAGAGCTTCTTTGATATCGTAATCATCTTCAGTGACGAGATTTACTGTGCTGTTATTGCTTAAACTGTACCTTATAATCATTTTTATTTAAAGAAAATATTACTACTCGTTTATTTCCTGCACATGAATATGAAAGTAGCTTTAAACCTGAAATGAGAACTAGCCTTTTAGCGTAAACCATTAAGAAATAAATTTGAGATTTAAATAACATTGCTGAATGACAATCAGATCATTCCATAAATCTGAATAGAATGTGACATTTGTGAAATTTAAAATCATAGACATTATTATAATTAAAGTTTAAGTTTCAAACCGCTCTAAAAAACGAACCACTGATTAGAATGACATCAAAATTGAACGGCGTATTATTGAAGAAGGGGGAAAGAACATGAAAAAAAAAAGAAAAAAAAAGGGTTCCAAATTTTAGCAAAAGATAGGCATCAGAATTTCATCTACAAATGACAAATCATAAAACATATCCCGTCAGATATGGAAATGGGCTTCCGCTGTCCACAGAATTTTCCACGGCCAATCATTGTCCACTTCCATGCGAGAAAGAAACTCCAAAGCAAAACCCTCTCTTGCAGGCAGGTCAGAAGGAAACAACTCCTGCACATGGCAAATTTTGTACGGATAGCATTGCAGGATGTTTCGTAGAATGTTATGCACCGTGCCCACAGGCCTGTCCAATGTTCGGGCGATTCTCCGTGCACTGCATGGTTGCACACCACCGCTCGACGCCTCCTGAACTGCTGTGGCCATTTCCTCAACTACCGCCGAATCACATCTTTTCCTTCCTCTACGAGACTGCACATCAAACGAACCTGAATTTTCGAATTTTTTCATCATTTTCACCAGACCAGTGATAGTAATCGGCCCAACGCCTTTTTTCATACCCTTGAGGGTCCTGAACTTCTGCAGCGCTACTAGTGCAGAATCACCGTTCATGTTCTTTCCCCCTTCTTCAATATTACGCCATTCAATTTTGATGTCATTCTAATCAGTGGTTCGTTTCTTAGAGAGTTTTGAAACTGAAACTTTAATTATAATCACCCTGTATTTGTCAAATGTTTTGAGTTACGTTTATCCTTCATCAAGAATAATAGCAAACATTAACATAATTTCCATATACCGGAAATATGACAAACCAATTTCCAAACTTTCTTCCTTATACCTTCACGCCTCGTCGACGTCGAGATCATTAGAGGCAGGAAAGGAGAGCAAGGATCCGAATGTAATTCGACCATGACCTTCAAACAGGTTTTTCGGTTTTTATGGAATAATTCTAGAACAAGGGATAATAAATAAATTTACAACTGATGAAAAAACAACAAAACATCAACAAAAATGATATCGAAAAACCACGATTGCACACCATTGTTGTTGCAGTCAATAATAGTTTTAGTTGATTAATCGCTCACAGAAATCTGTCAAAAACAGACACAGGAAAGCAGCCAGCATATACAAACTTTGCTTGCTGAGGACTGGCAGGTTATAACTCAGAACAGTCAGGAAATCACAAATAATTATACATTGTTTCCAGCTACTAGGCGTGTTAAACTATAAGAAGAATGCCTGGAAGTGTTATATAACTTGATTGCGTTGTCATGGAGAGAATAGTTCGATTTTCTTTTACTTGCGGAATTGACAACAGTGGATGTAGAGTGAATACAGGCAAATAACAATAAGGAAATAAGTGAATTTTACTTGCTTACGGCAGTCTGATTGTAATCCGAACAATGAAGAAAGAGGAATTTTGAAAGAAAGAATCAATAAACTTTACATTAACAACTCTACAGATTATGTTAGAACAGCGTTTCTCATCCTTTTTTAATCCGTGTAAAATGTGAAATACAATTCTACGGATCACTGACTGATATGGACCTAATTTTTTGCCTCTGTGTTCATCATTATCCAATCCTTCCGATGGTTAACGGCACAGAAGACGGTCCGTTGAGAAATATCTGCTATAGTTTTCAACGCATCACCACTCTCTGAAAACGTATTTAGTGAACAGACTAACACAATAACAATAACAATACAGTCAGATCCTTAAATCCTGAAAATATTTTTTATGGTTGTTGAGATATTCATGGCTTATAGTCTTTTAAAGTATAACTACGATATCCACTTTATGTAAATAGTTTTTATTAAATTATTTTTTATTGTAATATCTTTAATTCAGTTAGTATCGATTTTTTAAAATTCTGCATGCGGGCTACCCGTCTCATCTTTGTGGACCATAGGTTGAGAAATTCTGTGTTTGAAGAACCAAGCGTGATGGATGAGTATTTCATGCACGAGATTGGATTCGGGAGTACGCGGTTTTGATCCCTTGCTCAGCCATCCACATTCACGTTTTACATGGTTTCCCTAAATCACTCTCGGCAAATGTTCTCGACGGTGAGCATTCATCACTTACCGAAGTGAGGTCCGGAGTTCCCAGGGAAGTGTGATAGGGTCTCTGTTGTTTCTCACATACATTAATGATTTGTGCGAAGTAATCAGGTGGAAGAAAAGACTATTTGCCGACGATGCTATTATTTATCGTGAAATCAAAACCCAGGACGACTGTCCTTTGTTACAAGACGATATTACGAAAAAAATTGCGTGGTGTAAAGACTGGCAGTTGGAGTTAAACGCTACAAAGTGCCAAGTCATACGTATAAGTAAAAAGGTGACACCATTTAGACCTGAATATACAATTATTGGCACTGTCCTTAGAACGGTAGATTCCGCTAAATACTAGGGGTAACATTAGTAATAACTTGTCGTGGTATGAGCATTTCGAGAAGGTAATTGGGAAAGCAAATCGTATGCTCCGATTTCTAGGTATTCATTTCAAACAGTGCACACCGGAAGTTAAATCGATTGCATATAAGTTACTAGTGCATCCTTACTTAGAATATTGTTCTACTGTATGGGGTCCCTATCAAAAGGGGTTGATGGGGGCATTAGAGGAGGTCCAAAGAAGAGCCGCCCGGTTAGTGACAGGTATATATAGTTGAAGGTGTAACGATTTCTTTCGTTACTTAAGGATTATTAACTGGATATTACCATTGACAAACCGTTATTTAATTATTCAATACTAATTCTTTTTTTTAATAATTCTGGGATAAAATTTCTGTTTGAAACTACATAACATTTATTTACAATATGCACAAACGAAAACAAGAAAAGAACACTAAATTACAATTCTTACAAGAAAAATTTGCTCCAGCATGGGATGCCTTGCATGTATTTCTTAGTACAAGAAACGTAAAAATAAATGACAGTGTCCGGATAAAGCAATAATAAACTGGCTCATGAGAAAATTCCCGGGTCGTTTCAGGTGCAGTCGCATGAAAATGTCAATGCAGTGATAAAGTTGTTTTCTTTTTAAGCACATTACCGTGTTGTTGCCTGCGTGCTGGAGAAACTCTTCCGTCGACTAATACGCTGCATAAAAATATCAGCCTCACTCTCACCCAGAGATGGGCTGACCCCTGACATGAAACACTTTTTCACAGATTTTACACATCACACTTGAACTAGACGCTGCTGCGTATCGCCAAATCCGTCCTCCTCTCCGTCTCTCCGCACGACGAGTCCCTTTGTCCTCGTCCACCCACGATCAGGGTGCTGCATCCGGTGGCCAATTCCCGGTATTTGAAGCAGGACCATAGAACAAAAGTGGCGTCTTAAACACCTGCACATAGATGGCAGCTGTTGCCTCTTTCACACCATTCACACACACGGTGACGCAAGGTGGCTCCACCTTGACAAATGTAGTGGATCCCATAACACTACAAAGGGAAACTGTAAGTGCGATGTTGAAGGAGTTAGGTTGGGAAGACCTTGAAAACCGAAGGCGTTGCTGTCGACAGAAGCTAATATAAAAATTCACTACTGACTTGTTTCGGAATGACAGCAAATAAATATTACTGCCAGCAACATTCATATCTAGAAATCGCCGCGAAAATAAGATAAGAGAAATCAGGGCCAGAACATATTTATTTATATACTCATTTTTTCCACGAGCGATTGGGAATTGGAATAGGAAGGATTTGCCGGGCGAGTAAACTTAAAATCCGACAGGAGTACTTCTCGGTAAATCACTTCAGCCATCCGGATCTGGGTTTTCCATGGTTCTCCCAGATCGCTCCAGACAAATTACGGGATGGTTCCTAAAATTTGGCCATGGGTGCCTCCTGCCATATTCCGTATATCCCTTCCTATGAACAAATGGTTACATAATAGGATTGGTGCAATGCACCCTCCGCCACCCACTTTTAGTCACTCGCGGAGTAATAATAAAAATAATAAAAATGTCAGCATGGTTCCTTCAAAACATCATGTCCGAATTTCTTGTCCCTAATTTTTTCCTGGTTCTAATGACATCGATGAGCCTTCAAGATCTAACAAACAAAAACATTTACAACAAATTATGTTTCAGTTCCTTTTATATGAGTGGTTTCCTACTCTTTCACGTTCTATGTCGTTGCTATTCTCTTAAAAGTTCCGGCTCGGATAAAAGTTGGCATTTGCGGTATGCTTGAAAGCTGCAGCTACCCTTTATGGATTTTAAACAGCGCTGAGTGGGGACACATATTAGGTATACCGAGATCATGTATCAAATACAAAGCTGCTAGAACACTTTTATTTCGATTTAATTTAATTGTGATTTAGTGCACGCTCCGTTGAAAATTTTCCTACTTCCTCATTATCCCCTTTCTTGCACGGGCCTATTTTTGCCCTCTACGAATTTTAGTCATTAATTCTTTCAGAGTTGTTGATAACTTATTCATCACTGCCATTGGTTATTCAATCGAATGCCTGACTCACTTTCCTAAGAAATAAAATTAATTATATTAATCACATGCTGATTGAAATTTATTTACGCATTAAGTGTTAACAAAAATATTAATATTTTTTGCTCCACTGCTGACGTGATCTTTATATAAAAAAATAATTTTACGCAAGTCAGTTGTAAATAACGTCGAACCATTTTGATTTTTCAACTCTTGTGAATGCTTCATTTTTCGATGTTCAATGAGGGTCAAAAAGTTTGTAAACTATATCTTTAAAAGAGCAATTCTTGTGTATGTACCTATATATATATATATATTTCGAATCTCGGAAACGGCTATGACTATTTGTATAAAATTTCATATTTAGATAACGTTTTGTAATTTAAGGTTACCTAAATAGTTGTCTTCCCTACAAAAAAGCGAGTTTAGAAAATACGAACAATTTTTTCACTCGGTATCTCAAAAACGGCACAAACGCCATCCTGTAGACAATTCAGGTACCAGAAAGCCTACTAATAGATTCTCTTTGATTTCATTGAATATTTAAACGAACAGTTCTTGTATACTGGCTGACCCATGGAAATATTAGCACTACAAGTTTAATTGTAAAACATTTAAAACGGAAGATAAATAAAAAAATTTCATTGGTTTTGTCAGAGGTGATACTTTACAGAAACTTCTTTGAAAATAATATTACCGGATCCAGTTAAAAAGTAATCAACGTTTACTTTTAGACCGTAAAAAGTGTTTGTTAATTTGTCATTAAATACTACCACCTTAATTATAAAATATTTAAAAGAAATTGAAAGATGCCGAGCAAAGGTCGGTCACCCGGGTACTCAAACATTATAGTATTGAGTTAACAGAGACGTCTCAAGGTCATTCGGTCTATCTAATTGAAGGGGAAATTTACCACCCGCCTGCATGGACACAGCGTACAGCTCATACAGGTTGGAAAAATAGGGGACTGAAGTAAGGAGCGGGGTCCGGGGAAAATGATCTTGAGCCGTCAGTTCAAAGTGAATAAGGCTCAGTAAAACTTTTAGAGAAGCATTGGAGAAAGTTGTAATCACCCAAAAAGTAATTAAAATCTTAAAAGTAATTTTATGTACCTAAATTAGTGATTCGTTACAAACTTTTCAGATCTTCTATAATTGGAAGGTAAGGTAGTTCTTATTATGTTTAATAACCAACAGCGTAATATGAATGTAAGCTTTTACAAGAGTTATTAAACGGTTGCTGCTATTAATCGCAGCTGTATTGTGTTACTGGGCGGCTGGCTCGTGTTAATGCCTCTGACAGGTGACGGGCAGATTGCGCGACTGCGCTGCGCCCCTCGTCGCGTGACGTCAGCCCAGAGGGCGCCGCCGGCGGCCCGGTGGACGCCGCCGACACCGTCGCGGCGCCAGTCGGATGCTGCGCGCCGCCACGGCCGGACTGACCAACCACAAGCGGGCGCCGGAGGCGACGACGCGGCAGGTAACGAGAACACTGCGCTATCAGTGTAGCACGACTACACAGTACGAACACACGGTGTCCAGTAGATGATTGATTTAAGCTCTCTGTTGCTCCAGTCTTCGTGGTAGAACTTTTTTTTTTTTAATACAAATACAACTTCTCGTAATATCATTTTCAGCGCATATATATATATATATATATATATATTCGATGTAACATGTAACATCTCGATATGCTTGCATCGTATAGAGTGGTTACCTCTCTGAGTTAATCTATCGAACTTATTAAGAAAGTGGTTAGTAATTATTCAGTTTCAACATGTGTTCTTAATATGACAATTAGACAAATTGTTTGACTTCATGACACTCTTATTTATAGTACACTACTAAAACAAACTGATGACAATAACCTCCTGCCACTGTTTTCACTTCCCAAGTTATCCATGGCTTGCAGCAGTAATTTCGAAAGCTGGAATAAACTTAAGTTTTCATTGGCTATAACATTTATTTCAGTATAACATAATGAGTGATTTTGCCCCTTTAAATACAGTAGAAGTTGCAATTACTCACTTATAAAAACAGATTTTTTTTTATCTGTATATAAACTTTAATTACTTTGATTTAAGCTCAATGTTTTCGAGAAAATTTGATTGAAAAATCTTTTTCTGCCAAAAGGCTCGAATGAATGAATATTAATAATGGAGAATTATTAAAAATTCATAGCTGTAATTAATCTATGTACTGATAAAAATTCTTTACGGTTTTTCTCCCGGATGAGTTCTGCCACACACGACGTTTCGACAGCTAGCTCCGCTGTCTTCAAGAGTCGGTGACGTGTTGTCACAGTAGCTACCTCGACCTACCGTTTCACCTGATGAAGACAGGGAAGTTAGCTGTCGAAACGTCGTGTACGGCAGAACTCATCCGGCGGAACACCCATGAAGAATTTTTAACAGCCGTACGCCGAAAGACTCAATTCTCACAATTTCTATACTATTTTTTTTCTGATGATGAAATATTATTTTCTTATTTTTCTCCTAAAGGTGTTACATATTTATGTCTGAAAAGGTGTTTACGGTCGCAGATATTTCTCTCGAACTTTGTATTACAGTTTACAATGAATTTAACTGTTAATTTTAAGTATTATACTTAATTGCTACACAATGTAGTTTCTTTTAGAAATCTAACGTTAACGGTAATCCATCAAGGCAACAGCGCTAAGGTTACAGCAATGTTTAACAAAATTACTATGAATAAGATCGATGGATATAGACTCCATTTACAAGAAATGATAACAGGTTATTTTCCACAAATATTTTTTTAAATTATTAGCTATTTGATAATTTGATAGCAAAAATCAGTTTAGCTCAGATTAACAAGGAAGTTTTGTTTCAATCAGTTACTGAGTAGATGTCCAGAAGTCGATAAATGAACTAAATTCCTTTCTGCTATGTTCATAATATTTTCTAACACACTTGACTCCAGTTACATTTATTTGAAGGCTGGTGTAATCTATTATCTACGTCCACTCAGATACAAGTTTTACGGTTATAAATATTTGGATGTAACTCCATGATCTGAGAAAAATCCGGAACTCGTACATCTATCTATATCTATAAAACGAAAACCGGGTATATTTGTGCCACAAAAACTCGAAATCTACTGCGAAGATTTCGATGGGGTTTTCCCCGTTTTAAAGCTTAAAATCTCAACTCAGTTGTTTGGTATGTCTTATGCTTCTACGTTACATAAAGCCCGAACATTAAATGAAATTCGATAGATGTGGCGAGGAATACCACAGATGGGACCACTAGATTCAGCTTGCTTCGCACCAAACACACAATTATAATGTTTCTGACCGTAGCGTTTAATGAAAGCAATAAGATAACTATACAATAATAATTATTTTGCACATTAAACAAAACTTGAAGTCGGGATATTCAATTTTTAAACGCCATAGATAGCCGCAAAAACAACAGAGATTTTCTTTAACCACTATCTCTGGCAGTAGGCCTACAACTATATTGTCTCTGGCCATCAGCATTAGTCTTCCGTTTCATTAAAATCATTTATTTACGATAATATTATTCTGGATTCACTTTTGATATTTGTATAAAAGGCTGAATCTGCGGAGTTAAAGTATCTGGCGTCTCGAGCAAAAAGTATATCCATTCACTTCGCAATTGAATCGATTATGAGTTTCTAACATAATCTAGTTTTGTTTATTAATGTAGTAATGCAATTTCTTAACCAATTGAATGAAGCTTGATACAAATGAATCATTTTGGACGAATTAAAATAGTGTACGTGCAAATAAACTTCAACCAATCCGTTTCTTGGTAGGGGGCGTGTGAATCTAGGTTTGCTTTAATTCCGAAAAAAAGTTGGCGCGAATTTTATGAATCTTTGTACAAATGTTTCTCGTTGCGGGAATAAAAATAGATCTACGCCAACTATACCGGGCAACGCCGGGAACTCCGCTAGTAGTACAATAATATGGAAACATTGTACACATAGTCTCAGAAATACTATTTAAATTTTTTTCCATTCGGGAAAAAATTTCATTAAATCACACGTAAGAAGAACTGTAAAGATAACTTACAAAATTTGCGGAGCTAATACAATTTTTTTTGCGACTATAATTTATAATAAGTAACTTTCTGTCCAGAATCTGTGTATCGCAAAAAGGTGGAAATTTCTTTCCACTGTAATATTATGAAACAACATTTCAAAAATATGATTACTAAGAAAACACTAGTTTACACCATTTAAATTGATATAAACTGAAATATATATGGATTACAGATTTTTAAAGCTTCTCTGATACCAAAGATTGGACTACGGTTTCATCTCCGTATATGCGACGGGTAGTTAGATGAGGTTTAAAGAGGGAATAAGAAACAATTAAGATTTTTTAATAACATATGGAATTTGTACAACTGTTGGTGACTTCCAGGTGGTAATGTTTCGCCTGATAATCAGTGATTTATGCACCGTAACAAATCAAGATAAAAACTTTTGAAACTATTGTGTAAGGATTGTATCACTTTAGGATACGTGTTTGGTAAACGACGTCTCAACATTTCGTATCAAAGTACATAATCTTTGCCTATTTCAAAGCACGATCTCCACTGAAAAAATAGCATTCGTAAAATGCTTTTCGACAGATAGCCCTAAAAGTTCCCGAGTATTTTCGTTTCTTTTTTCTCCGGTTCTTCCAGTTCCCATTCCAAAAATTAATTTGCTCAAGACACGAGGGTACAAAATAAACAACAATGTGTGCACTTATAAGCATGCTATGGTTAAATACAATATTATACTTGTTTTTCGGTTCGTGATTTACGCCGTTTCTGTTTCTAAAATCCTTTCAGTCTTATTTCTTAAGGCATCCACCCACAACACTTCCGATCCACTTCTTTTTTGCACTCTTATCCGGTTAATCATAACCTTAGAGCACTATTTTAAATTATATGAAAAACATTTTTTTACTTATGGTTTTCCGCCTCGTCGACGTCGAGGTCATTAAAGGTGGGATGGAACTGGGGAAAAGGAACGGGAAGGAATTCTGCCATCGCCTTTTGAAGCATCCCTACTTTCGCCTTAAGCGATTTGGGGAAACCATGGAAAACCAAAATCTGGATGCTCGGACGGGGATTCGAACTGGTGTCCAATCAAATACGAGGCTAAACCGTTAACCGCTCACCCACCACCCTCGGAATGACAAACATGACCGTACCATGCTAAACCTTTTAATTCTACAGTGTGAATTATTGTAAAAACCATATTCATCCTTCCCCGTTTTTCCACATGTTTAGTTACCTGATAACATCATTCCGAAACATTGTTGCGAAATTTCGTTTCATTTGTAGTAACCTTTTCTTCAACTGCTCTGTTACATCCCTTACGTGGAAATAGCTACAATGTTGGTGTTTATCTCTTTATTTTTGTTCCTTATAATCTGTTGACTCAACAGTACCACATTTAATTGCCTTGTTAATTGCTTTCCATTACCAATCAGACACTTAATTTATTTTCCACTGTAATCGTCTTCGGTGAAAATAATTCCTAAATATTTACAGGAGACGGCACTTTTAATTAACACACTGATTACTTTCATCTCGTCTAGCGACTAAATATTTCGTTTTTTTCCCATACTAGCTGTTAAATCCCACTGATGGTATTATTTATTCTTTTTTTCTAACCATATTTCGTATGTCATCCTCATTTCCGTAAAAAAATTCTGCCACGCAGGGTAAAGAGTTTACTATCGCCAATTATTATGACAGTCACATCTCAATCATCTTAAATATCAATGCATGAAAATCTTGAATAATGCGTGGATTACAATACAACATTGTTGTTCATTCTTAGTAATCACAAACTCTTCAGATAACTGTCACTACGTTAATGCTATTTGAGGTGTTACTATGCTGAACTCAAAAATCTTGGATCCGTGTATCATTAACAAAGTTCTCTAACTTCGCAAGTCACAATTTGTGGATGGTTTGAAAATTTCTTTTTACTATGAAGAATGGACGTGCTGCAAATGGACTTCAAAGGGAATTTATAAAATTTAATATTTTGCTTATTCGGGAACATACTGGAAACAGTTTATACTCCTAACCTCAATAAGTAGGATGATGGAAATCAGTGTTATACAGGTTGTTACAAAAGGTACGGCCAAACTTTCAGGAAACATTCCTCACACACAAACAAAGAAAATATGTTATGTGGACATGTGTCCGGAAACGCTTACTTTCCATGTTAGAGCTCATTTTATTACTTCTCTTCAAATCACATTAAACATGGAATGGAAACACACAGCAACAGAACGTTCCAGCGTGACTTCAAACACTTTGTTACAGGAAATGTTCAAAATGTCCTCCGTTAGCGAGGATACATGCATCCACCCTCCGTCGCATGGAATCCCTGATGCGCTGATGCAGCCCTGGAGAATGGCGTATTGTATCACAGCCGTCCACAATACGAGCGGTGAATCGAGGGAGTACAGTACATACTAACGAAACTAAAATGAGCTCTAACATGGAAAGTAAGCGTTTCCGGACACATGTCCACATAACATATTTTCTTTGTTTGTGTGTGAGGAATGTTTCCTGAATGTTTGGCCGTACCTTTTTGTAACACCCTGTATATATAAGGGCTTGAATGTAATTAATTAAACACCAATCCTATTGGTAATGTTATTAATGAGCGAATATAAAATCACATCGAGGTTGAGGAATAAAAAATCGGTTTTCAAGCCAGAAGGTTCCGCTGTCAAAATATGTTGTGTGAAAAAAGAGATAGTAAAGTGTTTGGAACTTTGAAATATGGAAACGCACATGGTTCTCATAGACCAAGAGAAAGTACTTAGCCATTTGAGAAAGTATCGTAAGATCTAAAGAATAAACAAGTCTGTATAAAATGCTAATCAATACAAGACAGAAGTCTAGATGAAATATGCATAAATAATTAATGCGAAACAAAATAAAAGTCTGATACTATAAGATTATAATTAAAATCATATATCCAGTTTACAGATGAGGGAACTAAATTCTGTAGACATTTACACACAGATTTTTGACTGTAGTTTTTATGTCAGATTCACAATCGCAGGTTGCTAAGTTTTCAAGTCTCCATTTCAACTTGGAATTCACGCATTTGCTTTGGACGGTGTGAATACGGATGAGAAACACCATTTCCATCTCAGCGGATTGATACCAGACAGTATATCTGTGAGTTTAGTAATGAGATTCCTATTTAATGTAAGGGGTATAATGCTACTGTGGTAGTTTCTTCATGTGTTCAGAGAAAGTAATGAGTCCTTTGATACAAATTGTACTGAACGTAATTCTGACAGAGCGGATGGGCATTATACATTTTTTCTGGCCTCACAGTGTTTTAGGCGAATTCACAGGTTCATATGGTAGACTAATAGTGGTTTAGTTCCTGTTTTCTGGGTCGAGAGATTATTGAAAAGCAGGATAATATGCTTATACTGTTTACAAATCAATATTGACATCCACTTTAATTTCAGCACAAAGCTCTATTCAAATCTCGTTCATTTCAACAAAACTCAAAATGTTGTTGTTGACGTAGTTTTGTTTTGCGCTTTCGGTCGCATCAACAGAGAGGACATTAGAGCCGTTGAATAATGAATGGGAAACAAATAAACAATTACTGAAAGCAGTGTTGCCTGAAATTCACCCAATGTTTTCAAAACAGTCTTTAACATACATATACGTAAGAAGATTCAATGGTATTTTTACTAATATCTTTAACTGAATAGACGTTCTCATGGTGAGTATATGGCAAAGGGTCTAGCGGAATAAGACAGTGAAAAGTGCCCCTGGTCCATCCCGTTCATGGGGCATACCAGTTTATAGATCTTGGTTAGCATAGCCTTCGGACCGATTTTTATTTCAATCCCGCCACTCTAGGGGGCGCTACAGGGGTGAATGTGCCATTGGGGTCTAAATGCATAACTCGTCAAATCAATGCGGGATAATACTGAAAAAAACCAGGGACGTGCACATTGCTACATGAAATATCTATTATTTTTGTGGAATTTTTTGGCGCATTTTACAACCTTTTATCGCAATTTGTTTATATCGAGTTTCTAGTAAAGAAAGTCATCTCCTTGAGAGACAACGTTTAGATTTTTACTGTAGTATCATCTATGTGCACTAAATCTACGGTTCAGATTTCAGACCTGTCCGAGTGGTGCAACACAGCGAAAAAAGATAAACACTGAATTTGATGCCATCGGTTTGCCTAACACACTGGGGCCCTTGCGGTGGGTACGCACGTCATAATTATAGTTGTGAGACGGGTGCTGAAATATTATTTTGTGGATTTCTAAGTTGTTTGTTTGTCAGATGAAAGGAGTGGCTTATAGGATTAATAAAATCTACTAAATAATCCACGAAAAAGAAGAACTTAATATATTTTTCTGGCATTTCTTACTAAAAAAATCTTTTTGCAGTGCAAAGCATTCAAAACAAAAATCACAGGGCGTAACAACATTTTTTCCCCCTTAAGTTTAATCTTCGTCGCTATCCGTTTCTATAACAGGATTTGCATGAACGTCGTCTAAAAGCCTGCTTAGAACTTGAGACGGTCGAAAATTTTTGATAAGTTTCGAGCATTTGAAAGGTAATAAATCACCGCAGCTACATGAGAACAGCATCCTATCGTTCTGCTACCGTTAGCGCATTCGCAGTAGTATCGCTTGATACCCGCGTAACCTGTGGAGCTCGGCGAATAATCGATATAGCATCTGTATGTCTTGGCATTAATATGGCGTGATCGAACTTCGAATTTGGCGATGTTGCCCTTCTCTTTCAAATAGCTGAGATTGATTGTGTTATCATCGTTTAACAATACTGCCAAATATGAAAGAGCCCGAGACAATTGATATGAGAGCGTGAATAGCAGTTTCAGGTCTTTTTCAGACATTTGCGGAATATCGTCTATATCTTCAGATGTTACTGCGGAAAAGATCCTGTTTCGTCAGTTCCATCCATTTTTTATGACCTCCGTCGCCAAAGTGTTATCTACTTTTTCTGCCTTTCTACCTGCCCCAAAACTTCATCGAATACATCGTTATTGGAGCTTCGACGATCAGTAATCAGTCCGTTATGAAATAGTTACTTTCATGGCGGCCATCACACTATGCCAATCCCTCGTAAACCACTTACAGTAAGCTCGTCCGTCTTGAGCGCCTACAAGATAGGCATCAAATTCAGTGTTTATATTTTTTCGCTATGTTGCACCACTCGGACAAGTCTGAAATCTGAACCGTAGATATAGTGCCCATAGATGATTCTACAGTAAAAATCTAAACGTTGTCACTCAAGGAAATGACTTTGTTTACTAGGAACTCGACATAAACAAATTGCGATAAAACATTGCAAAATGCGCCAAAAAATTCCACAAAAGTACTAGATATTTCCTGTAGCAATGTGCACGTCCTTGATTTTTTTCAGAATTTTCCCGCATTGATTTCACGAGTTATGCATTTAGGCACCAATGGCACATTCACCGCCGTAGTGCTCCCTAAAGTGGTGGCATTGAAATAAAAATCGGTCCGGGATCTCGTGGTAAGGGTGCGTGCACAAACTACGTGGCTCGGTCCAGAGCGGGGAGGAGGGGGAGGTTGGCTGGAAGGCTACGCTGGGCTACGTGTGGCGAGGGGGGGGGGGTCTGAACCAGGCCCCGGAGCTTTTCTCTCATAACATTTTTCACAGTTAAAATGAGGAACAGAGCTCACAACAGCGTGTGAATATTTATTTCCCTCAGTTAATTATCTCCTTATGTAATTTACAATCATGTGACAAGAGAAATCAGCACAAAATGTCTTCTGGAATCAAAAGGGAAAAAAGCTACGTGCTCCGTGGAAGGGGGGGAGGGGGGCAGAGGGAAAAGCAACGTAGGGCTACGTGGGGGGACGGGGGGTTCACAGGAGGCCAAAATGGAGCTACGTGGTTTATGCACGCTTCCCTAGCAGAGGAGGGACCTTGAATTATCCAATGCCGTGGCATGCTCTCCAACACCAGCCGTGGCGAGCTGTCTTTTAGCTGTCGAGCCGTGTACCTGCAGCCTGGTCACTTTTTAACTCACTGCCGGCGGGTACATTGTCACTGACACCAACCTCAGTAAGTATTACCGACATTCAGGACACTACAATGGCGAGGCTAATGTTCAGATCTAGCATTCGAGAGATCGCAGCCTCGATCCTAGATCAAGATTTAGTTTTTTCCCGAAATTTTGGCAACGTTAGTTCAAAAGGCCGTTGTTGAAGTAATCGTTTCTTGCTCAAAATACTATCCAGTCTGTAATAACCACGACTCGACGAGCCGTAAAACTTTGTCAGAAACAATAAAAAAATAATTTGAAATTTTAGTTATTGGAAAAAGCTGTGTAATAGCCATTGGTTTTCTAAAATGTTTATCCACTCTACCTGTAACGTAACGGAATCGTTTCAGCCTCTATTTACGTATCCTTTAATTAATTAGTTTCCTGTAGGTAAGGAGAATAATTCTATTTAATGATGTTTGGTCAAGATTGTCAACTTAATAAATTACAATATATTTCTAATACGATGTATAATAATTATGAACGTATGTTTGAGTATTTTTAATAATTATAACCTGTATTTAATATTGAATATTTTATTTACTGCATGCTACAACGATGATAAAAATGTTTTATCCAAATTTCATTCTTTGATAATTGTTTATTATGTTTACAGAGGTGTTCTAAAACATTAAAATATTAGTATTGTTATTTCATATAATTAACACATAATTTTGTGTGGAATTAAGGGGACAGGTACAGATAAAACATGCAAATATTTGTAGAAATTGAAATTTCATTTTCTCTAAATCTATTTAAATTTGAGGGTTCGAATTTCGTAGCTCCATAGAACTGTTATAGTTACATTAAAAAATTGATTTATAAAATAAACATATTATTTAACTATTTGTTAATGTACCATTCAAACTGACAGTTAAAAATATGTCGTCATTAAGGTCTTTGAAGATATAAGGCATAATATTTGAAATTTTACACATTTTTTTTAATCTTGTAAACTAATATCCAGGCAATTAGTTAAACCAATAATATAACACAATTAACTTTATATTTGTTGTTAGCAAAAAAAATTTCAAGAAATTAAAATTCTTGAATTTTTTTGTTTAAACATAAAGCTATATTTTCCATTTGTGAAAAGCTGCATAAACAGTAATAGTAGGAACTGTAGTAATTAGTATGTAGAACATGTTCTGCAAATTTTAAAAAGATCTATGCACGTGGAAAAAGGTTATCCTTAAAATCAACTGATTAACTGCTGTTTTGAGATATTTAAGGTTAAAGATTTGGATTAACTTCAAGTGCAATAAGATTTAAGTGACTGTCAATCGTGCAGGACTTTTCTTAATCACGCATAATTCCCACACTATGAAAGATATTTAAATAATGTTTTCACCAAGTCAAAAGTAAAAACAACTTTTGTGAATCTAAAGAAAAAAATCATTTTTTTGAAACCTTGTAACTGAACCTATCCCCTTAAGCAAATTTGGTTCCAAAAAAGTATTTTAATGGTTGCTGATGGATTATACTGATCGTCAGCGTTAGTTGTTAGTTGTCGAGAACATTCGTAACTACTCGCAAGCCGACGGGCGGACGCCTTTATAAACATTCAGAAGCTTCGATGTAGATACGAGTAGATGCAGGAGCGCTCTGAAAGTACAGTAAGAGAAGCCACCCAGTTATTATCAAACAGGACACACGCTCACTTGGTCAGTAAATCTATGTGCGTTGGCTAGCGTCCTAAAAACGTCGTGCTCATCATTAATGAAACTACCTCGTCACCAAGAAAGATAAGGGATTTAAACAGTTGACATGAAGTCTTCACGGGTGTACCGCTGGATAGAGTTTTGAAAATACTTTATTTCGACTACTAGCTCCGTCGTCTTCATCAGGTGTGGAGACGACGGATCTAGTCACAGAAAAATCGTGTTTTCAAAACGCTATCCCGCGGTACACCCGTGAAGACTACATTACAAGCAAACGCCGGGAATGTCTCGGTTCTTACAATTAACCAGTTAGTTAATCTTAGTGCAAGTATAAACCCCAAGGTGACCAGAAGACAGGCAACTTCCAGCGTAACCACAAGAGCCTCAGTACTGGCTATATTATAAAATGTATCATACCAATTTGTTTTTGATACTTCAGTTTTTCAGGCGAAAATTGAGAACCATGCCACAATTTGACTGTAAGATTTTGAAAAACCGCCTGAAAATGGCAGTCATAAATACGAATATAATTCTTCCATTTCACTATGATGGTGCCTTTGACAAACTTGTCCAAATTTCTGAATAAATTTCCTCTATTTGTTTAATTGAAAGCTTTAAATCGCCGCCATACCCGCCACAGAGACCATGAATTAAACTCCCACCAAGGGGCAGTTCGTTGGCTTTCTTAAGTGGTTTGACATAAGGAAACCTCACAGCTACACCCTCAATGGAAGAAAAACCGGAACTTACATAACACAAAGGTCGCAGTTCCATTTTTAGCTAAAGAAAGAAGAAAAAGAATGTTCTGCAATGGTTATCCTTTAAAGTAAAATCAAATTTGGTCGCTTATAAGAACCAATTCCTATCAATCGCTTTCTGCCGTTCAGTTAAACATTAGTTTTCGCTATGCGGTACTGGAAATCAATTCCATTCTACTTTGTGGATGGTGATTGTAGACACTCCGAGGAGTGTTTGAACTGTGTATTTTGCTTGAAATATGTTTCCTTTAAACGTGCACGATTTTTTTTTTTTAACCACGGAAAATGTAGACGAATTTTTTCAAGTTACAAAATACTGTAAATATTGTATAAAATCAAAATCTTCGAAGTCAAAATGTTTTTTCGAAGATGATGTAAGAACGAAGTAATTGAGACACATCTTTGAACTGAGAATTCAAACATTCATCAAAGAAATTCCACCCTGAGAGAATGAGATGTTTCAATCAACATTCTATACTTATACCTGTTATAAATTTCATTGGTGTTAATTTCCAGTACTTCGAGATCTTTTCTCACTAGCTATGATTTCTCTATTTGTCCCTGATTTTCTCACTCCATTCCTTCTAGTTACTGCTAATCTGTTGCTCTGAAACTTTATTTCTGTAGCTTGTATTCTACTTTTATTCCTCTTGTTCAACACCCACGTTTCCGATTGATATTTAAAAATTGGCACAAAGTAGGTTTTACAGATTTTTTCCTTACTCTTATGCAGTACATCCTAAACCAGGCATCTGATACTCTTAAAAATTCCATCTGCACATATTCCTCCTTCATTTATCTCAATACTGTTTTCGCCATTTTCTTCAATCCAGCTTCCTTTTATTTTGTGGCTTTACGCCTCGTCAACGTCGAGGTCATTACCGGGGACAAGGAACAGGAAAGATTTCGGTCATGGCATTTTTGAAGGAAGCGTCTCGGCACTAGCCTGGAGTGATTTGGGGAAACCATTGAAAACCCAAATCTGGATGCCCGGACGGGGATTCGAACCCACCTCCACCCAAATGCGAGGCCAGAACGTTAACCGCTCACCCACCACGCTCGAATACGGCTTCCAAAACATTTCATTTTATTCCATTGCTCTCCTCGAAGTAATATGCCCGTGTCTGCCCTGCTCTTCTGTTACAGTTCAATCGTTGATGGAAAGAAATACTTGCAGGAAAACCTCAGGACTACATCGAACAGAACGCTTCGAGGATTGAACCTGCCAAATGGAAACAGTGCTGAAATCTCAAAAGTCAAAAGAAGTATAATGTATCTGTGTGCTGGTCCAAAAAAGACGAATGTGGCATCGTTGAAACGTCTACATCTGTCTTCTACATATATACTCTGCAATTCACAAAACTGTGTGTGGCAGAGGGTGCTCAGCACCAAACCTAATCTCTTTGTTGTTCATTCCAATCCCTAATGGTACCAGGGAAAAAAGAATTCATATAAGAATCAGTGCTGCACCTTATTTCTCTAATTTTATCTTTCCTGTCATTCCGACCCAAATAGGTTGGTGGACGAAGTATTTCACTAGACTCGTAAGTGAAAGTGGGAGTACTCATGTTTACCAATAAGTTTATACGAAACGTGCGTCGTCTATCTACCAGAGACTGCCAGCCTAGTCTACTAATCAGTTCTGTAACGCTTTCATAAGGACTGTAGCAAGCGGTCACGAATCGAGCGGCTCTTCTCTGTACTTTCTCTATACTCTCAATCAACCCAGTAGTCCAAATGTGGACGCACAAGAGATTTGTACGCTATCTCCTTTGTTTGTTCATTACAATTTTTCAAGATTCGCCCTAGGAACCGCAGCCTAGAATTTGCTCTACCTACTAATGTCCCAAATTTTTCATAGAATCGACCATATCAATAACTGAACTGTTCACCTCGCATTTCTGAACAATCGGATTCTTTTTGTTAGTTATGCTCATTGTCTTACACGTTTTACAATTTAGTGTGAGTTACCGCTCAGCGCACCATGCCAAAATAACACCCAGATCACGCTGAATTTCTAAGCAATCGGCCAAATCCCTTACATCCCAATAAATAACCGCATCATCAGCAAACAATCTAAAAATGCTTTTCATTTTGTCTCCGAGATCGTTTATAAAAATTAAGAAAAGAAGTGGTCCTATTACAATTCCTTGAGGTACACCCGATGTAACATCTAGATTAGAAGAAATTTCTCCTTCAACAACGACATACTGCGATCGACCAGTTAGAAAATCCTTTATCCATTCACAAAGCTGATCCGATATACCGTACGCTAAGGGGCGGTTGTGTGGCACAGAGTCAAAGGCTTTATGAAAATCTAAAAAAATTGCATCTACTTGTGAACCTGCATCAATAACTTTCATTACGTCGTGTTTACTTGAAGCAGTGTGGAAATTCAAAACGCTGTCTCCAACCTGACGACGTGACGCCTTACTGGCAGATCAGGAAGTCAGCCGCGCATATCGTGGATATTACATACCATTTGCTTGTTACGTGACGTCGCCGTGTGCCGTATTACAGCCAGTAAGCCGCGAGGCGTGGTAATGGCAATGTAGCGATGCGTAAAATACGACCGGTCCGCAACTCCACGGCGGGTCGCCGACTGAAGTCCATCATACCAGCAACTTCCCGCTGACCCGGAACGGCGCGATGGCCGCCGGGCAAACGAGCATTCATTCCCGACCGGCCACGGAAACACTTTGCGGTGATATCTGACGGAAAATTGCATTCCGGGACCGCGAAATACGATAAATGGATGGCGGGTGGAGGGGTAGGCCAGCTTCAAAGTCTGGCAGAGTGTCGGAGCTGAGTGGCAGCGGCTGGTTCGTGTTTTCACAGCTGTCACAGTAATTGAAACGGTGTTTGCGGCGGCAGCTCCGCTGGACTCGTCAGCGTTCGATCGCTCTGACCACAGGTCGGCTTCGTTCTATACCGACCAGGCAGAAATATGATTTTATTTAAAAAAAGTATGCAAATATACCTGCCACTTGATTTGTACTTCCGCCATATTTTTGCGAAATTCTATTTCGAGTTGTGCAGCTCAACTTTTATGGTCCCTTTTTATTTATTTTTGCTTATTGCTTTACACCTCGGCGATGTCGAGGTCATTATAGGCGGGAAAGGACTGGGGTCAAGGAACTGGGAGGAATTCGGCCATGGCATTTTGAAAGAACCGTCCCAAAATTTGCCTATAATGATTTGGGGAAACCATGGAAAACCAAAATCTTGATGCCCCGACGGGGATTCGAACTCACGTCCTCCAGAATATGAGGCCAGAACTTTAACCGTTCACCCACCACGCTCGGTCTTTACGGTCCCTTGTAACATTTTAAATAAAAGTTATTTTATATAATTTGTTCGGCTAACATTTCGCTTGTTAAGGACGATGTAACCCAGTGGTTCCCAGCGGAGGCGGTACCATACACCGGTGATCGTTGAAGAGATCACAGGGGCCGTTTCTGGCGCAAGACAAATTTAGGGGGCGTTCAGGAGAAATGGCCACCATCCTGCTTTCCAGTATTATATACGGCTTTAAGCGCTGCATCAAGAAAGTATTTAATTTCATTCTCATGATAATATCTAGCCAAAATGATTTAGCGTAGTCAGAAATTTATTAGCTAAGAAAAGAAATACTTTGTCCATAGTAAAATCTGTAATATTGGTGTTGACAAATAAGGCACCTAATATCGAGAAATTAGTGTCATTACATCGAGCTCTGCCCTCTAATTAATAATATGTTTTTTCATAATATGTATTAGTTATTCAAATTGCAAACAATATACCAATATTAGTAATATCTTTTAATGAAGTATTTTAGAAATCTGTCCGTGTTTTTATTTTTAATATATTGTACACTTTATTTAAGACGGATAATGTGGAATCTCTGTTTCAAAAAGTGGGTTACGAGCAAAATGTTGAAGCACTATAGGTTACATTATTTATTTTAAGAACAGAAGTTGGTGTGTTTTAATTGTGAAAAGGGGGTGGTGAGTCATTATTATTATTATTATTTGTTTTTGAAAAAGGGGTTTGAAAATAATTTTTTTTCGAAAATGGGGGTGATTCATTTTTTTTTTCCAAAAGAGGGTGGTTGGGAACCTATGACATAAGTGTTACTGTCTTCTGCGAACCTTAATACTCGTATGAGGTTTGGTTATGTTTCAATGAAACTTTGTGAGGTTTCGATTAACTCATTATTGAAATTTGACGTGTCCCAAGTCAACTCCGTGAGTCGTATGGTAGTAAAAATAGAAAGGAAATGAAGCTAGGATGGCAATTTAATTGCTCCGTGTGTCTAAATGTTGCTGTACGTGTTTGCTTTCTATATAAAAATTAACGAAGGTTGTGTTTGAAACACGCTGTTCAAGCATGGTCTTCCGAAAAACACCTCAAAGGTCCTTCGACCGATGCAATTTCTTACATCTTAAATAGACAGGTGCCGCCGTTAGATTCGGTGTTTAACAGTGGACACTAGTGATTAGAAATCGTGCACCACCGCATCTCCCCTCTGGCAAAGTCCCGAGTATGAAAATGTCTTCCACCACTAGATTACAAACCAGCTAATCTCGTGGATAGACAACTAGAATCTATTGACGTTGGCTGTTTCAGAAAAAGACCCTACAGGTCGTAATCTTGATTGGCGGTGCAAGAATGCCGAGGGCACATTTATTCGCGTTAGCAGTGCCTTCCTGAAATCAACATTGCACTGTTTTAACATGTTCATCCAAACTGACGGTTCTCACTAACTTGCTAGTAAAGATAATTTTCAGACAAATTTTACTTTGGTGTTACATTCTGGACTAGATTAGCTTTTTGTCCGTTTTCGTGCAGCTGTTTTTAGTACTTTTACGTTGTTACCGAAATAAAAATTTTCTGTTAGATTTATTTTAAAGTTTTGTGCTACCTCACTTCTAAAGAGAGCAATACAATACTGTAGTGTGGTTCTAAAAACGGGAATGGAAGGTACTTTTTACTGTATTTCTCAAAAATAAATTTAGTCACCTTTTCGGGGAATTTCTTTACAACTTAAAAATTATGCTGTTTCAGTTGTTGAGATTTCTTTAACTATGTAAAGCATTCTTATGAAAATCCTCTTTATATATATATTCTCAGGTTGGTGAGTGGTTAAGGACCGTGTTCAATATTTTGAAGGTGCGGCTTAAATTCCTGCTCTGGTCATCCAAATTTCGATTAGTCATGATTTACCGGAATCATTCAGTGCAAATGCAGGGATGGTTCCATCAAAAGGCCATGGCTGAATTCCTTTCCTTACTTTTCCTCCCATGCTCTCCAGGCACCAATGAAGTCAATGAGTCGAAAGGAATAAAAAAATTAATAAGTTTAAAAAACAAAATACGTGGAAACAAAATGTGGGAAAATCAAACAAGTCCCATATTTCAAGCATCTCGACGAAACAATTCAGAGGAATTGAATTGAAACAACAGCCAATGTAATTAGATCCAGAAGATATAAAACCTTAACACACAGCATTTACAAAAAAGTATATCTAGATACATAAAACTGAGACATTACAATACAGTTTGTAAACCAGAATGTTTCTATGGATCTGAAACACACATTTTCAACAGGAAACAGGTATAGAAAATACTGAGAAAAAAATGTAGTTATAAGAATAATTTGAGGCTCGAAACCCCCAGGAAACCAATACAGACTCAGAAGTAATCATGAAATGTTACAATATGAAGACATTCGTAATAATACTAGAAAACGCAAGGTAAAATTTTACGGACAAATCAAAAGTATGAATCCTGACTGAGTCGAAAGATAAATAGTTGAATCTTGTGAAAATACGAGTAAAGCAGCATCACATACAATTAAAAGGATTGGCGAAATCAAGAAAGACTTCAAATTAGTAGCAGTCACTCCAAAGGATATCGGAAACAGCGAGACCCATAGATCGAAAATTCAAATGCGGCAAATTAACCGGAAGGAAAGACCGCAGAAATAAAGCGGGGAAACATGGTCTAGTGAGAGAAAAAGAAACCCACGTCAAGTGTATGAAGGAAATATGGGCACAGAGAATTAATGATGATAATAATAATAAAACAAAATATTTCTTATGATCTTGGAGTAGGACTTCCTGGTAATAAATAAAAAAAAATAAACTTCCTTGACGCAGAATACAGAGATATTTTCCGTAGGAAGTTTTGAATGCCTCTCCTCTTCCCAAGCTTACCTGTTACCATAATTTCTATCAAAAAATGCACAAAAACTCCAATTAGTCGTGGTATCGGCCAATTGTCTATAAACTCTCTGTATTTGGTATGCAGGAAGTCACGTGGTGATGCTTACTTTATGGTTCCATAGTTAGAGAAAAACATGTTTATAACAGCGTTTTATTAACTGTTGAACAGTTATGTATCTTGAAAACTTATGTAATGAGAAAAGCTATACAGCAATCCAAAAAAATCTACGCACCACGTGAAATTAAACGGGTGTAGAAATATGTTTCGTAACCTATGGATTGGAATGTGGAAACTCGATCTGGCAGCATTCCAATGCATTACTCTGCTTCTGTCACTCTCCAGATAGCGTTCAGCTGACAGATCGTAGAATCTATTCCCAGGGTCTCGTCAGCTGTTGAAAGTGTATCCAACTGATTTCGATTTTCGTAATATCCACTCCCGCTCGTCTCTCCCCAAGAGAGAACTAATTTCTGGTAGCAGACATTTTTGACCTTGGGAAATCATATTTAAGCCTCTCCCCCTCTCCCCTTCATCCAGTCATTTAAGGACCACGCAGCACCGATCCACTGTTGTACACAGGTGGCCAAAGTGAATCATGAAAAAGGCGGGGGGAAGTGAAGGACATGTGTCCTGCCCGAAATGAAACCAGGTTTGTTAGATCCAACGTTCTTAACCTAGGACGAGAATCTTTGTTGTTATCTATCTGCAAAGCGTGTCATTTTTTTGTTCTGTATGGCAAGTGTATTTTTGTTTGTGAAATGTTTAGTTTATGTGGTCGAGATTGGAGGTGATTGCGAGAAATCGCTTGATAACCGCAGTTACGACGGCCAGCATGTTGGGACCAGGACTCGAACCGAGTTCCCGATCCATTGCACATTTAGTGAAGATAATTATATCAAATTTTCTATTGAATTCAAACTTGAAAGTATTTTGTTGTTTGAATCTATTTCTGGAATACCATAATGTCAAGGTTATTTTGTTTCCCTTAGCCAATTTACACGCAACACGAATTTTCAGTAACAAGGATTTATAAACCGATTTATGCTATTGTGGAATATGGAACTATCAAAGCGTAGCGTTCAAAATATTAAAGAAGACTGAATGACATAATCTGTGGAAGTTTATCCCACATCTATAATATAGTCAGAAACAACTATTTATTTTTCAAAACTAGAAAATATCAGTTTTAATTTGTAAATGAATGTATTTCGCTGTTGGTGCATGTGTGATTTATTGCACTTTATGTTATTTGATTATAGTGAAACGAATTACACTATAAACAACCATGTGACCTCATTAGAGGTGGGAGAAGATGGAAGGCGAGGAACGGGAAGGGATTCGCCCATGGCCTTTTGCAGGAACTATCCTGGCATACACCTGGAGTGAATTCGAGAAAACAGAAAGCTGCTTCGCCAGACTGGTATTTGAACCTGCGTCATCCAGAATGCTAAACTCCAGCGTTATCGCTCACCAATCGGGCTTAGTTCTCCAATTATCCAACCAATAAAAGAGCAAAGATTGTTATTACACTCTCACTATTTACTGGTTTGACAAGAAACAATACTAATGATGATGTGAAACATTTTAAATGATGAATGACGATCAAAATTTGACATTTAACACACTTTCAATAGCTAATATTAGACGTAGAAACATGTGCAATCCTTGTTCTGCTCTCTAATTGCGAGTGTATATTTCCAACGATTGCAGATTTTGAGTTTCCTGTAAGAAATGTGAGACCCTTAGAGGAAATTGTGGCAAATTATTATTTAAAAATAGTTGAGTCATCTCATTTTGTTTGTTCTTAATATGTTTTTAATTACTTTCCACTGATATTAATTGAATTAAGCCCTAACTAGAACTGTGTTATTTATTCCAGTGCCGATGTTTGAACTATTTCTGCTGTATTTAATTATTTCTGGAAGGCGGAATCGGAAGGGCAGTTACTGGAGCCAACACAGGATACATTTCACTTGAGATTTAAATGCTCAGTATTTTTTACTGTTATCTAGTTCCTTACTAAACTTTCCGGGATTTTTAATTGTCTGTTGGTCTAGTTGAATGTCTGATTAGGGTGAATCTGATGGCTACGGTTCAAAGATATATATGTTAATAATTAAGTGAAAGTTTCACTTAAAAATAGTAAAACTGGTGGGTGGTACTTCAAGTTTAATTACCACATAATATAATAGTCTGTCATTTAAACACTTGTGTAATTGCTTCGTCGTCTATTTTATGTGTAGCTAACATGGGTAATAATTTAATTTCCCCACCAGAGCATATAAGCTTGAAACAACACATGATGAGTGGAAATCGGTTACTGATGGATTATTGTTTAATATCTGCATGTTGCGCAATGCGTATCGCATGTGGATTAAATGCGTGGGGTACTCTAATCCTTGCAATTAGTATTCAAAAGTAAAGCAATCACCAAAAGAGTTATGGTTCATTAAAGCTTGTGAGAGAAACAATTGTTCAGATACTGGGTGGAGAGAAACTAAACAGTTCTTCGGCAGACGAGATTCCTGTTTCTATTTTTTTTTTTACGTCTTATTTATTTGGTTTGATCACAACGGTGAGTATATTTATAATTTATTTTCCGCTTTTTATTGTTCAGATGCCAGTTTTGTTATTTACACTGTCCCAAATATCACTGCTGAAGGAAAGTCGCCATCTATTAATAGTCACGTGTGGTCATAATGGTCTGGTGACAGGTTTTCATAACGGCTTCGCAATTGTACAAAATCGTAAGCGCTTAACCTAAACTGGAATACGTACAGTTTAACGTGGAATCCATACCGCTGAAGCGTTCTGGCGTACTTCCCACAACGCAGTAAGCGTTGCCAGAGGTGAAGGTCGAGTTAAGGGTCTTTGAAAATCCCAGCCGATATTGGGCCCCGCAACCGGACATGTTTTGATAACCAGTCAGGCGCCTTAACCACTGAGCCACCAGACCACTCATCCATCCGTAAACGACTTTGAGGACACAGAACATTGAGAGCTGAATTATTTCCGCATTCTTATCTGTCTCAAGATTTATTTATTTACTTTTTTTGCCAATGGCCTTACGTCTCATTGACGCCTAGGTCATTAGAGGCAGGAAATGACGGGGGGTGTGGAACTAGAAGAAATTCGGTCATGACCATTTGAAGGAACCATCCAGGAATTCACCTCAAGTGATTAAGGGAAACCATGGAAAACCCAAATTTGTATGTTTGGACCGGGATTCGAATACGCTTCCTCCAGAATAAGAGTCCAAAGAATTACCGCGTACCCGCCACGCTCTATGTCTACACATTAATCTGACAACCAAGCATTTGCACCTAAGTACTTATGAAAGTTATTAGTGTTTAAATTATTTTTATTGGTGTTGGTTAATTACAAAATTCATTTATGTAAACTTACTCACATAATCGTTTCTCTGATCCTTGTGCACGAAGTAACAGTCAAAAACGATTACTGAATAATATGGGACGTTTTATCTGATGAGGAGTACAAGAAGAGACAGACTTATGTCAATAGAAACACCGGGTCTCATAAATTTTCTTTACGAGACATTCCTACGTATGATGCTTATTTATATAACAACATAATTTCAAACATAATTTGAAGGTATTACATGCTTTGATGCTTCTTTTGTTATTAAAGAGATTCGCGATATCATATTTCAATTTTTTCCCAAGGGGAAAATATGTTATAAATCAAAGTTTCTCGATGTTTAGTGAGGCGGGCAGGTAACTCGCGGATTATTCTGAACTAATTTTTTGGTCCGGCGATCCACTGACTCCAGAACATGGAGGCTGGAACAGGGGCGGTACAGGTAGTGGACATAAAGCACCCAGTTTATCGATTCTCCTCTGCTGATATGGAACATTGCAACTGAGACGTAAATGAAATGTTTTTGATGATCGTAATAATTTTTATTATGCAGAACTGTCTACCAATCCCTGTGTTACAAACCAGTTTCCTTGAAGAGCTTAAATCCTGATGAAATTTATGAAGTGTTGAATAATTCAGCAAAAACGCTGAAACAATTTAAAACTAAAATTTATAAAGTCCAAAAATAGAAGGGTAGGGAAATCTGCAATTCAATATAATAAAAATTAAAATAAGGAAGGGGTTAAATAGATGACTAGGAAATTCTACGGGAGGATCTGCTCCATCCCAGTTAAAATCAAATTAAATTAAAACTATTAGGAGTGTTACCTCTCTTTTGCTGCTTACGATAGAGATGAAACTGATCAGGTTTCGCGTTGTCTTCCACAAAGAAAACACTTGTATTACTGTTTGTATGTATGACGGTAATTATGTGTGTGTCTGTGAGCAATGAAGTAGCCGAGGTAGCTTACTCTTCCGAAAGACAAAAGTTTGGTATCCAAATCTGACGGACGAGCACGAAAAGCGTGGTATGGCCTCTCTCCATACACTCTACAAGAAGGGGGCCTGTTGGTTATAACCCAGAACTGTGATAAGACCTCTAATGGTTTGAAATAGTGTACTACTATTTCTCCGGTTACAGAGGCGAAAATTCCTTCCACTGCTATGGCTTGAATCACTTAAGACGTAGGAATAATCAAATCAATATGTAATGTGGATTTTGATCTGTTTATTGCAAACTACTCTAAACCAAAGTAATCTTTCAAAATGAATAGGACAGTTTTCTCTTGAAAAAGCAAAATAATAAAACTGCGAAAAAATTTAATAACAGTTCAATAAATATAATGTGAATAATGTAATATCATTATCGTCGGCTGCAACTCGGGTCTTCCCAATAGTCTATTCACAGTTTATGAATATATTTTATGGAAAATGTATTAAATATAATGTAATAAATGTTAATAAAATTATTAATATTATAATCACTCCCGTATTGTGTTGTAATACGCTAAAATGTGCAACGTGTATTTAAGAAATTATGTTCAATGTGTAATAACATTACAAGAATATAATGATGAAACAAGGCAGTATAACTGTGCTGTTCAGAAATTAAAATTATCTCCAATGAAAAATATTCTGAAAACTTTACTGTGTTCAAGCAGGACAACACTTACTGACGAAATTTACTCTGCATTCAACATCGTGTTAGTTTTGCTATCAATGGACGTTCACTCTCATGTAACTATCCACATGAAAAGAAATAAAATTGTCTCATAAAAGAACCAAAAGAATCTGAAGCATTTGTAAAACTTGGAGTGAAATTTATGTAAACCCAGAGAGGAAATTAAAATCCAGGTGAGGAATTTGTGTTACTGGGTGACTCTCTCTCTCTTCTTTTAAGCATCTGTGAATAATTACTTGGGACTCCTGAATGCATTAAAATAATGAATAAAATGTAGAGTTCCAAAATTTTTCTATATAGCCTACTCTTCGCAAGTTTGAGAAATCTAAGAAAATCGTCCTCATTGCTATCTTCAACATGCACCATATTAAAACTTTAACGACAACATAAAATGAATTTATTTTATTACCATATTGATTTGACAGTAGAGAAGCTTTTGTGTATGATCGTCTTGCAAATCTAGGTTGGTGGCCACCTTTTAAAAAAATGAAAATACTTTATCTTTGTAAACTGAGCCCGGTGGGTGAGCTGGTTCAATCCATCCTTTCCATAGAATTCCAAAACCAATACGAATGCAAGCTTCGTGTCTTTAAAAGGTCTTCCCCTTTCTTTCCCTTTCTTGTCTTCAATCCTCCCTTAGCTTTAATGAAGACGTCTAACCCACGAGCAGTAAAGTCCTTAGTCGAGTAAAATTTTGTATAAAGTAGTTATGCCAAGTATGGTTTTTCGCCTTTCTCGTTTCGCATTGCTGCAGTAAAACGTATTACCAACCTAATAGGTTGTAATAAATTTGAAAATAATATATTATTTTATGATTACACCAACACAATTCAGTACAGATTTTCCGTTAGAACATTACGATTAATATTGCCTATTCTATTCCTGTAGGTATCGATTGTTAACGAAAAACAAAGAGTTAAGGGAGTAAGAAATAATGAAACGGGTTAAATGTAATCGTTATAATAAACTAAGCAAGCTTTAACTGTGTGACGTGCGTCTGTCATTCCACACATATTGTCAAGTAATTTTGAAAAATTACTGAACGGCGATAGACGCATAGGATGTGTAAGGCTCTGTAGTATCTTCCAGTGTAGCATCCTGATACCTCTTTGGTTAATGCGATTGCTTATAAATGTTTCGAGCGTGGTTTACGGATAAAATCCCGGGGAAAGCAAAGATTTTTAAGAATTGTTTTTGATCTCATGAACCACACCTGGACTGTCAGTTGCGCGGATTCGATGTTCAACTGCTGATCCCACAAATTTAGGGGTGCAATGCGAAGCAAATCGTAGGCGATCTAACAATGCGGTACGTTTACTTTTTTAAACTATATTGATCAGTCATGCTTTGTTTCTCACACAGTCAATTTGTATGTGATCTGCACTATTAATTTTTAAATGCGGATATAAGTCTCTGTCTCTTTGTTACGTTTTAACGATTAAATGGCTATACCGATATCGATGGAATTTGTCAAGAAAATACTTTGTATTTGTAGTATGGACACAGGACATTTTTTCGGTATGAATAACAGTTTTAGTCACGAAATTTTGAAAACTTATCGAATAGTGACAGACAGACGGATGCGTCTGTTAGCCTGAAAAGTTACGTCGGTTGCTCAAGCTGAGCTTCTCTCGCAGTTTGTTAGTGTATGATTTGTTAGTAAATTTCGTTTGGAGACATGACTTATTATTTAGTGTAGATGTCGATTTGCTCTGAACTGTATTATTACTTTGTGTCTGCCTGAAAGTTTCTGGCATCAGTTTTTTTTTTTTTTTTGAAAAACCTTGCATGCGTAAACCTGACCTAAGGTGTAGCTCTAGCAGTTAAAGTTATTACAACCCAATAATTTGATGCTCATGCTGAAGAAAGTAGAAAGGACAAAGCTGAAATAAAGCTGCCTTCAGTTAACACCTTCCCCTTCCCCTCCCTCCCCCCCCCCCCCCCCCCACAAACATCCCTGCATCTTCGTTTTTGTTTTTAAATACGTTGGAAATTGATTCTCTTCATGAGACTTGGTTCGACGGTATAATGACATAGTGATGGCATTCCAGTCATATTATGCCGATTCGATGTTGTTTGGTACAAATCTTACGTTACCTACATCTTTCTGTCTTCTATCTGGCAATGAAATTCTAAGTCCACGTTTACGAAGACGCGGGTAACAGATAGAATGTAATAAAATGCTTTGGAATTAAATCTTCCACCATAAGGACGCAATCATTAAACTCACATCCAGTGACAGATTGCAGTTTCTGGCCCTTAACGACCATAGAAATTAGAGATACATTATTCTCGTCAGAATTTCTTTTATACTTTCTCTCAGTTTAGACAGTTGGCACGTAGTCTTGAGCTGCGTCGCTGCAAAGAAAAACTTCAGTTGAGGCAACAGCACCAGCGTGGAGAGGTCTCATTGGCAACTCAAGCCCATAACCCACATCTGCCGTCCTCGACACTGGCGCTGTCTGCAGAATAATTCCGGCTGGCACCGCTTTCTCAAGCAGCGAGGCAAAAAACAACAGAGGCAACAAGCTGCCGAGCACAATACAAAGGAGCGTTAGCGAAGGTTTGCTAGAACAGACACAGTTCCTTATACCTGCTTCACTACAACAGTAACCCCAAAAGATTGTCGCTTACTCTATATTTAAATTAAATTTCACATTCTACTTTTGACACGTTCAATATAAATATTATAAACGTTCTCTGCTCTTCATATTTGCTAAACAATGACTACATATATATCCTGACGAAAGTGACGTTCATATAGTTGTAAATGATACTACTCTCTATTTGGATGCGTCTGGTTACTGTGATTTGCTTTATTGAACTATCTATAATTGTAAGAAATTATCTTTTAGTTCACGCCACATTTTTTAAAACAATGCAAATGAAAACTTTTGGTGTCTTATTTCCCTTAACACACACACACACAAATTCTTACATTGGGTCGAATCAAGGAGCATCAATTTCCAAACCAAGCACCTTCCTGATTGCAAAAACAAACAAGACTTGCTGAAGAAGCTGCATTTGAGGTACTAGTGAATTGAGTGGGAATTGCTATATGGAATATCTAATTTTTATCATAAATTATATGGTTTCGCAGGAGGTTTTGTTTGATGTTGGAGAATGACCTTGCTTGAAACACTTAAAATCCGTTATACATCCCCTTATATAAAACGCTAACGTGGAGTCTGGATGCGTCGTCTATAGCTGCTACTGCTATTGACTAGAGAACGGCCAATCATCAACCACCATATTACATTCGTACCATCATCTTGCTTTTCGTTTATTTATAGCTAGACGCAGACATTCATATAAGGAGAAGGAGATTCAATATTTACGCTATTTTATCCGTATCAGTTAGACGCAGAAATTCATGTAAGGAGAAGGGGATTCAATATTTACGCTATTTTATCTGTATCAGTTATCAAAACTAGGTTAAACCATAACCTAAGAATTTTTTTGGCAGACGATAAGAAACAATGAAGTTTATTAAAAACTCAGAGAAATGTACGTAATCGTGCAATGTATCAGTCAAATAAATAACAGTCATCCGTTTTCGAAATTATAAAAATGCATTTATTTAAATAAAATCTAACCAAATATTCTGATAATATAACTAGAATAAGTTACTCATATCACGAAAGATATAATTAAAAATGATATCAATTTATAATTCGCAATTCAAAAACGATATTCTTACATCCAAATAGTGGCAAGCAGAGATAGAAAATTAATGCGAGGCAATCATACTTTACAAAGTTACAATTGGTACGTTTGTTTAAATTTACACGTTGCTTTTTGTTTATTTATGACAACTAGATGCAAAAATTAATGCATGTTTGCGTTATTTTATCTGTACCAGTTATAACAACGAGGTTAAAACATAACCTAAGAATATTTTTGGCAGATGATAAGAAACAATGATGTTAATTAAAAACTCGAAGAAAGTCTACACCAAATTTACGAATCGCGAAATGTATCACCGAGATAAATGACCGTTATCCGTTTTTGATATTATGCTTTCCGTCATTAAAGTAAAATGTATTTATTTAAATAAATCATAGTCAAATACTCCGATAATCTAACCAAAGTATGGTACTCATATCACGAAGATTTCATTAAAAATGGTCGATATTCGCTTTTTCATGCAATCTTTTCCAGAATAAATTCAGACTACCACCAAAGGTGCTACCTGTCGTTATTCATATGAGGGTAATAAAAGCTATGATTTTCGAATGAAATGTTAATGGAGGTTGGGGCTAAGTTGACCAGAATCGCAACTGACACATTTTGTTACAGCATAATTCGCTCTGGAATGAGTTTTAAAAACCATCTAAACTGCTTTCATAAGCGCCATGTTACTGGAAGTATTATTTATTGCGGGGAAAGAAGTTTCATATTTATCGTGCTGAATTGTGCCTGGACCAGGAATAAAACTGATATTACATTGACAGCAAAAGTTTTTGTGGGATTCCTAATTTGTTTTTAATTTTATTGGTTCTATACTTCCGTCGTCATTAATTCAGTACAAGTTACTACTATATTGCTATGTGCGCTGCAAATGAAATATATAGAACATTACAAAATCCAGGCTATTAGCATTATGTAATAACAATTCCATATAATTAACCAATTGAAAAAAAAAATGAACTGCCAGGATATTGCATTCAAACCGTCATTTTTGACGGGCTCGAAGCTATCTATATATATAAAGATGAGTGTATGTTTGTTATTTATACAAATCCGATTTCAATGAAAGTTTTCGCACTTATCCTTTGAAACGAGGAGAAAAATATTGTTTACATTTGGTTGAAAACTTTTCTGTATAAATAATGCATGTTGTCTTATAATTTCGAAAAATTACTGACTGCGATAAACAGACGCGTAGGATTTATAAAAATTATTTTTGGTCGTAAGATTCACGCCTGGCCCGTCGGTTATTCGGGTTGAATGTTAAACTGTAGATATCACAAATTTAGGGGTTCAATGCGAGGAAAATCGTAGGTAGTCTTGATATGCTGTAGGTGTTCACCTTTTTACGATATAATGATTCCTCAGGGGTTGTTCGTAGTCAGTGTGTGTGTGTGTGTGTGTGTGTGTGATCTGCAGTAACAATACTTTAAATGTAGAAGTAAGTCTCTGTCTTTTTGTTACGTTTCGATGACTAAATGGCTATACCGATATTGATGGAATTTGACAAGAAAATCTGTAGGAAAGGCACAGGCGATTTTTTTCTGTTATGATTAACAGTTGTAGTCACGAAATTTTGGGAACCTATCGGATGGTGACAGAAATATGTTGGAAACTGATTCAAGAGACAGGTTCGACGGTAGAATGATATTGTGATAGCTTTCCGGTCATATTACGCCGACTCGGTGTTGCTTGGAACCAATCCTTCGTTACCAACAATTTTCTATATTCAATTCTGGCAAAGAAATCCTTATTCCACGCGTAAGAAGTCGCGGGTATGAGCTAGTATCTGATAATCTTCTTGTTGCTGTTTGTCAATGTAGTTGTCAAGCCTCTTTGCAGCCTGTTTTTGAAAGTTATACCGGGCAATATGTAATTCGTTTGTCTTTTATAAACAATCTTCATAAGCTTTCTAGTTGTGAATGGTGTTTAAGTAGTGCTTTACTGATTGATTTCTATTTGATTTAAATAATGTCGACTCCGTGTTTTGTGACTGATTTTCTTTTTCTATTCTCTGTTTAATTCTTTTTCACGAATAGCCGAACTGACCTTAGCCTTTATCACTTTTGATATTTAAATGTTGTTTTTGACGTGCGGTTGAAGACCTAGATATCGGAATGTTCCATCGAAAAGAAATAATTTATACGTTAGCAGTTGCCAAGTGTGAAGGATCTGCTTCCGTGATATTCCCGTTTTAATTAGAGAAGACCCCACTGGTCAACCTGCGGTTCGTGTCGTGTAGATGCGTATTGTGCGTGCGGCTCAAAGAGGGTTACGGATTACGAGGAACAATAAAACGAGGCTTGCTCGCCGGTGCAGTGGAACTTTTGTTTCTCGCAGAGAGTGGGCGTAAACCAGATACAGAGCAAAGTGAAAAACACGTCACCTGGCATGTTCTGTCCTCGAATACATCTCCGATTCAAATCGTTTCACATTCATCAATTTTAGTCCATGGTTTATCTGAAGTTCTATTAATTTCAGTTTGAAATTTTGTGCTGGAAACAAAATTTGTATTGTAACATTCAGTCAAGCGGAGTTATCATACTGGAAACGTTTGAAAGCTACCTTTTTGTCGTTTCGCTTCCTATATTTCGGGATTTTTTGCAATCTCAGTGACATTTCATTATTCACAACTTCATCCTGTAGATAGATATTTGAGAGATAAGTTGTTTGTGCCCAGGATGTTTAGAATTTTTTATAGTCAGTAAAATAACAAATATGAAGACGTGGTTTGACGGATATACGTAATTTCTTATCTTTTTACGTAAATATTGTAAGGCAATGTTCGTTTGAGTACCTAAAATTGACAATAGTTAATTATTTATGATTCATCACTATACGCAAGCACGTGGTTTGTTTAAAAAATGCAAAAATTGCAGATTTAAGATACATGGAAGAGTACAGTTTTTTAAAAAATTAATAAGAACTTGGTTTAATACCTTTGTTTGGAAAATTCAAAATTATATCAATGAACAGTCGCCTCAAAAAATCACGAGACTGAATGAACCAATACTAATGATCGAGCTGAGAAAGTAGTGATAAATCATCTGATTTGATGATTCTCACACAGAAAATCATCTAGCAGAAGCATTTGATCACAGTACATTACAGTGTAAATATTTACATAATCTTATATATATATAAAAATAGACGTGTTTTTTCCTATATTTCACTTTTCAGCCACCACTACCTAGCACAGATCACTGATGTTTGTGGGTGGAAGTATCATGGAGTTTCCTGTCATGCACAACGTTGGCCGAATGCCGATAGCTGTGGGGATGTGGGAGATATAATAATTAAAGTTGGTCAGAGCAGGGCGTTTTCATTTTTCGACCAAAAATACGTATCTCCGTATACTTCTCTTTCCTGCCACAACTACATAACATAGACTTTTGGTGTTTGTGTGTGGTAGTAGAATCGTATCTCATGTAGTGCACTATGGTTGTTAGATGTCGGTAGCTATGGGAGTGTGGGAGATATGGGGGTTGAAAGTGATCGACCTGTTGTAATTTCGACTTCTGCCAAAGACAAAAGTGTCATGGTGTATCACTTTTCAGCGAAAACTATAGATCACATATAACTGGCGTTTGTGTGTAGTAGTAGCACAGAGTCACCTTTCGATCACAACAGCGGCCGAATTTCAGAAACTGTGGTACTGTGGTAGATATGGTGGTTGTAAGTGGCCGACCAAGGATATTTTCGTATTTCGACTGTCTCCGCATATGTCACTTTTTTGCCACAACTACATAGCATAGAGCATTGGTGTTTGTGTTTGGTAGTAGAATCGTATCTCATGTAGTGCACTATGGTTGTTAGATGTCTGTAGCTATGGGGGTGTGGGAGATATGGGGGTTGAAAGTGATTGACCTGTGGCAATTTCATACTTCTGCCAAAGACAAAAGTGTCATGGTGTATCACTTTTCAGCGAAAACTATAGATCACAGATAACTGGCGTTTGTGTGTAGTAGTAGCACAGAGTCACCTTTCGATCACAACAGCGGCCGAATTTCAGAAACTGTGGTACTGTGGTAGATATGGTGGTTGTAAGTGGCCGACCAAGGATATTTTCGTATTCCGACTGTCTCCGCATATGTCACTTTTTTGCCACAACTACATAGCATAGAGCATTGGTGTTTGTGTTTGGTAGTAGAATCGTATCTCATGTAGTGCACTATGGTTGTTAGATGTCGGTAGCTATGGGGATGTGGGAGATATGGGGGTTGAAAGTGATCGACCTGTGGCAATTTCATACTTCTGCCAAAGACAAAAGTGTCATGGTGTATCACTTTTCAGCGAAAACTATAGATCACAGATAACTGGCGTTTGTGTGTAGTAGTAGCACAGAGTCACCTTTCGATCACAACAGCGGCCGAATTTCAGAAACTGTGGTACTGTGGTAGATATGGTGGTTGTAAGTGGCCGACCAAGGATATTTTCGTATTTCGACTGTCTCCGCATATGTTACTTTTCTGCCACAACTACATAGCATAGAGCATTGGTGTTTGTGTTTGGTAGTAGAATCGTATCTCATGTAGTGCACTATGGTTGTTAGATGTCGGTAGCTATGGGAGTGTGGGAGATATGGGGGTTGAAAGTGATCGACCTGTGGCAATTTCATACTTCTGCCAAAGACAAAAGTGTCATGGTGTATCACTTTTCAGCGAAAACTACAGATCACAGATAACTGGCCTTTGTGTGTAGTAGTAGCACAGAGTCACCTTTCGATCACAACAGCGGCCGAATTTCAGAAACTGTGGTACTGTGATAGATATGGTAGTTGTTAGTGGCCACCCAAGTATATATTCGTATTTCGACTGTCTCCGCATATGTCAATTTTCTGCCACAACTACTTAGCATAGAGCATTGGTGTTTGTGTTTGGTAGTAGAATCGTATCTCATGTAGTGCACTATGGTTGTTAGATGTCGGTAGCTATGGGGGTGTGGGAGAAATGAGGGTTGAAATTGGTCGACTTGTGGCAATTTCATACTTCTTCCAAAGACAAAAGTGTCATGGTGTATCACTTTTCAGCGAAAACTACAGATCACAGATAACTGGCGTTTGTGTGTAGTAGTAGCACAGAGTCACCTTTCGATCACAACAGCGGCCGAATTTCGGAAACTGTGGTACTGTGGTAGATATGGTGGTTGTAAGTGGCCGACCAAGGATATTTTCGTATTTCGACTGTCTCTGCATATGTCACTTTTCTGCCACAACTACATAGCATAGAGCATTGGTGTTTGTGTTTGGTAGTAGAATCGTATCTCATGTAGTGCACTATGGTTGGATGATGTCGGTAGCTATGGGGGTGTGGGAGATATGGGGGTTGAAAATGATCGACCTGTGGCAATTTCTTACTTCTGCCAAAGACAAAAGTGTCATGGTGTATCACTTTTCAGCGAAAACTACAGATCACAGATAACTGGCGTTTGTGTGTAGTAGTAGCACAGAGTCACCCTTCGATCACAACAGCGGCCGAATTTCAGAAACTGTGGTACTGTGGTAGATATGGTGGTTGTAAGTGGCCGACCAAGGATATTTTCGTATTTCGACTGTCTCCGCATATGTCACTTTTCTGCCACAACTACTTAGCATAGAGCATTGGTGTTTGTGTTTGGTAGTAGAATCGTGTCTGTTGTCGTGCACTATGGTTGTTAGATGTCTGTAGCTATGGGGGTGTGGAAAATATGGGGGATGAAAATGGTCGACCTGCGGTAATTTCATATTTCTGTGTCATGGTGTATCACTTTTAAGTGAAAACTATCAATCGCAGATCACTGGCGTTTGTGTGTGGTAGTAACACAGAGTCTCCCATCGATCACAACGTTGGCCGAAATTCGGTAACTCTGGGAGTGTGTGAGATATGGTGTTTGAAATTGGTCGATCATGAATATTTTCGTGTTTCATCCAAAGACTTGTGTGTATCCGTAAATTTTACCTTGCTGCCGGAACTACATAGCGCAGAAGACTGGTACTTGTGTGTGGTAATAATATCGAGTCTCCCATCGTGCACTAGGGTGGTTAGATGTCTATAGCTGTCAATATGAATTCTTTACAATCACGAACGAAGTCGTGGGTACCAGCTAGTTTAGTAATAATTACAGTATCTCTATTCTTGCGTGTAATTAGAGTATAGACAAGAATAAATAAACAGACAATTTCTTTTGTTACATTTCTATTTTTCTCTGATCTGTATGACCAAGTGTGTATCAGATTTAAAATATAATTAGAATTTAGCACCTAATAAGGGTGTTTTTCAATGATGGCCGCAATGCCTGTTAAGCAGTAACAGTAGTGCTTCAATCCTTGTGAAATGAACTTGCGGTACTAATTGTTTGATTGGTAAGAGTGAAGCAGAAACATATCGAGCTTGGAATAGCACATTATTATCGAATTTCTTAACGTGAAAACGTGAAATCATCAGAAACTACAAAAAAAGGGGTTAAAAGAAAATTTTGTGAGGATCTTTGTCACACATATAAGTCTTTAAACGGTGTAAATCTACCAAAGATGTTATTGAGTGACCCTCAATTTTGACTTTCAGAAGTACTTGGAAGAGAAAGAATTATCGCATCCACACAGCGTTCTGGAAACTCGACGACTCTGGATTTTTTAATGGGATTTTGTTGAAAATAGAGTTTTTTCCACCTCTACCTATAGATCTCACTGAATTTAAAAATCTAAACTATTCAGTATTTGCAGAAGTGACTGTATCCAGTTTGATTTTTTTTATTGCTTAACGTCACACCGACGCCACAGTTAGAGGTGAGAAAGGACTTGGGGCATGGAACGGGAATGAATTTTTCCATTGCCTTTTGAAGGATCCATCCAGGCATTCGCCCGGAGAATTAAGGGTTATCAAGAAAAATGGAAATATGGATGGCGGGAAAGGGATTCGAATCCGCGTGCTTCCGAATGTGAGGTCAAAGATTTACCGCTCATCCACCGTGCTCGGTTAGAGTTTGGTAGGAAATTTTCTTTGGAATGTCTGCCGCAGGTTCTGTGGAAATCATAGTGGAACAGAATAACAGTTTGACTTATAACTTAAGAAGTGTTGCTACAGAATGACACGATATTCGATTCTGTAAGGTTTATCAATAAGTCTCTATATCCTTCAAGCTTGTAAAGTACTTTTTGGATTGCCCCATATTCCTTCAATAAGAAATAGTAATTATAATTTTTATACTGCTTTGTTTAAAATGGATGAAATAAAACAAATCAATATTGTTACAAATGGATAGCTACATGAGACAAATAAATTCTTCTTTTTTATTCCCCGCTAATATTTATTCTGAAAAGGATGAAAATAATGTATAAGCATTGAGATGAAGTGTGAAGATGCAATACTGCCGGTACTTTTAGAAGGTCTGGAATCTGGAAGCCTTTAGTGCCCAAGATCAATCTGTCAAATATCGCTTTGGATTGGTGGAAAATTGCTCTTTGAAGGACAATATTGGAGCCACAGCAAAAGTGGATACAAACAACGTATAATGGGAGCAGTAAAATACAGCGGTCCTCTTATATTAAAGCAAACTTTTTGTGGCATTAAATATTAATGGGATTGCTACAAGTAAGCTAAGCGAGAAAGGCAACAAAAATTCACGAAGCGTAGGATCTATCGTATTATATGCTTAAGTGTTAAATGGAGTGCTGCAAAGGAAACTAACCCTAGGAAGTATAACATTCGGATTATAAAAAATGGTTTATCGAACTTGTAATGTTCTTAAGTTAACGACTTACATTTATGGTAGTCTTTAATTTCATTCTTGCTAGCTCCAACCTGTGTTCGTGATTTAAATTGAAACTTGTGTTCTTTTGTGGTTTGCAGGTTGGCCATTACATTTAATTCTAGTGGACTATTGCATTAAATATTTAAAGTGATTTATAACTCGTCGACTGCGATGTCAAAGCCATTAGAGCTTGTGAGAAGACAAGGCCACGATACGGAAATGAATCAGGACCTGGTCTTAATGAAAGATCCATCCAAACATTCAGTTAGACTTGTTTTGAGAAACCTCGAAACCTAAACCTGAATGACCGGACAGAGAACGGAATTCAGGTCCTACCAAATGGCATGTCCAAACCACACCGCTTCTCGGACTGCTATCGCCAGTTGTTCTGGTCTATTGGTAGTGTTTATCATCTGTTCCTCGAATGGAATTTTTAAGCAGAAATAGTATACTGTTCCAGGATTCGCTTCCATCACTAAGACAAATATTTCATGCAACTATACAGGATGCCTGACAGGAGGGTTTATAATGCATTCCTATTCTTCTTCGCCATGTATGCTGCGGAAGCTGGCTAGCAGGCAGAGGACCTGATTTGTGAGCAACAACGTCATATGTGGAACTCATGCTTACAAATATTGATTCGTCTCTATGAGAAGCAGAAAGGAGGAAAGGTCGTCATTACTATTTTGTAGAGTACGGTATGTCTGTTATGCTCAAAGACCGAAAACGCTCATTGAGCGAACAAAAACAAGATCACAACACATTCTGGTTTCTTATATATATATTATTTGAATCGTCCTGTGTGGAGAATGTGACCTGGACCAGACGCAAATTTCGTCTTGTGGTGTTAGACACAAATCGTTCTGGCTGAGTTCAAATAATGTGTTGTGGCTATTTAAAGAAATCAGAACTTGTTATAATCGTTTTTTCGATTAATGAGCGTTTTCGGTCTTTGAGTGTAACATGCAACATTTAGTGTCCTATAATTCATGCCGTAAAAGTCGTAAAGTTTTCTTCCTTCTGCAATTTTAATATTTATGGAGACGATTTAATAAGGGGGAACTACAGTAAAATCATTTTCTTGTGGAAAATTGGGGGTGTATAGCAGGTGTATTTTTTTTTATTAACGAACCAAAGCTGGGATTTCACAGATAATTGAATCTATATTTAGCTTGCAGCAATCTCTATGTGACGATTAAAGATGTTTTCTGTAACCCCATCTCCCCATGTTTGCTTCGACCAATGATTTTGCCCATGGGCTTGAAGCCAATGTTCATAACCTTCACGCTCTTCTATCTTACCTCTTCTATTACACTCTAAATGATAGTATTTACGAATCCAATTATGTTATTAAGAAAAAAATCGTTAGTGTAGCTCTCCGAAGAACCATGGTATTTTCTGTATGGTGATTTGCATAATCTCTGGAGGGGTCAACATTGAAAGTGATGAAGCCTAGTAATTTATGGATGAGACCAAAGAAACTTAAAATTGAAATGCTTGTGAATTTTCCGGACAGGTTTCGCATTCATCACCCTCTGATTCAATGAGCACTGACACTCGTGTTTGCATGCGTGGCACTGACAGCTTTCAGCAGATGACGTCACCACTGTTGCACTGGGCTGCAGGCACGCCCCTTCCTCGGAGCCGTTGCGCTGTGATGAAGTGCTGGCCCCTGCGGGACTGCAGCTCCTGACGACAAATTGCATCAATATTTTACGGCGGTCCTCCCATAGCTCATCTGTAACAGAACGCACTACATTCACTTCACACCTTCCGCATTATGTGCTTCGTAGTAAAGAAATCCCTAGATGTTCTAGTAGCAGATGGAGTGTTACAAATCATAAAGAAAGAACTGTAATTTAGTTTTAAGTACCGTATTCATTAGACACGTAATACATGTAACATCTTCTTTTCCTGCGAACCAGTGCCGAATGTATGGATCATGTAATTATTGACTGTACTACGACCGTACCGACACAAAAAAGAATTCTAGAATCTAAAGAAAATTCTTATCGTCTTTGGCAATAGACGAAATTACGGATGAGTTGTTACTTGATAGAACAGCGCAGAGAAGATTTAAAGATGAAAGGATAAGGTACCAAGAAAAATCTAAAATGAAGTAGAAACCCATCATCTCGGAAGAGGAGAGAAGAAGAAGGTCAGAGAGAATGAGGAAATACTGGGCGCAAAGGAAGGGGCAACAAGTGACTGATTCGTCGTACCCCAAAGAGGGTGAAGCGAAAGAAGAAGAAGACGAAATTATTTTTCCGGATGTCGCATATATGCCTGGTGTTAATTAAATCGATCAGAAATGTTAAGTGTTGCGTGTTGCAAAAGGTAGAAATATCGATAAAGCTAATATTTAATATTCAGCTAAAAGAAATCAAATTCTTACATGGTATCGAATTAATTATTTTCTAGTTAATTCTTGTAATGCATCACTGGTATGAGGATTAGATTTTCTTTAATTTTCTCAAGGTAAAAAAAAATTGAACGTATAACAGATTTATTTTCAGGATTTACAACAATATTATGGTAGTTTATGAGACTACCAGACATATCTTTTTTCTCTTAACCATGTCTGGAAGGCACTGAGCGCTGGATTCGGGAAAGTAGAGTTCCGAATCCCTCTTCGTGACAGACAGTAATTCATAAAATCAAGATATTTGATTTACAAAAGATTTTCTTACAGGAAGTTTTATATCACAGCATAATTTACGATTTTGGCTTTTTATGTGCAACAGGCTGTCAATATATAAAGTAACCAGAACACTACTAGTCCAAAGGAAACAAATATCTGCTATTTTAAGTTTACCTACAACTTATACACTGGCTTAGCATTTCCATTTCATATCCGTTTCATTCTCATTATTCTGCATAATAATTTAAAATGTAATTTTAGGGTAGTGTACACTTTTAATATTTGTCATGGTAGTCTAATGGTGCTTGTCGGAGAACACATTGAATAGTGTACTCACAAATTAGTCCCCTTTATGATTAGTTTTCGACCACCTAAGGTAAGGTCCATCAGACTTCGTTAATTAATTAATTATCGGCCTCCACCATTGACTAGCTAGGGTACAAATCAAGAACAAATATAACTATAAGTTTCTTCAAAGAAACACCTCGAGTATGCAGACCACAAGCCAAAGATTTATTCAGAGTTTTGTGCTGCACAAATGCACCCGGCCACCAATGGAAAAATAATAATAAACACACACACAAGTAAATTACTAGTAAAGACAAATAATCCGAAGATGCAAGTTCTTAAGAGTGAAAAGCAATACTTATTCAATCACTTTCACGTATCTGTTCATACCAATGCAGTTCACCAACATCCACCACGTAATATCGTAGTTTCCTTTCTGTCTGTGAGACGTTTTCCCGACGCGGTAGCCCGTAATTAGTAACGCACGGGGACATATACGCTTCAATACAAATCATTTGTTAATTATTTTCGTCCACGACTTACACCGAGCTACAACAAGACCCAGAGGCATGATACCCACACGACGTTCTCTGCATGACTCCACACTCTCTGATCTACTAATCGATTGTCAGTCTCGCCAGTCACCGATGCACATAGCATTTGATACTCGGCATAGAATAAATATAATAATTAAAATAAGTTAATTACTGAAGGGGGCAAGCCTGCTGTAATGTGACATGCTCCATCTTCTGTCAAATGACTCGTTAGGTCCTAGGTTTTAATTTTCATTAACTACGTTTTCAGTCATTGGTACAGTATTCCCCATTCTTTAAACTGTAACCTTTCTGTCCACTTTAAAGTCCGTCGAATGCTTCTTAGTCTTTTTTTGTAATTAGTAACTTTTCATATAGCGCGTTGAAATGTTAAACAGTTATTTTATTACTTATGCAATAATTACTTACTCACCAGAATTCGTATAATAATTTTCCACCTAATGCTTGCTTTGCTAAAAAAAATCCATCTTGTATCTTATCTGTGTATACTTCTTTATACAATCAATGTTCGCTTGAGGTTTCACTTGACAGTCGTTTCTAAGCTACTGTTGGCTCCCTGAATCTTCAATCTGAGAAAGAGGCAGGAAACATCCCCGAAAGAATCTGGGGAACACAATTGATGCGCGAAAGTTTCACATTTGAATTTTATGAGCAAGTTGTTCCTGCAAAATGAGTTATATGAGCATTTTAACATCATTGCAAAGTTTTTATTGATCAAAGGTCTGGAGAGGAGCCCTATGTTTGTAAGCAAAAGTCGACTGAATGCTTAACAGTATATCTTAGCATTTATTGAGCTTGCGGGACCGAAAAACTCAATCACCATAATCGTTTCAGTAGTATATGGCACATCACTTGTGAGGTTCCACTCACAAGTCATCGCTATGACGAAATTGTAAATAAATTTGTAAATAACAGGTTTTCGCAGCATAGTAGTGTGTATAGGTATTTGGGGTAATTTTAAGTATCTTTGTAGTAATATAATTATTTGTAAGTTGGCAGTACTGTGCCTGCTATGAGAGAGAGGAGGTTGACAAAGAATATGGCGGGGAGAGACCGCGTGTGATTGTATTGGCAGGACAGTGACGATTCTGTATTGGTGTATATGAGTTTTAAAATGTTTAATAAATTGTGCAAGAAAGAATTATTAGTGGATTTAATTTCATTTTGACATCCGTTGCGCAAGATAAAGAGGGTAGTTGAGAATATATCTTTCATCAAATAATAATAATGCGAGGAGGTAGCACAGCCGCAAAAACAGCACCTAAGGGCCATGTGTTGATGTTAGCGGGCTATCTGCCTTCTGATAGTTGTTAAATATTAGTAAGGAGGACCTCGTATACTGCACAGTCGACTGGTGTTTTTAGTAAGAGCTGTTACTGAGACGTTTGTGCTTTTCTTGATATATAACATATATGTACCTTGACAGTTGGGGATCAAGCGGCAAAACTTCGTCATTCGGGTCATAGGGACGTACCAACGCGACCAGATTCTAAAATTTGTGTCTTAGTGTACATATTACGGTTTTTTAAAAGGTTTCCGTTATCATCTGGACGAATAAATGATATTTCGGGCTTGAAATATTATTATTTGACAAACAAATTAACTCTTAACAGACAGGACACAGCGAACACTGTTCACAGAGAAATGATGATTCTTACGTTTCCCAAATCCGCTAAACGTAACTTTTAAGCTGAAATACATTCACTTGTAACATGGGACAGCAGTGTGGGTATTGTGATGAACTTCCCGCGCTGCAGAGAAATTTCTGCCAATGAGTAATTATTTAGCGTAAGGATTATAGATGGGATAGTATGGCAAAGATTTCACTAAGATTGTCTCACTGTCTCTGCTCCAAAGTTTCTTGTGTTAGCTTTAATCAAAAGTATGTCATGGAAGCAAACAGCCATTATCCGCCTAGTGAAGGGTAAATTTCGCATCTTTCAGACTTTTAGTTTCTTGCGGACATTGTTCAACAAAGATCTTCGATAAATATGATGTTCTAATAACTTTGTTTCTTGATACCGTCCGCTTTGAATTTCAAGACGTGCACTCCAGCTTGTGGATAAACCTTCTCCAGGATCGCCGAGTAGTCGAGAAGTTGTGTTGGTGGAGCCGTCCCTAGGGTACTCTGTGAGCATATTGCGATAAAATAAAACGATTTATGTATTTATACAGTCTTTCTCATTAAAGCAGAGTTATCTATCGTTTTTCGCTCTGGCAGCTGGAATGTCGGTTTCAGACAAGTCGGCATTTCTAGATGTTTGGGGATATTTGGAACAAATGAGAAGAAAACAGGTTATATAATAACGTTGCCTGCCTATCCTGTTTTTGTCCTGGATATATTTAATAAATACTGTAATATTAAATGTTTTTATTCCAATTATCCTCATAAATAAACCAGATTTTTTAAAAATGTGCGCGTGTTATAAGGCTCTTGAAACAATTGTTTTCTCACCCACTGAACGTAGAAAATTATTATACCTTAATCCATAGATAATATCGAACCATCCTCCTTCATCATTTATAAAAAAACCGTAATATATATAAATTGTTGCAGGGAAACATTCCGTCGACATCCTAGCTTACGATGGCTTGGAGAATATATGTTCGGTTCCCTTTATATTCATTTGCAATTGGTCAGGTTTTATAGAACAAAATTATCATCTCCTTACATCCTCAGCCAAACCCGGTGTTGATGGCGTAATGGAAGTGACGTTTGCATTTCCTAAACATCCACCATTTATCCTTTCAAAACAATGAATAGCAATTATGTGCTAGTATTGTAGGAAACGTTCCCAAACACAGTGAAATCTGCGGGCAGTTGAGTGTGATCTTATATTAAGTACAATCCGCTTATTACATCTTAGATTATGAAATGAAATTAAGATTAACAGATGGTTGTTTTTTATCGTCTAGAATAAATGTAGTAATACCAGAAACTTATTCTTCATATGCTTTGTCTGCCCCCCTTCCCGCCGGTCAATATAGAAAAGTTTTTTTTTCTGTTGTCAGGAGAAACTGCTATGAATCCAGAATCATTCCTTTATATCGTCTACCTGTGATTTTTTTTGCTGCGTCCGACTCGACGTCGTCTATTGTTTTTTCGTTGCAGGATCACGTGGTTCAATTGAGAAGGCCTTTTAACTTTAACCGTAACAAAATACCGGCAGACGTCATTATATGGAGCAATAGAGAGCCTTATAATTGGTATACTTTGGTCGAAGTTTCGTTCACTCCTACCTGTTTTGGTGTGAGATAAATTATACCTTACAACCCTAACTCTCAATAGATATTCTCTTCCAGCTTTCATTTCAAGCGGATTAGCAAAATCACCTAAAATGAAAGGGAACGAAGTAACAATAATTAGATAGCGTTATTATACAAAATTTATTTATTTGACAAAAGTTCCTTTTTCCAGGCTTTACAAATGTTTCTCAGAAGATTCGTACAGCTTGGGATTTCTACTAGGTGATAATTTATAAGTTCTTCTTAAACTGTTCAAAGCGAAAGCAGTGCGTGTCACGCAACAACACTAGAAATATTCCTCAAACTCTTACTATTCATTTCTGACTTATCTTACCTACTAATACTGAGAAATTCGATCATTTTAAACATGAAAGTAATGACTTCAGAAAAATGCATCACAATTGTGCGCATTTTAAGGCACTACACAATTTCATTTCCTTCACTTAAAACCTGGTCCACTTAGAACAAATGTCATCTTGGGTCTGCTTAATCTACCAAACCCACAGGTACTAACACGCCCCTTTGGGAAAAACAATGATTGACCAGTACTTGCTCCTCGACGCACTAATTCAGCTGGCAACCTCGCGTCAGAATTCAACCTTAAAGAAAATGATAATCAACAACTTCGGTCTATTCAAAAAAATACACACACATTTCGACTTCAAAATTACGACAGACTGCAACCATAAATACATCATGCGAGGCCCTACGCTGCCCTTCTGTCAAATGTGGACTAGCCTCCAGTTTGGAAAAATAGTGAGTAGGTATATATAATTTCTCCATCGATTTTTTAGCACGTAATTCTGCCACTATGCCTTACTCCAATAATTCACCCTCCACACATTTAGAATTTAAACTATAGGCTGCAATTCGTTACTATGCTCTTATTTAGAATAGTAAAACCCTACTAACAGCATAAATTGCGTTACCAGGTGGTATTCAGTTCCTCACAGGATGTGATCTTTGAGTTGTCCATTTATTACAGTAACAATTTCTCAGCTCATTTTGGCTCTTTCCGACAGTGCACTGTTTGTATGTTTTGCATCTAAGGTATTTGAGTAGTCTTTAGTGCATTTCATACGCTTAAACTCGCTTCAGTGACGTTGTTTCAGGGCTCTTTGTCTGTTCACCATTCGCTACTACTGACAAACAATTTTGACATACGCTGGCATTAGTTGGAGATTGAAGTTATTACTTCAAAACAAAGCATTCCTTATAACAAATGTTGCCTTACCTGTTTCATTTCGACATCGTTATCAACATTTTCTACAATAATTAATCCCAAGTGGTTAAACGAGTTATTCTTTTCAATAATTTGCTCATATAGGTGTAGTAAAGCAGAGTGGCAATCTAGGACAACGTCTACAATATTAACTATACATTACTAAAATATATTGATGATTGATGCGAAATATCTGCTTGTTGTCGTAAATAAGGTTTGTAATAACTGAGTAATTAAATGCTCTATATATTATTAATTGTTATTTATTATCAAGGAAGGAGTTGATTGTCTGAAGGGACTCATAATTAAATAACGATAGGCAGTGTTTATTCAAATGCGAAAGATCATTTTTATAATTTTAAGTTGATGCAAAAATAAAAGAAATGGAGCTCTGAAAATTCACTTCCGCGGGCGGAGCCAATTGCCTCTTGGATGCTGCGTGACGCCGCGTCTTTGTGTACAAAGCCAATGTTTTGACTATCAAACTAGAGTCTTCTTCATGAGCAGAAATGCAGAAGAAAACCGCAGTACGATGGTCGAAACGTCATTTTTATATACAATGACGTGACGTCACATGACAGCCAAGAGATATTCGAAGAATAAGTTTGTTTACGAGTTAAAATAAAAATAGAGCTTCTTAATGAGACAGTATGACCAGTAACAGTCAGTAGCGGTACTAATGATGTCTAGAGATGTTATTTGGTGCGAGACGTTGTTGGTGTTTGGCATCGGCGGTAACGTCCCTGCATCTGGCACGCACGGCTACAGTTGATCTGGATAGACCAGCCGCGTTTCCTCTCAGGTAAGGCGGACGTGATGCGGCGGCACAGTTACGTGACCTCTGCCGAAAACTCAGGGCCAGGTCTCTACGAGGTGTTTGTAATTGGCTACCAGAATTCTTCTTCTCTCGTGCGCTCGAACTTTCTGCCTCCCTCGATCACTGCTTCAAGCCAAGTCGACTTCAAGAAGGCATGGTTTGATTCCGCTTTCCAGAGAAATTTCTAATTTCCTTACTACTGCAAATATTTACATATATCAGTACACTGTACACGTCAATTGTGGAGGTAGATTGTTTTGTATTTCCCTACGTTATGTGTTCCAGACCGCGACCCCTACCGAGCGTGGTGGGTGAGCGGTTAACGCTCTGGCCTCGCATCCAGGAGAACGCGGGTTCGAATCCCCGTCTGGCCATTCAGATTTCGGTTTTTTATGGTTTCCCCAAATGACTCCAGGCGAATGCCGGCATGGTTACTTCAAAAGGCTACAGCCGAATTTCTTCCCGTTTCTTGCCACCAGTCCTTTCGTGCCTCTAATGACATGACGTAAAGTATGAAACAAAAAAATGCCCTCGATTAAAGTCGAGATGATGTGGTCCCGTAGCTACAACACAAGTAACAGCTCTCTCAATTTATGAGTCTCGATTCCCGAAATCGTTGGTAGTCTATTGTCAATTTAGGTCCTTCATTATATCGTAGACATCCCCTCTATTAAACAGGGAATATAATTTCGAAACGCATGACACCTAATCACTTCGTTAAAAGAAGAATTTTACAGACATATTCACAAACAGAAATAGTGAGGAAATAGAAATAGGTGTCCTCTGTATAGAGCAATTAAAGAGAAAGTCGATTAACTAACTGCTGTATAATGTTACCAAACATGCCTTAAACATTTATCAGAAACATTCTCATTCATATACCGACATCAAAGCTTACAATTTAATTTCCTAGCACCACCAGAAACTTAACACCTTCATAAATCGATTTAAAGTTGATTTGTGGCGGTTGTTTCCTACTCTTCATTAATTTAATTACTGAAAAATATACATCGCTTGCCAATTTTGATATATCATATTATTGGTTCACTGATTGATCTGCTTCTTCTAGTAATATACGACATCATTTATTTGTATCAATCCGAAGTGAGTGGGCAGAAAATTAATATAACTTTATATCCTCTTCAGTCCCGAGCTCATACTAAAAGTGCAAGAGAACTACTATTGTGTTATTTACTTTGTGTTAATGCTAGTTAACAATGAATGACCATACATTTTTTTGAAACAATAATTAATTTTTTTACAGATGGTATATATATGATACCTCGGGAGTCAAGCAGGAAAATTATACACACAACTATACTGCTTCATGTTACTTTATTTCATGTTACCTTTATTTCGACGAGCCATGATGTACTGCTGCAGGATCCCAAGCTTCTAATTAGGGCTGCCAAAAGCAGAAGATCGAACACATGAGCTGTGAAAAGCGCGATGTATATTGTAGATGATACGATAGGCCAGAAAAGGTTCAGCTGTGCAGTGGCCCAAGAAAAAAATAATTCCTGGAGGTATCATATATGATACCTCGGGACTGAAGAGGATATAGTACCTACGCTTAAACTTAGGAACATAATTTGATAAATGAATACTATACACAAGACTTTGTTCCTCCAAATTATCTAACATCCCATACTTAAAGATTTCCAATATGTGGCAGAAGTCTGTAAAGAGTTGAAAGATAAGTGAAAGAAGTTTCCCCCCAGCTGTTATCGGTTATCTGAGCAGCAACCGGAAATTTGGCCAATAGGTCTCGGAGGTGTGACAGTATTGACAACCTATAAGCGGTGATGTACGGGCCTGCCGAAGTAGTCAATCAGGGAGAGTGAAGTTTTCAAGGATCGAGCGCAGAACGCCAAAGCGAAAACCTGCAAGCATTTCTGCCGGTTTAAATTGCCCCTGCAGTAAAAACGGTTGCGTGTTCCACGAATTGTTAGGCTGTCAATTACTCTAACGCTATTCTTCAGAATGTTCGCCGCTGATTGATTGGCTCATTTCTAGTTTCAATAGAACCACAACTCTAAATGCGGCCTCCCTACGCGGGGGAAAAAGTACAGGAAGGAAATTGTTTCTCAGGAATAATATTCGTCGCTCCGTGTGCTGAATTTTATTTATACCCACTGTCCTTCATGCAGCTGGATGAAAATACCACACGAATTTGTATAATTGGTCACATGACTCACGTATTGTGATTTACAACTCTTTTAAAAATTAGTATTTTATTAATATTTCTTTTTCTATGGAGGCGTATACAACAATGTAGTTACTTCTTTAGAAAAATTCATGCTACTATACCTTCTAGGACTTTCTGTTGTTTTCATTATTCATAGTAATCGCCGGTTTATTGTCGCATAGTGTTGTAAAGAAACGACGTTTCGATCAGACGCTCTGCCACCTTCTTCATAGCTCCGATGCAGATGGTCTCCACCGTCTCGTTAATGATTCTCCTATTCCTCCTCTCTTCCCACGCTCCCCTTCCGCACGTTCGCTCCACCGATCTAAAAGTGGTTTTTTAAAATTTCATGGTATGGATTTTTATTGTTTTACACCTAGTTGAAGGCAAAGTCATTATAGGCGGAAAAGGAAATAGAGGCAAGGAAACGGAAGGAATTTGGCCATGACCTTTTGAAGGAACCATTGCATCATTTGCCTAGAGTGAATTCGGGAAATCATGGAAAACGGAAATCTGGATAGCCGGAATGCGATTCCAGAGCGTTGCCGGACATGCTAAAGATAGTAATAACAGAAACTATCCTTAACAGCCATCTGGAAGTAAATTTTATTGAAGCTACGAAGACTAATTCAGAGTGCTGATTCACTGAAATTATTTAAACAGAAATTAAAACTTTAATAGCTATTCATGTTGAGTCTCCTTATGTTTAAATTCAGTTTAAATATAGTTTTTTTATGCTGTAATAATAATTGGGTAGACACAGTTAGGCCATAGTACTAACAGATACAACAAGGAACTTAATCAAATCAGATACTGGGGACACAAAACCATTAATATGTTTTGAAATATCTGACAGAAATTTTATGCGATATGACAGCACTGCAACCGAAATTCATTGTTATATTCGAAGAATCATTACAATTAATATAAAAATCACCGAGAAAATTTTAACAACTCTACAACCCAGTTATCTGTTCATTACAGTCCTATAAATTACCTTTGTGTTTGAGAACGATACCGAGAGTGGTGGGTGAGCGGTTAACGCTCTGGCCTCGCATTCGGGAGTACGCCCGTTCCAATCCCCCTCCGGGCATCCAGATTTAGTTTGTACGTAGTTTCCCCAAAGCACTCCAGGCGAATACCAGGATGCTTCTTTCAAATGACCATGGCCGAATTTCTTCCCGTTCCTTGTGCCCAGTCCGATGCGGCCTCCAATGTCCTCGACGTCGACGAGGCGTAAAGCCTTAATTAGAGAAAGAGAACGACATACCTCGATTAATTTTAAATTTGCATATTTTTAAAAGGATATGTTTTCGATGGATGAAAATGGTTTAAATGAATTATAATTTGATTAAAAAGTATTACAGTTTCTTAAAAGTTGATTAACATCCTGTATTTAATAATGTTTTCATTGTGATTTTGAATGTTTAGAGTTTTTTCAGTTTGATTTTTAAATGGCTGTAAATATTTTCATTTAATAACGTTTCTTTATGGTGCTAAGTAACTCTGTTCCAGTTTCAGTTCTTTTTGTAGGATTTCTGTTGTTGAAGCAATTGTCATCAGTCAAAAAGCGTTGGGATTCGCTTGTAATGTTCTGTCGAATATTCTGCGCCTTCTGTACAACCTGCTGGTTTTTGGGAGGGAACAAGCTTGCTCGAAGCAATGCTAGGACGGAATGCTACCTCATTTATTATTGTGACGTGCTTTAAGTCTTAGTAAATAAGGCTGACATTTTGTTTATGTATGCTTTTATGAGTCTTTCGGCGAAACAAAAGTAATGTTAAAAGTTTGCCAACCCTGTGGTTTTTTTAGGAAGGTATCTATCATTTTAAAATTCATAAAGTTTGGTAACATACTTTGGGGGGTGGGTAAATCCTCTGGCAACTGGGAAAACTTGCAAATCTTCGTAAACCTGAAAAAAAAAATGTTTCAAATAGTTTCAGAAAACGTATACAAATATCATTAGTGGCACTAAGCTATGGAACTAATTAATATCGGAATTAAAATCAGTCAAGTACTTCGCTTGACCGTCACTTAAAACATCAAGAAAGACATGTGGCAATGTGATCTTTCCACTGTGTAAATATTTCTTTGTCTTTAATGTAAAAATTTGGAAAGTAAACGAGACTAATGTTAGGGGTTGTAAATGTGAGAAGTCTGCACACGTCGAAAGGTCGGTGGGGGCCTGCAGGCACTCAAGCGGCATCCTGCAGTGTGGCGGAACCCATCTCCGGCCTCCGGCAGGCTAATGAGCCTCAAGGCACGGCACAGCACAGCATTAGTCCGCAACGTCGCAGGGCAGGCGGTCTAATTGGCCAGCCCACCTTCCGGTCTGGATGGCTATATCGGGAGCTACCGGACAATGCTACGCTCCACAGCTCCGTACTAATTGAGGACCCAGCCAACGGTCATTGCTACCTATAGCTATGGCTGGAACTCTCCTCTAAATGTAAGAGGCGCAAGTGAAATCGGAACCATTGTGAGGGAGGCGTGCTACAGTGGCTGGAACCTCTAACAATACAACATATGCCACCACAGTAGCACATAAAGTTTATCTCGGGTCAGTTTCATAGACAGTTCTGAAATTTCCATGATATTTTCTACGCTTAACCTCCCTTCTTAACTAAACCACAGGCGCGATAACAGGATTATTGTTTAAAATGCAAACATGTCAGAATATTGATCCATAGGATACGGCCACACTTGCGTTTTTTTCACGCCGAGACCCAGCGGGAAAAAAACGCGAAATGGCAATCCCGCAGACTATGTCACACTTGCGTGTTTTTCCCGCGCGTGAAAAACACGCAGCCTATCCCGCGCGTGCACATACCAGCAGTTTTTAAAGGTTCAGCTGCTTGTCAACTAGACTGCTCTCGAAATTATGAACAGAGTTTCAGAAAATAGTTATGTTAACCTCCCCGACTAACTTAATTCAGAGTGAACCATTGCATAATTCTGTATAATATCATGAACAATGTTTATTAAAATATGAATAAACTTACCTAAATTTGCTTTTGTTTCTTCATCAAAACCTTCCCACATGCCATCCAAAACGGCAGAAGTCACTGCTGTCCATGAAATCCTCTTGATATCTCTGTTTTTATAATCCGAATATCTTGGGTCATACAAACAGGGATATTTTTGTACTTCCAGTATTAGCAGTTCATTATCTACGCAATCCATAATGAGAGTAAACAATGAGAACGCAACAAACAAGAGTCAGTCACCGCAGCGTGTTTTTCACGCAAGTGTGGCCACTCACTGCAGCGTGAAATCCCTTCTGAAAAATGGGCCGGGGCGCATTCTGCTGCGGGCGGCATTGAACACGCGGCTCTCTTCCACTTCCCGCTGCGTGAAATCACGCCAGTGTGGCCGACCTCATATACTTCAATGTAGTTCATATTGTCGCGGGATTTCACGCTCAAATCCTGCGTGAAAAAAACGCAAGTGTGGCCGTAGCCTTAGTTCCTATATTAACTATTATATTACTTTTTTAAGGCTTACGTGTGTGGCACTTTTATTCAATACAACTTCACAGCCATGTGTAGAAAATCTATGTATCTGTATAAATTGCACGTCTGGGCTGACATGGCAGTCTCCAGAAATACCTGCAGAGCCCCTATACAGATAACGTTATCATCATGATAGTCGAGTTAGGGGATGTGCAAAGAATGACAACTATAGACGTTTGCATTATAGAGCTCAGTGTTATTAATCATAGCTGCTGATAGAACGTATACGGACAAAGAATCTGACATTAAAACATTATCACTAACACAGTGATATAAGATATCCCTCAGCAACAATCATACAGACGTCAATAAACACACCGTACCTGCACGGAGGGAAGGAACTGCCTGTCATATATCCGCAATCGGATAGTGTAGGATCCCATATCGCAAACTAATGTAAAATTTACTAATTTTGAAAAAAATATATAAATCATAAAAAATTGAAAAAAATAATTATTTTTATGAAAAATACTGAATTTTCTTAAAAATCACAACTGGTAAAAAATATGAAAATGACTATAAACCACTAATTTTGGGACATGGCAGTCTCCAGAAATACCTGCAGAGCCCCTATACAGATAACGTTATCATCATGATAGTCGAGTTAGGGGATGTGCAAAGAATGACAACTATAGACGTTTGCATTATAGAGCTCAGTGTTATTAATCATAGCTGCTGATAGAACGTATACGGACAAAGAATCTGACATTAAAACATTATCACTAACACAGTGATATAAGATATCCCTCAGCAACAATCATACAGACGTCAATAAACACACCGTACCTGCACGGAGGGAAGGAACTGCCTGTCATATATCCGCAATCGGATAGTGTAGGATCCCATATCGCAAACTAATGTAAAATTTACTAATTTTGAAAAAAATATATAAATCATAAAAAAATTGAAAAAAAATAATTATTTTTATGAAAAATACTGAATTTTCTTAAAAATCACAATTGGTAAAAAATATGAAAATGACTATAAACCACTAATTTTGGCGAAAAATGCTCGAATTTCAAAATAATCGCTCTAGCAGACTACAGAAAAGGATATTACAGGTCATATTGGCATACTGTATGTTACATCCCACTCAGGTTAATGTCGGGTAAGTTAGGAAAATATATATATATGTATATATATATATATATATATATTGTGATGTGTTTTTCATCCCAACAGACTACAGAACAAGTGTTACATGGTTATGATAGTCTATTATAAGGAAGGTTTAACTGAGGCTAATGCCCTATGAAGCACGACATTCATTAAAACTGCTACCATCAACATGCACACATACTACTCATAATAACATTATCAGATCTTTTTGTTGATTTATACTGGTATTCTCTTGTAGTTCGTACTTATTCGGAGACTTAGCTCACCACCTGTCACATTCTACTGTATTTTGTTTTATAGCGTAGCACGCCGTAACAAATTACACTATTTGTAAAGATTAGTTTCGAAGATGTATATTTTCTGTCGCTACGTGGTTTTATACTTTCGTAGAAAATACTTGACTGATTTCCTAAACTTTACCAATGATAGTTTACCTTCTTCAATGATAAGGTAGAGGATCAACTTTTAATTCAAGTTTACTGAGGATTGCCTAAAGTCTTCTTTTCGATATGACCAACACACAAGACTGTTTGTTAGACAATCACAGTCTGATTTCCTTCTAAACAATATCTCTGCTTATTCATTGTGCGTATCCAAACCTATGTACAGAGAAAGACTACAACGATGGCCTGAGACGACTCGTGTTGTGGCTATTTACTATCCCAGGAAACTAACTAACAATTATTATTACATTACCCTCAAAACGAACTAAATATTTTTAGTTCAAAAGATAATACAGTAATTTGAACGTCTTGACGTCTTCTTTAATCACAATTAATAGTTTTTTGTGAGCGAATTGGGAAAAATTGTTTTCCACCTTAATTAAATGTTCAGTACTAAGAACAAATAATTATTAAAAATACTAGTACGCATTAACATCATGTTTAAAACATATGCTGACGTTTTGACAAATTAATATCCAGCAACCTGCAATAAACAAATCATTAAATTTAATTTAATTGCAATGGAGCGCATGCTTCGGTGGCCACTTCCCTAGTCATCTGATTATCCCTTCTTTTATTTTTTTTCTTATTATTATCTTATATACTTTGAGTGTTAAATTCCGTCACCCTTCTACTTTTGCCATAAATTCTTTCAGCGTTTGTGGTAAATTATTCATCTCTTCCATTGGTAATTTATTCCAGTCCCTGTCCCTCCTATACATTAAAGAAAATTTTACCACTCCCTTATACATGAAATTGAGTGCCAGCATATGTCTACGAACATCTTTTCCTTTCCATGCACTGTTCCTAATTCTGTGACCGATATACCTCCAAGCCATACCACCAACATTCACCTTTTACACTTCCAGCTATCTCTTCACTCTCCTCCTACCTTCAATGATTTTCAATACGGCTACTTCACATGAAATTAATTTATTAAAAGGGGAAAAGGGGTAACCATATGGAAAAAACATGTTATAATTTGTAACCGTTTTGGTAATTTATACGGCAGTGGATGTTGTTACCATTTTTAAGTAATATGTACGTACATGCTAATAGGAAATACTTTATTGGTAAACCATTGGCATTGTATATCTCCGAATCCACGCCGAATGTAGCGCAGTTGGAATAGCAGCCGTTATCCCTCAGATTCGCTAAATGGGTTATGCAAACCAGCGCGCGCTGAGGCCGTACTGGCACTGAAGCGCACAGCTGCTGCTGCGGTGCGTGTGGGTTGTCTTGGCAGGGCGCTGCTGATTGGGCCGGAACGGAGTACAGTGCAGGGATGGCTACTCTATCATAACAGTTCACAGTCAAATGACACACTGTATATTAAGGAAATAGGATATATACCTTTTTTGATTTCGAACATTTCATTTTACAGTGAGATCTCAAAGTGTAGATAGGAATTAAAACATTGAGTAGGAATTAATTTCCTTCCGTATCGCCAGATTAACTGAACCATTGTACATCTACTGAATTCAAGTAATCGGATGTTTAATATTCACCAGATGTGAAATGATTACCTTTTAACATGTTTTATCGCATTTTCAGTTTATAGGTGACGACATTTTAAGGGCTATATCATGTATCGCAAGTTTAACCTTCAAAGTCTTAAGCCGCATTTCACGATCTCTTGTAGCGGGACGGGGCTGGATGAATACTCAACAACACGCCATGGGAACAGGGCCGCCTCTGCTAGCGGAGATGAGACACAGCTACCCACTCTGTGTCGGTAAACATCACAGGCGTGTGTAGAGGTGTGCTGTTGCCATCGGTTTGCAGCAGAGGTTCGCACCCCTTCTGTTGCTGTAAAGTGCTCTGTGCCAAGCGACACTAGGCAACGTGGTGGGGAGGTGGCGGCGAGGTAAGCTAGGGCTAACCTGCGGCGCGTGATCGTCCCTATACTTCGGTTAATGAGGTCCCGTTCCGCCTCCGTTACAAGAGACCGAGGGAACGCGGCTTTAGGTTGCATGTGTGTTCCACCTGCGGGATTATGTTTTCTCACTATCCTTTATTGCGTCTTCGTCTGCCTCTGCTACGATGGTAAACTTACTTCAAAATGGTATTCCGTTAATCTCCATCTTTATAAATAATTCCTCTATTTGTCTGTGGTGTCTGTGGTGTCTGTGATCCGTGGCGTATCCAGTTTTTGGCGGCTACTGAAATATTGTTGCTAATCAAAGTCCGTAATATTCATAAGTCTGATACTTCTGTTCGTTTTATCTCAGCAGACGAATGGGCCCATAATTCAGATTTACAAATCTCATAATAAAGGATTTTGTTGTTTTCGCCGGCGTCATCTTATATATAAAATTCTCGTGTCACAATTTTCGTTCCCATACTCCTCCGAAACGGCTTGACCGATTCTCATGAAATTTTGTGAGCATATTGAGTAGGTCTGAGAATCGGCCAACATCTATTTTTCATCCCCCTAAATGTTAAGGGTAGTCCACCCCTAAATTTTTTTTTATTTTTTAGACAAAATTTTTATTTTTTATTTTTTTATGATACATCATACAAAAATACATACAATCCTAAATTTTCACCCTTCTACGATCAACCCTTATTTTTTAATAGCCATTTTAGTAAATTTTTTTGGATGCACCGGGTGGAACTGGCAAAACAATCGTTATTTCGCTAATTCTTGCTGAAATACGATCAAATAATGGCATCGCATTGGCCATTGCATCATCGGGCATTGCAGCAACTTTATTGGATGGAGGCAGAACAGCTCATTCAGTATTTAAGCTGCCACTAAATATTCAGAATAACCCTGACGCAGTATGCAACATTAAGAAACAATCGTCCATGGCCACCGTGCTGAAACGGTGTAAAATTATCATCTGGGATGAATGTACTATGGCACACAAACATTCGCTTGAGGCGTTGAACAGGACATTGAAAGATATTAAAAACAACGACAAACTATTTGGCGGAGCTCTGTTGGTCCTTTCAGGTGATTTCAGACAAACACTTCCAGTCATTCCACGTTCAACATACGCTGATGAGATCAACGCTTGCTTAAAATCATCTCCATTGTGGCGTAATGTTGAAAAATTACAGCTAAAAGTAAATATGCGCATTCAAATGCTTCAAGATCCATCCGCTGAAACATTTTCAAAACAACTCTTAGATATCGGTGATTGAAAAGTTGCTATAGATGAAACTGGATACGTAAAATTACCGATCGATTTCTGCACAATCGCTGATTCGCAAGATACTCTCATTGAACAAATATTTCCCGATGTACACACACAGTACATAAATCATGAGTGGCTTGCAGAAAGAGCAATTTTAGCGGCAAAAAATGTAGACTTTTGTTATTTTTTTATTCCCTCATCGTTCACAGCGCTCCATGCCTATTTCACGCATATACATTATACACATTATACACATACAATATACACATTCTTACATACATACATACTTACAATAAGTAAGCTATTTTTTGTCTACACTAGAAATTACTTGAAAGTTATTTATATGGCAAAACAACGTTTGCCGGGTCAGCTAGTATTAATATAAATATAAATGCTTACGGGATTATCGATGTGTTGCTATACTCCTACTTCTTCTTTTCCCGACGTTTCAACCTAGTCTTAGGTCTTCTTCAGTAAGAGAGGCTATTGAAATATTCAAACATCCAAACAACCTCAAAAAAGATGGTGGTTATGGTCTTAGCCACAGTTGGAAATGTGTGCTGGAAAAATAATTAACTCTGGACCCACAGATATTACATCGTAAACAACATGTCTGAATAATCAGACAATCGACAGTACTAATAAGTAAACAACTAGCCACGCCGGTCTCCAGCAGATTCGGCACACGACTCCTGAAGAAGACCTAAGACTAGGTTGAAACGTCGGGAAAAGTAGAAGGAGGAGTATAGCAACGCAGCGATAATCCGGTAAGTATTTATATTTATATTAAATCTCATAGCAGATTTGTTGTGTACAAGCGTACGCGGTTGACGTCATTGAGCATACGGTACGGTGCTAGATTTCATAGATTACCAAAAAAAAATTCGCTTGGTGGGCTGATCAACTTGCAAGAAAACAAACTGAAATTATTGGCAATCAAAAGAAATAATGGTTGTAGTTACTATTACACATATACTTGAAAAATGTTTAAATGGCACACAAATTTAAGTTTGACTCACTTGTTAATCTGTATGATTTCAACATAAATCTCATGGTCATTTTTCCAGGTCTTTGAAATGTTACAAAAGCCTTTCTCTGAGATGCCATTATACATCGCCAAAATCGGTAGGAGAAAACTTCCACGTAGCTGGTTGCAGTGAATGACTACAGAAGTGGTGGCCGTGGAGAGGGCAGGTCACACCCCTCCTCCCCCCCCCCCCCCCCCCACACACTACTCAGCTGACAAACGCCGGGTCCACAGCCACCGTCAGCCACAGATAACCAATAGAAATTCTGGCGGCTTCGACGACCATTCTCTGACTCGCGATCGACGATCTTCTTTTGCCACGTCCAGCATCCCGCACGGGGGGATAGCACCCTTTGCCTCCTCCTCACCAATATCGTAGTCTCTTAACAATTTCCACGTTCATTAAACGAATACGTGGAACATATATATATATAAAACACAACAGAGTCGCAGGCTGAGTTCACCCAGTTGGCTGGCGGTTTCCCATTTCTGTTATCAAGCACCCATATACCTCCAAAAAATCTAACGTCTTGAAAATCGGATTGCATCAGCCACCACGATGCGGCACGAATGACATCCAATTAGAATCATGCTTCCCGGGTGACATTGGTAGGTAGTCACCTACCCACTCAGCCAACAAAACACTTCCTCCAGGGCTGATTTCCTTGTTATACAGGGTGATACCGTGGTGATGTTACAAACTTTCAGGGATGAAGGAGAATTTGACGTAAGGGATCCTAGTTTCAAAACGACAGAGTTGAAAGTTATAAGCGAAAATCATTCTGATACCTCCGCCAGTGGAATACATGTACTGGTTTATAAGAGACATAGTACCCAGGTTCCTGGAACATACTCCACTTTTTTGGACTGAGGGTTCGTGAACACCTGGATCAGACATTCCCTGAAAAGCGGTTAGGCAGAGGAGGTCCTGTTCCGTGGCCAGCTCGTTCACCTAATCTCACCCCACTTGTCAAAAGTCCTGTGTACGAGAAACCTGTCGGGACTGAAAAGGATCTCCTAGCAGGGATTCTCGATGCCTTCGACACCTTTCAAACAACACTGGGGATATTAGAACGGGTATAACAGCATTTTGCGCATGATGCCTGCATTGACGATAGGGGATACCATTTTGAACATCTATTGTAAATGTAACAGCTTGTGAAACTAGTGCGGGTAAATAGAATTCACCGTAGACTTCGGATTTTCGGTTTCTCTGACAAGAAGTTACGTGCCATGTTACTAGTCCATCAATAGAGAAAATTATCTGAGGTTATTAAGGGTTATTCAGTGGGAATTCATGATGAGGGCTCTGAAGTTGGGGCTCTTAGTTCGTGCGCTGTATGAGGTGAAGGTAGAAATTGATTAGATTATCGCTTATAAATTTCGATTCAGTCGTTTCCGAACCAAGATCCCTCACCTCAAATTGATACATCTACCCTTCTCCATCGTCCCTGAAAATTTGTAACATTTTTAGTATTCACTTGGCTGATAGTGAGTTGCTGGAGCTCGTGTAACAGTTTTATTATTCTCATAATGACGGGTCACGCCGGAATCCAAGTGCCTCGTATCTTTTGGCAGTACAGTGCGGTAATCAATTAGTGGTCTTCCACGGATGTATAGAGCACACGTTTTTTAAAACATGTGTCCACTCGCCTCTCATTATTCGCCATCTGAGAATCCAGAGCCAAAACGTGACCTAAGCACCAACTTCTTATTATAAGCTGCGAAGAAACAGAAATATTTCTTCAGAAATTAATCTTGTTCTGCTATAGGCAGTGGGAGATGATAATTATGAGAACAATTAAATCATTGGACGAATAGAGGTAATAGTTTCCCACGGGTTCTATTTGGAGAGATTAATCATGGCGCAGAAAGAAATAAACACATGGAATTTCCTGTTCCGCCCCTCTCCCTCTTTCGATCAACAACTGCACTGCAGGTTGAATTCATATTGCCTTCCGGAATTATTTCCTATTCTTTAAATATTTTTCATTCGGGAGAACGCGGGTTCGAATCCCCGTCCGGACATCCAGATTTGGGTTTTCCATGGTTTCCCCAAATCACTCCAGGCAAATGCCGGGATGCTTACTTCAAAAGGTCATGGCTGAATTCCTTCCCGTTCCTTGTCCCCAATCCCATCTCGCGTCTAATGACCCCGAAGTCGACAAGGAGTAAAGCCCTAAGTAAAAAAAAAAAGTTATTTTCTTGTGTTATTACGTAAAATAATGCTCTGTCTGAAAATTCTCTTTCTCTACCATAGCTGAAGATGTCGATTATGCTAAGTCTTGATAAAATTACGATATGTTTCCGCAAACTAATATTTATCTCTACAGAATTAGGGTCAACAAATTTTTGGAAAAAATTCTCGTAAGTTGGTTAGTCACTGGCATCACTCTCTATAGCCAAGAATTATTCGTAAATAGTACTATGGTGTCTAGTTGACGAATGCTACCAGATTTCTAGCTGTGATTGAACTATTTTAAGAACAGGAATTCTAAAATAATATTAAACAAAGAAATAAATGTGTAGCTAATAATCAGAAGTAACACAAGCTAATTGTTCACTTAAATATCGTGAGGTGAACGTGTTGGTTTTTTTGCATTTATTTCTTGTTTCTATTTTTCAGGATATTAATGTCAAAGTGAATTACTGTTAACCACCCTGATCTAAAAAAAGTAAAGACGATCTCCATTTGACCGATTTTATGAAATGAAACTATTGTTTAACACAGTTAAGATTACGTTACTGGTGTATCCCAGCAGAGTTATTGAAGAGAAAGGTCAAAAGTAGCTGAGAGACCAAATTACACTCGATGAATTTAAGACAAAAAATTAGAGAGAATGAAAACAGCTGTGTAAGGAAATTGCCATCGGAGCATACGCTCGATTGCAGTCAAACTGAAGTCTACAACAAAATTCTATTCAAGGAATAGCAACAAAATATCGAACTGTAATCAAATTTAAGATCCATGAACAGTTAAAAAAAAATAGCTTCGTGAAAAACCGAGATTTAGAACTTAAATTTTCTCATCAAGACAATATTTATAATTAAAGCATCTGCAGAATCCAAAGCACAAAGATACTTTTCAATAGTGAAGAGAAATTATGTTTGAAATCAGTACATCATGTACAACGTCGTCTCTTAAAATCGTCACCTAACATATTTTTGTTTTGTTTTGTTTCAGATAATCTCGTGAACCATTGGTCGTTTACCAAGTTCACATATCGTCTGAAGTTCTTTCCAACAGTAAGTACATGCAACATTAAGATAAATTTGCTCAATAACGTTCATAACCTTTAGAAGTATCTAACATAATAATATCAGCTAATCTTTTCGGCAAATGAAGATGTTTTCAGTAAGAGAGCAAATTTATGGTTCTGTCTAAATTTTGTGCTAACTCTATAAATGAGAAAGAGTGACAAAGTAAAATTACTTTGTTCCCTAGTCTTGCGATAAATACCTAAAACCTCTTAGAACTGAATAGTTAATTTCACAGTATTATATCCATGGTAATTACCTCGGAAATTCGAAATGAATACAAGACGTTCTTTAAAGAGATAACAGTGAGCGAAGAGTCAGGCTGGCCTGTTCTTGGTTCCATGAATAATTAGGTTTGGAACTCAGCATCGTTGAATCCAACCTTCTGAATGGAACGGCACTATTCTTCCGAGGACAGGTACTAATTTCTGTACCGAAACTGTAAAATAAAGAGGAAGAGGAAGAAGAGCCTTTACCTACCCCACTCATGTAATTAAATGTTACTAACACTGAATGTATGATTACATAGTGATTAATAATACGGAAAAAATTACCTACAAAGTAAGTTTTCCATTTCTACTGACGACTCATAGATTAATTTGGGCCGAGCGTGGTGGTGTAACGGTTAGCGTTCTGGTCCCCATTCTGGAGGACGCTGGTTCGAATCCCCGTCCAGGCATCCAGATTTGGGTTTTCCATGGTTTCCCAAATCACTCCAGGCAAATTCCGGGATGCTTCCTTCAAAAGGCCATGGCCGAATTCCTTCCCATTCCTTGTTTCCCCCCCCCCCCCATCCTTTCCCGTCTCTAAAAGACCTCGCTGTTAAGAGACGTTAAGCAGATTTTTTTTCTTTTTTTTTTAAATATATCAATTTGAAATGAATGCAATCGTGGCCATAAATTCAACCGTATACAAAAAAATGACTACCTTTTTACCTCTGACACAAAACATTGTCGCATTTTCGATAGATAAAATCGAATCGGAAACAATTACCATGATATTTTAACTTAAATATTTTCATGAAATAGTTTTCTGTAATTGTGATAGATATCGACAGCAGTGAAGTATCAAACGATGTGTGTAAAAATAAATACTTCAACGACTGGAATAAAACACCGAAAGTGTGAAGTGCGGCTCTATGTTTTATAAATATTTGCTGTATTTTCATTTTAACTATCTACACATGCAGTAATACATAGAAAGTATTGAAATGGTCAAAATTTTTATGTTCATGATTAGGACTCTCCTAACCCATTCATCACGTCACTCAGTTGATGAGTACAGTAACTTCCTCAACCAACCGTTAAACAGAAAGTTGATAACTTCGTTCTTAGACTAACAAGATTTTAGCATCTATTTAAGAAGTCCTTCTAGGTATTTCGTCCCAACGTTTTTCGATATCATCACTTTTGATAAGTGGCGAATCTGCATGAAATTTCAAAGTTACGTCTAATCTATAAGTATGTTCAGTATTTGTCTTAACTATATATCAGATGGAAGCTATGATACACGATTTTTGATAGATTTTTTTCCACAGTTTGCTATCTGATCATGAAATCTGTTACATGGTAATATTTTGAGGAAAAATCGGGTAATTTTTTTAATAGTACCGGGAATTCACTAGACGTTATAGGTGAGAAGAAATTAAGACAATTATTATGAGAAATTTACTTTTATTATACATCGGAGGAAGAAGCAAAAGTAATTGTCTCTGAACTGGTCAGAATTCAACACTCAATAATTAAAGGTATTTATTACTGTCACACTCTAAACGTAAATGTTTCGCCCGCCTTTTTAATCTCGGCAATTCAGCAGTCGTGAAAATTGTAGAAACCGGGATAGATCAAGCAGGAGGCAGTATGGCTATTTCACTTCAAAACAAACCTGATAAAAAGTTGAGTGAGAATACTGCATACAAAACAATTCGTAAATTTTACACGGTGGTGAATCTGTTTTTCTTGAAGACGACCCACAGTTAAATTTCAGTTACTTGACTATGTTTAAGTACGCTCCTGTGATATGATGCGATGTCGAACGAAGCTTCCAACAGTACAAGACAGTTTTAAGTGACACTAGGAGAAAATTCTTCTTCGTGAACTTGAAGATGCATGTGGTGATATACTGCAATGCTGGCATCAGATAAGAATAATACACTAATTCACAACAAATTTACAACAAAATTCGCAATTTTAAAAGTAAAAATCTAGTAATCTATACTTTTACAGGGTCATGAAAATAATTTTCAAAATAATTAATTTCCCCATGATGCACGGAAGCAAATTATTTTGTTTAAATAAAATTGACACTACTAAGTAAAATAAATTAAGTATAATTGAACATGTTGTGATGTATGGTAAATTTAAATTTTTTGGGTAATATTTTGTTATTATTATATCATATTTACCCATTTTTAAATTCATCTATGCATACATATTTCTCTATATTTTAGGTCATAAAGATCCGAACCCTATTTATAACTTAACAAACACAGAAATTATTTACTAACACCTGAATTTTTTGCTTCAGTATAGAGCTATTAACAGATCCTGATCCTGATCTGGTTTTTCCATGGTTTCCCTAGATCGCTCCAGGCGAATGCTGGGATGGTTCCTCACAATAGCCCATGGGCACCACCTGCCATATCCCATATATCCCTTCCAAACCATTACCTTTCCTGATAGGTGCAATGCACCCTCCGCCAAACACTTTTAGTGAATCGCGGAGTAATTGTAATAGTAATAGTAACCTACTTTAGCGTTACGGGAAGGTTACGTTAAATTCTTTACTACCCCAAACAAATTGTTCAATATCTTCATCGATAACACATTCCACTACGTCACTCCCTTACTTACAAATGAACATTTTCCAACTGACTAATGCTTGGAATCAAGGGCACGTTTATGTTAATTCTCCTCCTTCTACTTCTGCGTACTACCCTTAATTTCTTCTCATAATATTCAACTTGTGTCTTGTGCACACCCAGCTTTTTCCGCGTCTTGTATTCCAGTGACTCCCAGTTTAGTCCCTTTAACGGTCAATTATTAACTTATTAGCTTCTGCTGTAATTTTTTGCAAAATATCTAGCTGCCATTCTTTGCATCCTCTGCAACTACTGTACTTGATACTCGTAATTAGGGATGTAACGGAGCAACTTTCGCGTGGAACCCTACCTCCGCATCCGCAATTTTTAAAGCAGATGTTTTGTTTACATTGCAACATATGTAATTCTTTTCTCTGTGTAAGACATGCGGCCTATCTTCTCTAAGCTAGTAACAACTGTTTTTTTTTCTTTTCTTTCGATCTTGCAACAAAAGCAGCAGTGAACTGAACTGTGTTATTACCTAGGCAACTAATTTAAAAGTTTAAATTTGCATGTTTGGTAAAGTGGCCTATTCACGGCCCAACTTATAGCACATCCGTATAGAACTATCGTAGGACGCGCTCACACATTCACGCTAACAGAAGGGGTCCAACAAAATGTTCCAAGCAATCCTTTTCACTCGTACTTCCTCGGCGCACACCAGTGTCCTTACCGCACACTCGCAGGATGTTTCCTTCAATCATCATCCAACGCCATTGCGTACGAACGGCAAGGACCCGTGTTGGTTGTATGGGAGTCCAACAACATCCAACACGTCCTACATGTAGTCCTTTTAAGGCCCATCAAGAGTCCTTTATCGGATGAGCGTAGGTCCTACAGGTTGGACTGTGAATGGTCCACTATAGCGGTGGAACTGGCGAGCACGGAGATGTGAGGTGGCACGAACTCCGCAAAGTTCGTATGACAAAGATTGTTTTTTAGACGCTTGCGTAGTTATGTAATTAATTTAATTCACTTGTGAAATCGTTCCACATTTAAAAAAAAAACAAAAAAAACGATGAGGCAAAAAATAAATGAATATGGCAAGACAGGAGGAGGATGAGGAGGGTAATGGGAGTGTACAGAGCGTATACTGGCGATGAGGCATGGAAATATATTGCAGTCGGTATGACAAGTAGTTCATGGAATGGAAAAGATGACAATGACCACAAGCTGGCACTCGATTTCAGGCACAAGGGTGTGGGAAGATTTTCTTTTTTGGGTAAGGGTGTCAGGGATTGGAATGAGGTACCAAGGGGAATTATGAATAACCTACAGAAAACGTTAAAAGAATTTAAAGTTAAATTTGTAGAGGGCAAATGTAGGTGAGTGTAGGATAGGGGGAAGTTGGGTGTGTAGGGAAATTGCCACCGGAGCGTGTGCTCCATTGCAATTAAATTAAATTAAATAAATATAATTGAATTTAATAATAATGCAGTATACTTTACTAGTTTTGCACCACAACAATTGGAAAGCGTTAACTAAATACAGGTTCAAAGAAACGCCGGGCTGCTGCAGAGAAATAATTATGTGAGAAGGCGTTGAGTCAGTATCGGCGGCAGACTGTCCCCTCGACAACTTCGCCGATAACAAGCCGTCAAGTGAGGCGAGCGTAAGCCTTTGGGCCGATGTATCTCGCTGTAATTATCAGAGATATGCGCGGCACATCCTGAGAGCTCGCGACAAGTAGGTCGCGCTTCGCAGCGGCTCCACTGCTGCGAACAATTAAAGGCAGCCCCTCAGCACTCGGGCCCAACTTCGCTCGTCACGTGTGCCTTAACGACATAGCGGCACCTTGCGAGTTCTCCGCTACAAGTTCACACCACAGCTTGCACAGTAATTCCTACGATAATGTCTTAAAAATTTGAGCAGGTGTTTTCTCGCTTAACCTCATGTAATAAATATCGATGCCGGATAGTATTCCGTGAGAATATGACATTTACATCATATATTAGTTTTTTAGTTAATTGATTTTTTTTTTAATTTTATAGTTCACTTGTAAATGCATTTGCTGTTGTTACTAGCCTATAGATATTTTTAAAAAATCCTTCTAGTACTAGTTATTCCCTCTGTGAGGGTACCGTAGTGTGTTAAATATAATTGACTAAAAAAATTACAAACTGGATTCTTTTTTAAAATAAAAACAGAAAAGATCGTTACCAACAATTAAATTTTAGTTCATTATTCGTTTTAGAAATTATCTTTCACATTGTATGTATACATCAAACACAAAAGTAATTTAAAATTTAAATAAATATTGTGGGACTTAGAAATTTTTTGAATTCTTCTTCATCTTTTTTTTTTTTTTTTTAAGTATTTTTACAGGAAGTATACTACCAGAATCATGAAATTTTCAATCGAGTGATGATTTTTCTGCAAAAAACTATTTACTTAATAATAAAATTTGTTGACATTACTCATTTAATTATTTTGTAAAATTAGACATCACTAAAAATGAAAAAGGTGAAAAAATATATATACAGTCGAGGAAGATTATTTGGATTCTGAGTAATAAATCTATTGCTTAAAGAAAATGTCATTTATTGATCAAACAATTATGATTTCAAAGCGAACAATCTAAGTTTTTTAACAGGCAAATATACTTTACAAAGAGTGAACAAAACGAGACTGAAATCCAGTTGCATAATGAAAGCAATGTAGAAACGTAGAGAGTTACTAAGGACAAGTCGTCCCTGGCAGTACAGTATTTGGGAGAATACAGAACTGTTTATTGTCTTCCCCACTCAGCTAGATTCATGACGTGTAGCTTGTGCGCGCACTGGAGCAATATGGACACGGCTCGTCCATCCTTAGTCGTCTCTTAAAAAGATTGGACTTAGGTGTTTGTCATTTAATCGTTTAGGAATGACATACCTTCACGATTGGTTTTTTTATTTCATTGGCGCTATTTAAGAAATTTTTCAGGGGTCCACAGCATCATTGGCCTCTTGTGATGGTCACCAGTTGATCCATATCGGCAATATTTCTGGCGCCAGCGAATTGTGGACCGTTGAAAACATTCCATCCGGGAACCGGATGAGCCTGCCGATATGCGATGCGGTAAGCCAGCATTGCGATTGACTTCATCCAGAAAATCAGTTTATAAGATAACCCTGAACGTCTTGGTGATACATAGTCCACGGTCAGAAAAGTTCAGCTAAAGGCACGAGATGTGTATATTACCTGTTGTTGCTTGTGGTTAAGCCACTATCAGCTGTCGCTCAATGTCTCACCACAAAAGGTATGGGAGATGAATAGTGTTCTGCCACAAAAACGAGTTCCTAGACTTGCGTGAATGTGATCTTGAAAGAGCTACCTGCCGGTCGAGCTTAATATCATATTTTATTATTCTCAATGGTATTGTGAGGATGTATATGATATCTAATGAGGCTGTCATCAGCCCCATTGGCTCAGTTAGCTGCAGCACTGTGATGATTTCCGACGCTGATACGGGATTAAGTGGCTGGAGTCCCGATGGTGGAAGAAATTTAGATCTTAAGGACTTTGCCGGCAGAGTAGGAGAAGTGGTGGTTTGTAATCCCTAAACACTACATTGTGCAACAAAGTCCTGGGTTAAATCCAAAACCACTACGAAGTGCATATGGAGTGAGGGCAAACGACAGTGTTGATGGTGACTCGCCCGTTTGGTGAGGACGTAAAGCATGAGGTCCCCCGGAGTCTTTCGAAAGCGTAGGCCTGAACGGGCCGGCATCGAGTTTTACCCTCTCCCTTCTTGCATCTATCATTCACAACACAAATAATGCACTACATTGAATATTTACACTATCACAGTCATCCACATTTACAACAAACACTATCACACTGGGCAAAGCAACGGGAAACTGCTTCACAGGCGGTGGCGTGGAAGGGTAAACATACGCCATGCTAACGGCCTTCTCTCGGGCTCGGGCAAGGCGTTCATAAGAAGAAAAAGAATGAGGCTGTTATTTCCTACTAAATAGTTCCATGGTCTTCGTAGTTATGTGGATTAATGAAACGTCAGCGTTGTGATTGTAATTATTTGTTTACTAACGATTAACAAGGAAGTTGGTTTGAACAAATAGAAATACGAGGTGTGTTAAAAAAATAACGGGAATATTAAAATTTCGCTGGTTGTATTAGTCCGGCATGATTTTTTCTTTGTTGTGTCGGCAAATATGTCTTAAAAGTATCTATACATTTTGAGCTATATCGGATATTTAATCTATAGTCGCCCGTTGAAAGAATAACAAGTGTTTTGATACAATCGGCGATTTTTCATTTGTATAAATCATGGATCAGAGAATTTGCAATAAAAATTGATACAAAAATGGAATTAAGCCCATTAAAGTTTTTGAAATGTTAAATATTGCTTTTTTTTTTGTGAACCTACTATTAGTAAAACAAGGGTTTATGAATGGTATACGCGTTTACAAGATGGCCGTAAACACGATGAATATGACGAGCGTACGGGTCGTCCTAGAACATCAGTAACCGAAAAAAACGCGGAAAACGTGGAAGAAATGATTATGAACGATCGCCGAATCACAGTTAGATAAGTTGATGATGATGTTGGCATATCAATTGGATCGTTCCATAAATTTTTCATCTGTTTTGGGTATGAAATGTACTGCTGCAAAATTTGTTCCAGAAGTGTTGAGTTTTGAACAAATAGAGTGGCGAATGGAAGTTGCTCAGGAATCGCTAAATGTGGTCAAAAACGATGCAGAACGATTGAAACGTGTCAAACGAATTGCTAGGTCGAGGCGAAGCTTATTACAACGCCTGTCGCAGTACGTCATTAATCACCTACGAGCTCTTGAAGCTGATGTGGATTTTTTGAGATTCGTTCAATTTTTATTTTAATTAAACGAAGAAGGAAGGGAAGATACAGTCAAAATTGAAAACATTAGATGATACTCAATGTTTTGCTGCAATTATTATTATTATTTTTTTCAGAGTAAAATATGGAGTAAAGATAGCTTGGTTACTAAATGTTGTAAAACATAAGAACCCATAAATGGAGCAAATTAAAAATGTGGTATATTTCCTCTTTTTGCCTGCTTTAAATGAGGGAGCCTTGGTGATTTTATTAAGGCGACTTGTGGTCCGTGGAATGATTTAGCGCCATGGCAGTTGTAGTGAGTGTTGCGCTGAATGGCTTTTTGGTCCGCCCGTGCACAGTTTATTGCCTGTCAGCTGACTCGCATTGTCTACTGCGCCATCCACAATGACGGCCGACAGATTAATCACTTCTCAGACTCAACAGATGACATCGGCCGTTTGTTTCGGCCGATAAATAAGGCTAATGGACTCTGCTGCCATCTGTTGACGATTGGACGAGAGCGATACATTCGTCTTATCCGTACGTGAAATCTCTGAGATTAGGTGTCAATTGTTTGGCTCTTGAAAAGTTGGAATGAGAAATAGAGATTGTGTAATATAGATGGTTTCTGTTGGATTTTGTTGTCGTGTTGCCAAATTTGCTTTTAGCTATTCGAAAACTACAGCAAATTCACAGGAAGTAGCTAAAAAATTAAATTAGTACTTTTTGTGTAAATTATTATCATTTATCAATTATAGTGGCACTATAATAGAACAATAAATCTGCACAATTATTTAAAAAATAAATCGCTTCACTTTATTAATCTATTATGTAAATAGTTATAAGGTAATTAAACAAGAATTATGAATGCCGTATGTGCCAAATATTTGAAAAGGCGTTATACTAGTTCATTGTTTAAATTTAATTAATTTAATTGTGATGGAACTACACTCCCATTTCCGCTCTCCTGTAACCGCGTACTTTGTCCCTACACGAAATTCACTTTAAATTCTTTCAGAATTTTTGGTAAACAATTTATTATCTCTCTTCGTAATTTATTACAGTCCCTGACCCCCTTAACTATGAAAGAAAATCTTCCCACACCCTTATGCCTCAAATCGAATGCCATGAATCACTCTTAATTCTTCCGCCGACATCTTCCCATGCCTCATCACCAAAATAGGCCTTTTACACTCCAATGAATCTCTTTAACCATCTCCTGCCTGTTAATTCAATCTTTGCCGCTAACGCATCTTCCATCCTCGTTATTTCTGTATTGGTAAGTGCTGCGTTCGTCTCTAGTTTCTAGTTGACCGAAAACGAACATACATGCATACAATCAATAAAGTTTCTCATACTGTTAGTCTACTGCTCGATTCTTCTTCTCCTTCCTGCATCATATCACCTATTAGTTTACACTTTCTGTTTTTCGAAGCAGAACGTTTAAGCCGAGATCAAAAACGATTTCTTACAAGTACAAATTTCGCGAACGAAATAAAACGAAACACTTACACATTATAGTGACTACTAACTGTTTACAGCAACTTGGTTCACGTGGATCTTTAATTTACTGACCCCTTTCTAAAACCGATTATATCAAGGGGAACACATTGACATCATGGGAAAAAATACATGATGAATAATTTTAAGTACAAGAAGTAACTACTGTAAATCCAACTAGTAGTTTTTGTATCAATTGCGTTAAAATAAAAATATATACCAACTTGAGGACCCTTTTATCTTAAATTTCTTAGTTTTCAGACTCCGCATCAAAATGAAGCATACATTAATTTACTCGCAGTACTATGGGTTGTTCATTATTCGAAAGCACATCAAAAAACTACCAGAATTAGGGTTATGCAAGTATTTCCGTAGTCCCTTCAGGAGAATGCCGGGATGGTACCTTTTAAAAGCCATGGCCAACATCCTTCCTGATCTCTATCCCATTACATTAGGTAGGCAGCAAAGGGTCCTTTAGACCCTACAACACCCTACCTCCTAGGCTTGACCTGGAAGGAATAAAATCTGTAAAATAATAATATATAAGCATAGATTGCATTTTAATGTCACAATAAAGGCGGCATGTTTCTTCCATGATTGTTAGTTTCTGTAATTAATCCTGAACTGTTGAATAGAAGCTAAATTCAAGACAATTATTTAAGTTTATTTAAAAAAACGCATTTCTAATACTTTTTTACATGATACAGTAGTACAGTACATTCATATCAAATCATATATCATATTAGTTTCTATAATTAATCCTAAACTGTTACATAAAAGCTAAATTTAAGATAATCATTTAAGTTTATTTAAAAAAAGGCATTTCTAATACTTTTTATATAATACAGTAGTTGGTTACTTAGATACGCTGACATTCACATCAAATCATATATCATATTAGTTTCTGTAATTAATCCTAAACTGTTACATAAAAGCTAAATTTAAGATAATCATTTAAGTTTATTTAAAAAAAGGCATTTCTAATACTTTTTATATAATACAGTAGTTGGTTACTTAGATACGCTGACATTCACATCCAATCATATTAATTAAAAATAGATTATAGTAGCAAGTCATGAGAGATTCGAATGTTTCGAGGTTTTCATTTACTTAAAAGTAATAATTATAAAAGAAACAGTTCTCAGCAAAGAGATGCTAGACGATATAAACTTCCTCTACCATATCTTCTGTCGACACAATTACATTGGAAAATGTATTTTTACGATCCATAATAAGAAAATATATTTTGAATAAAAGGTAAGGAGAAAGGACCAAGCGTAGTGGGTGAACGGTATTCGGGAGAACGCGAACTTGAATCGCCATCCGGGAATCCAGATTTGAGTTTTCCATGGTTTCTCAAAATCACTCTGGTCGAATGCTTCCTTAAAAAAGTCATGGATGAATTTCTTCCCGTTCCTTGCCCCCAGTCCTTTCCCGTCTCTAATGACCTCGACGTCGACGAGGCGTAAAGCCATAAAAAATGGAGAAAGCCATGTGAATGGATGTATTACGGCCTGTCGATATTGGATTCAAGCTGCAAAGAAGAGGTTAAAGACGCAATCGCTTCAAGAACCGACGCTACCTCTGCACCCTGAAGTTGGGGGCGCCAGCAACAGGGAGTGGTGGTCTGTAATGGAAATGACGGACGAAAGCGACCGCTGAAGGAGGCTTCTATTACGGAAGAGCGCCCCGGCCTACTCCTGCGGAGACGTGATTGGATTGAGTCCTGACAAAGGAGACGGCCATTCTAGCCGTCTGGCTGCAGCAGAACAAACGGATGTCCGCCGCTTAACATCGCAGCGACGTGAATTAAACTCAACTGCCAACGCTTTGTTCGCAGTGTAAGCCGGCCTTTCCGGCGGTGTACAATGAAAATGAACTCGATGGACTGGCACCTCAGTTAAGTCATTGTATGGCAACTCACGTTTAAGTAATCCCGAGTAATATCGAACAAGAACTGTTCTGCCTTAAAGAAAACAGCAAGCCTCCTTACAAGAAAATTAGGGATAAATATCTTACATACAGCAAAATTTTTTGATGTCAGTAGGCACATCATAAACAAAAACTTCTATTTTAATGAATAAGAGATGTCTGTGGACAACTGACATAAAACTGAATTAGGAGACATTTGAAAGCTGGCCAAAAGTCGAAGAATAAGCAAAATGGTCAGAAGATATGTGTATAGGTGCTTTAGACGTTGTTCATTTCATATTGATAAATGATAGTTAAACGTCTTATTCAAAACGGCGAAATTTTTGTTATTGAAAAGCAAGTTAACATGTTTCAAAATATGTAAAGACTGAATATACAATATGGTTTACTCTATCAAGACACATATGAAGTATCACTGATTTATGATAATGCTTAAAATTATTGATAGTATTAACATAAGTGAAAAATATATTTTTCAAAGAATTATTATCAGTCTTATTAATAAATTATGGCCTGAATGTACCTGTTTGTGTATCTACTTGTGATACAAATCTAACCAAAACAGAATCAAGTTTCTGTATTAAAAAAGCCGCAGATTTTATTAGCATACTTTATACCATACCTTTCCAACCTTTTATGGCCTACCACCCACTTCTCGAAAAGAAAATTACTCACCGCCCGCTTTTAAAACAAAACAAAATTATTCCCCTTCTTGGAATAACTAATGCCACTCATACTGCTCCAATGTTTTGTCTCGTTATTTTTATTTTTTTTAACTGCTTTACGTCTCTCAACAGCGAGGTATTTAGAGACGGGAAAGGATGGGGGCAAGGAATGGGAAGGAATTCGGCCATGGCCTTTTTAAGGAAGCATCCCGGAATTTGCCTGGAATGATTTGGGAAACCATGGAAAACCCAAATCTGGATGCCCGGACGGGGATTCGAACCGCCGTCCTCCCGAATGCGAGGCCAGAACGCTAACCGTTACACCACCACTCTCGGTTTTGGCTCGTAATTCACTTTTTGAAACAGTGATTTGATGGCGCCCCTCTTGGTTGAAGTGCACAATTTCATTTGTATAGAGAAACAAGGATATGTTTCTAAAATTACTTTAATAAAGATATAAATAATATTGTTGTATTTTTCATAGTTTGATTAAGAAATACATATTTTTAATTATACGGCTGAGGTTGGTTAATGATACTGATTTTTCGATGTTTGATGCCTTATTTATCATCAGTAATCTTAAATTTCCGCGTTACACTATTGAAAATTTGTTTATTTTCGTATATAATAATTTTCTGACGATGTTAAATCCTAATTTAAATGAAAAACTTTTTGATGTAGCCCTGAAAACGGGATATAATACCAGAAAGGAGGGGGCCGGTGGTTGGTCCTCGAACCTCCCAAATATCCCTTGAACCATAAAAATCCCCCTGAGCTCCTCAACACCCTCTGGTGGGCGGTATCGTCCCCATTGGGAATCACTGCACTACCCTCTGCGCAGGTCACAAATAAACTATTTGTAACGAACATTTCTAAAAATATATCTCTGGCGTGAAAGGTAGGAAGAAAATAAAGAGATGATATGTGATGTTATCTCAGTGATTACAAAATCTAGTTAAATTTACAAAGAACTTGACAGTATCAGACCATTTATCAGTATGACGTTACACCCCGTCTGGCCAAAATTCATGCACTGAGTTGGTTGGGAAGGATGTCATAAAGCCGCTGTATCTTCTCCTAAGGCGAACTGGCCCACATCTGTTGTAACTGGTTCTTGATATCTGTCACCGTGACGGAATTCCCATCCGAGATGGTCCGAAACAGGATCTCGCTGGCCACAGAAGTACCTCAATATGATACAGATAGCTCAAAGAGACACGTCCTGTGTGTGAGTAGCGTTGTCACGTTGAAGAATGGCACGATGGTGCTGTCGCATGGGAGGTAAGATGTGAGGACGCAGGATGTTCGTGACGTACCGTTGTTCCCTCAGTTACTACCAGCCGTGACCTGAAGACGTAACCGATGGCTCCTCATAACGTGACGCCAGGATTAACACCGCTGTGACTCTCCAAAACGTTGGTGAATGGGACCTGTTTCCGTCGTACTCGCCGACGATGGTAATCCCAGGTAGTGCAGAACCGTGATTCACTGCAGGGCTGACGAATGGCGTCGCATTGCGTTCAGCGATGAATCGCGGTTCTACACTACCTGGGATTACCATCGTCAGCGAGTTAATCATGTCAGAGAATCTATCCGGGATAGATTCCGAAGTTACTTGATTTATGAGGTAACCAGGCAACTTCAAAATCATCAATTGAAGTAAGAAAAATCAAGCTCCAACCGGATTCCGAGCCATGTCGCGGTAAGCGGCGAATCTCACGGCACGCTGTTATTCCATAACCATAGAAAATAACAGGGAAAAGGATACAAGTACAGAGCTGATAATAAACCACGTTAAATTAATTAAAAAAAAAACAACAGAAACGAGATATTCATGATGAGGAGCGACAAAATATTTATCATAAAAATGGTAGATACTTCCAGGTGTCAATACTCTAACTTGGTGGAGTATATTTACCACTGCTTACTAATATGCAAGAATTACAATGGGTTAAGGAAGGAACTGGTAGAAGATGGAATTAATATTGAAGGGATATAAACTCTATCTACACCAAGTAATAAGTCAATTAAAACAATCTACAAATTTGTCATAAAAATTGAAGGTAGTATATAATACTCAGTTATTTATTGGCTGTATTAGCCTAGTGACTTAAGCCATAAAATGTCACAATCAAGTGTGTGTATGTGTTAAATGTTTCAGTGCCTCTCCGAGTTTTCCTCTTTTTCTTTTAACAGTTTCATTTCATGAGAGACTCGTAGAAGAAACTCGTACTTTCAGTCAATCTTGCTTTCTCTAAATCTACGCAATTTACGTAGTCTGTAACAATATTGACGTATAACCTAACAAAGTATCAACAAGCAGCATAATAATAACCTAACAATACAGTAACACTGAGTACCACGCGACTTGGCCACCTAGCGCATTTTTCCGTGTATCAGTTTTGATCTGCATCATGTCCTTTCACTACGGAATGTTTAACTATTAAGATAAACTTCACTTTTCTTTTGTTGTCAAGATGTGCGACGATAGTGAGCCAATAATTACGTCAATCTCGCAGATATCTACGTTTTGCATTTCCAAGAATTTGCTGTCTGCTTTTGAATGGACAAATTCAAGCACCAGACATTCATTGGATCTGAAAACATCCCGCTAGAGCCTGCCTGGAGACTAGTTCTTAACTGTCTATTGCTTCTGCACACTACGTGTATGGACACTGAAGAGATCAACAGTAAATTCTCCTGGAAGTTTACAACACAAATGTAGAAGCATTAATATTGGTACGAGAACCCGTAGACACACAAATAATTAAAATGATTCGAATATAACCGATGATCATTAACAACAGTCGCTTAACAACTTCACGCAACAGACCTAGGATCACATGTACTTCCAATTTATGTGCTACTCAACACTGTTTTTCAATGACCTACATCATCTGTATTCTTGCTCAGTTTTTGGTTGCTTCGGAACTTTATACAAAGTTCTAAAAACATAATTCGACCATACTTTGTATTCTCAAATTCCTTTATGAAGACGGTTCCACATGTATTTAATATTATAAGCGTTTCCAGAACTCCTAATTTGTTATGAAAATTCTGGTGGTGGAACGTGACATGAATCATTTCTTAACAAAAATTCCAAATTAATATTTTCCATGTACAAAGCAACACGTGCGTTAATCAGCGGAGAGTAACATCTAAGAAAAAAGACTTACAACGATGATGAATGAACTCCTATTTATTGGAGAGAAGCACATCTCAGAACATTGGTTCCCCAATATTTTCTGGCTTCTTCCGTATATATCTTGCAAATTAGGAAACAAAGTAACAATATGAACTTTGAAGAAAAACGAGAATTCACATTTCGATGTATCTGTGGCCAAGATGGTTTAGCAATTTATGCAGTGAAACATCGCTTAGTTAAAATTCATGCACTTGCATTCGTGTAATTTTGTAACACACCGTGTCACAAATCCATTCTTGGAAACATTTATAAACAATAAGTTGTTCCACAGAAAATTATTAATATTATTTTCTTTTTCACTGCGATTTTTGTGTTTATTTTTACCCGAAATAATTATTTCCAAGAGAATAATTGGTTAAAATATTTGAATTTATCTACCTTTAGAGCATAATTGAACTTGAAGTACTTTTTAATTTATTTAAGTTCTAATTGTATCCGAATGTTGGTTTGCATGACTAATGAACTCAACAGATGACAAGTTAAGTCCAAGGAACCAGTACTGCGGAATGCATTACTTGGGTTAAGGGACGAAGTTTAGAATTTTCTTCCCGCGGAGAGGAAAAGAAACTGTCTCGGCAAGGCTCTGACATTATTAATGCGAAGCAAAAGACCTACTGAAGCGCCATCTCACCGCAGCGGCTTAATTAAGAGGTGGGCTTGTGAGGGTTCAGGGGTGACACCAGTTTGCCATCAGACTTCCCGGCAGAGATTTAATTTTCTCTGAACTTAAATCCAAACTGGCAACGACAATATTTGTAATATCTGACACGGAGATTTGCGAGAAATTTTAAAATGTATTTAAAACTTCTTCTTCAGCTTCTTTCCAGGAAAGACTTACAAAAGTCACAGTTATGAGATGGAATCTCTAATTGGGTTAAAGCTGAAGTCTTTAGCTTAAATATTTTGATGCCATTTAAAGTAGATATTCCGCTGAGAACTAGCATAATTGATTAGGCCTAATTTAAACATAGCTACTTGGAATTATTCATTAGTAAAAATTCTTGTTTTGCTTTGTATATTTAAATACGTACATTCCGAATGAATGTATACCACATATTTTTTTTTATTTTTTTTATTTGGTGTATGTTAGTAATATCATGTAATTGATGGATGACTTATAGTGATTATCAGATGTGGGTGTAGTTTTCTATCCCTACATTCTAAGAAGTGTACTTCCTGTCCATCAACCTATCTATTGATTGTTTACATCAAACGACGAACCGACGTATGTAACTCGCCACCAGTCATGGTAGTATTATCAATAGTAATACTTGGCTTAGTGTAATATCGGAACTATCCAAAAATTAGACCGTAACTGACGCCAGTTTTAGTAGTAAGTTAATTCTGAATGACGTTTCTGTAATGTGAAAGTGTTGAAAACTGGGAACTACAACTGTAGGCAATGTCGAAAGTGGGATGCTGAGTAATAATAATAATTAAAAAAAAAATCATTACGGGTACACTGTGTCGGACTTTTAATGCGGATTGTCGGATCAAAGTGAAAATACTTGCAGATTTGATTGATAACGCGTTAAAGCGTAAAAACACATACAAAGGAAGTAAAGGGAAATTATACAAAAGACTGAAGCACTAATTTTATTAGTCTACAACATTCTGGGTACCAGCCTAAAAATAGTTGTAAAAACTGTTTCATTAACGTTATGAGTTAAAGCATACACTTACTATTCCTTATCCTTTCCTCATTTCGGTGAATCATGCAGCTGGTTCATGTTATTAATTTAACTGTGAACCATCGTATATGTTATGGAAGTAAACTGGTACCAATAGAACATAAATAAAAATTGTTTATGAGGTTCTACCTAGTGCAGTAATATTTTTTATTTCTTTTCTATATCCATGTTAGAAAGTGTAAATGAATAAAGGCACTGCGACTGTTGAAGGAAATGTTTTGCGGAAATGACATTTCGAAGAGTAAAGAACTAAATTATATCACTTTCATAAAGTATTAAAATTTCTACGTCAACATTAAAGTACCTAGAGGTAATTTCTGTTAATAACACGCTAAAAGTTTGTTAAATTAATTTAAAAATCTGGTTAGCAGTTCATCGATAAGCTAACATATATAAAATAATCGACCAAAAATAAGCCTTTAAGTGAATCAAGTAATTACCTACAATAATGGTATGGTTACCATGATGTTTTTCCATCTTACTAATTTCCCGTTAGATTCAATTTCAACATTCGTAGAATAATTTATAACCCTAGTTTACTAACACAATCTCTATGGTTTTAATTTACAACTCTGCTCTCATATCAGTCATTACAAATTCAGACAATAACTTTTATTGATGAAGAAATTTAACACATGGATGAGAGACAATTGCTAAGACAGAGTTCTTCTAGATTTACTTCTGGCTACGTAATGACTTTGTGGAAACATAAGAGGCCAATTGGGTGGCAAATACATAAAATGTCCGCTACAGTGACATTTTATGTAAACTTACTCTCCCTCCGACCATTCGTTTTCGAATATTTGGCTTGGATAAGGCATAAAGAGCTATCAGTTCTCCGAGGCACCGTTATTTTATATGCTCTCCGAATTTTTGGCATAACTCGTCATTGCACCATACTGTATACTCTCTGTTATCATACCTACAACTGACTTTCAAAGCAAATGGTATAAAATTGAGGGCTATATCATTCCCTCTTTCTTTAATAGTTTCCTTAGTGCACTATGACGATCGTGCGGGTGTTCTCCTTCTCGCATCTTCTTCACACAGTCACTAATGAATTCAAAACCTGTACACAATTATTTCCGCTATTGCGAGGGAAAAGTTAAGGCAGTGACCAGGCTAGATGTGTGGTATCGCAGTAAACGACAGTGAATGACAGAGAAGATATCAAAATCTTAGTGTTGATTAATTAGAGCGTTCTCCAGTTTGCTTCTATTCAGTAACTAGCTTCTAAACCCGTCATAAATTAACAGGTTGAAGGCAGTGTTCTGTTAGTTCAGTACCTTGCAGTTACTTAACTGAACAAAACTGTTATTAAATAACGTTCATAACGTTAAAAATGGCATATTGTCGTACATATTTCTTAGTTTACTGTAACGGTGATATATCTGGACAGAAAGTATGAAAACATCTACTTTGAGCGTAGATAAATAAACAAAAGGCACCTAAAAATTAATATGTTGATTCAAATTACATGCATACGAGAGTGTTCTGTCAGTTCATTTCCTTTCAGCTGAGAACTAAATAAAATTTTCATAACCTCGATTTTGCAGAAACATGCCTGGCCGGTGTTGGTTCGGCCGGGAGCGTAACGTCAGCATTTCACACAACATGACATAGTGACAAAGCTTAGTCCTTTATTATACCCTGTTCACCCTCAACTGGCGGTTCAAGGTCATGTTACCCATGCGCCACTCTTCATCTTACAGCCCCATCCCTTTACCTACCCCTCCGAGCAGACCGCTGTGTCCAGGCATGCAAGTGGCAAATTTGTCAGTGGGCACTCTTTACCTTCGGATGTAGGGGCGAGGGCAGTGGAGTGGGGATAGAGAGGAACTGCCTCTGTTAACTGAATTGGCTATAGTACTGATTATAGCGGATTGAAAATTTGTCCCGTAACGAGCTGATCGTGTGACGCGCCGTGTGTGGGCCACGTTACTGGCCGCAAATAACGACGGCCGCCGACCTCAAAGGCACGCTGTCCACGCGGCCGGACTCCGCTATCCCGTTTAATGAAATTTCCGAGGGTCTGTCTGATCCCCGCGAGCTTCATTTCGAATGCTGGACGTACCACCCGGTCATTACGATTATTTCTTGGGCCGGACTCAATATAGGTTCTGGTATTAAGGAGGCGTCAATAAATTACGTGAGGTGAAATAGGGGGGGGGGGTCCGGCGAAATCTCACCATGGGGGGGGGGGGTGTCGACGGAAATCTCACGTGAGTTTTTTCAAATATTGTTGGACTGTAGAGCTAAAAAAAAAAAGGAAAAAAAGTCTACAAATGACGCGAAAGTTGATTTTAGGGGGGTATTTCCTCGAGAAGTGGTGGTGTAACCAGCTTTTGGATGGGAGAGACCTAAAAAAAAGGTCTTAAAAAGTTGCGAAGTCGATTTGTAGGGGTTTCTATGGGGGAGGTCTCACGGACCAAGAACTCACCAGAGAGGGGGGGGCGGGGGTCTGGAAATCCAGAAAAACACCTCACCTAATTTATGGATGCCCCCTAACGGTGCAGGACGCCGCAAGCTCGCAAACGGGATTTATTTATTTATTTATCAATCTTATTTCATGGATCCCTGCTGAGGAAGGGCCTCTGGGATTTTAAACATGTCATGTTTAATACACATGCATACGAGTCATAATCATAATAAAAACAATTATATGTTACAAAGACAAATAAAGACAATAAAAATAAACATTAATTTTTACAACTGAATTTTGCGAAAGTCATATTGAATACAATTAATTATATTGTTCAAATTCTTGAATACACATACATACAATATGACTCATAATCATAGTAAAAACATTTATATGTTACAAAGACAAATAAAGAGAATAAAAATAAACATTAATTTTTACCACTGAATTTTGCTAAAGTCATATTGAATACAATTAATTATTTTGTTCAAATTCTTGAATGGAGTAGAAGGAGTTGCTAATAAGATAATCTCTCAGTTTTTCTTTAAATATATGTTTAATATTTGCAAACTGCTTTATACTCTTGGGAAGTTTATTAAACAGATGTATACCAGAATAATTAATTCCTATTTGTACTAATGACAGACATGTTTGTGTTTTGTGCAAGTTATTTCTGTTTGTTGTATTGAAACTGTGTACCTGTGAATTAGAAGTAAACAGGTTAAAATGATCTATGACAAAGCACATCAGAGAATATATATCAGAGAAAGAAATATTAAGAATATTAAGTTTTTTTAAAAAAAGTTTTCTGCAAGAAGTTCTTCGTTTTACCCTACACAACATCCTAATAGCTCTTTTCTGTGCTATGAAAACTTTTTTACTTTGCGATGAGTTTCCCCAAAAAATTATGCCATGGCATCACAGAACGAAATTAGGAGGATTTAATCTGTTGCACTGATCGAAGTACTTGGCTTTACCGTACCTTGGATTCACATGCGGTCCTACTTGTCGAGCATGATTTTCTGACTTCATTATTGGTCGATGAGAAGATGTTCCATTACACAGACAGTACTTTACTACGTTTTCATCTGGTGTTAACAATACCCGGGTATTTAGGTCTGCCCAATAACAGAAATTATTAAACCAGTAAAATTGGAATCATCATATTTCTGCGTGTTACTTGTGTAACGTTTGCTTCTCAGAGATTGTAAGCAGGATTTGAGGTCTATTGTATCAGCGTCAAACCACTGTTTCAAACTACATCTCACAACTTCAATAAACCGAATGTCTTTGTTGCGCAGAGCCCAAACGGAAAAGTGCCACGTGGAAATAATTCATGCTACTTTCATGTTGACGACTATAACTGACACAGCGACGATTTTTTCATTTTTTATTCCATGATTTAGCATTCTTACAGGTAAATGGTAACGCTCTGGCCTCACATTGGTAGGACGTGGGTTCGAATCCCTGTCCAGCCATCGAGAATTCGGTTTCCAGAAATATTCCAGGAGAATGCAGGGATGGTTCATTCAAAAGACTCCCCCTTCCTATTCCTTGCCCCCTGTACATTTCCGCCCCAATGACTTTGAAGTCGATGATTCGCAAAGCAATAAAAAGGAGAGAATGCATTCCCTTACACAGTAAATATGGGGGTACCAACAGAACTGCGGGGTAGAATCTTTCTAATGTCTGACTGTTAGCTTACTAATTTTCTCGAACATCAATTTCCATCGATAAACATAGTACCAAATATTCCGAATCGATATACTATACAAAACTAGCTTTAAATTTCTCTTTATATAGGTCGTATTCTAAAGAATTGTAATGCTGATACAAAGGAAATAGCGTGCAAAACACTAGTGCGTCTGCATCTGGATTACTGTTGTGGAGTTTGGGATCCGTATCGCAAGGGCCTGATTGACTCAGTGGAGAGGGTACAGAGGAGAGCCGCTCGATTCGTGATTGATTGTTACAGCCCTTATGAAAGCGTCACAGAATTGATACATAGATTGTGCTGGGATCATTTGGAAGACAGACGACGTCATTTGCTTTTGAATGTATTGGAGAATATACGAAATTCTATGACCTACGAGTGCAGTGAGATACTTCTTCCGCCAACTTATTTGGGTCGCAATGACCGGAGGGATAAGATTCGAGAAATAAGACGCCGTACTGATGCTTTTATGTATTCTTTCTTTCCTCGCGCTTTTCGGGATTGGAATGCGCGGAATTAAGATTAATGCTTAGCACCATCTGCCACCCACAATGTTTGTGACTTGTAGAGTATGGATGTTGATGTAGATTTAGATTATTCAAAGAGAGGGACTGGATTTTGCTTTCTTATTTCTCACAAACTATGAAAGTTACAAATACGAGCCACACATCACTGGTTAGAAGAAGGTTCACAGCTTGTAACTCCCGCCTAATAGTTCCATTCATTGCCGACAGCAGCGCTGTTGTCTGTTTATGCTGAAATGGCGACGTTGCAGAAGAAGTCGTTTCGTGTGCTACAGCGAACTAAACGAGAATCCATTGTTGTTGTACAGCGTTCGTAAGCTCAGTTGAATGCCACTTCATCATAAACAGATTTACGATTTGTATAAGAAATTCGTAGCAGATGGCTGCATATCCTCATAACTATAATGAAGCTGGTTTAGAAGGAATTAGCGGAAATAGAAATCCACGGTTTGATTCATCTGGACAGATTTAAGTTGGAAGTGGTTCCGTCCGCATTTCCTCTAGTTACTACTGAGAAATATACACGATTCACTGTCAGTTTTCTGCACGAAAAATTTCTGGACTTCATACAAATATAAATAGCGACCGTACATTCATATGCTTTCAATCCGTGGGTTAGTGAATATTTCGTTAAAATACGTAATTACTGATATGGGCATAGTTTTTTCTCTCACTATGACGATTAAATTCCCATAATTAAGTAACTAAGATACTGAGGACTAATTAGATATTGCTATGAGAATCACTTTAAATATTACAATTATTAACAAATTTTCTAATAGTTTTCGTAATGTTAATATAGACAAATAAAAACATTTATGACTCTTACAGCCTCTGAAAGCTATGAATAATGAAAATCACTAATAACTCACAAGGGGTGAAGAAGATAATTGCACAGCTGTAAAATCGCTGAACCAACTCAAGTAATTTCGCATCTCTCGGGAACAGGGCATAACCTGTCAGGCTTGAAATTATCATCGAAATTATTCGCTGGAGCATGAAATCAAGTTTGAATTTCTCATCCGAGTAAATTTATCCTCTTGAATAACAGGTAAAGCCAGAAATTAAGATCACTGCAGCCAATTTAAATGGAAAATACACATCCTCTGTCTTGGCACAGTTATCATTGCACGTATACTGTTTGTCACGTTTAATAGCCGCGCTGTTGGAAGGATTGTAGTTCGTATATGTTGGCAGGTCAGGACGAGGTGGATGAGTGGTAACTTCCTGGTCTAGCATTCTGGAGGACCGGCTTCAAATCACAGTCCGACAATCCAGATTTCGGTTTTCCATGATTTCTCAAATTCCTCCGGACGAATGCCGGGATGGTTGCTTTAAAATTTCATGGCCGAATTTCTTCCAATTCCTCTCCCCGATTCCCTTTTGGCCTCTAATGACCTTGCCGTCGAGCCAGAAGGAAAATAAAAAAATAAATTAGAAGTGGAGGTACCATGGTTTATTTGTTTAAAAGCAATATGATTTAGGCACCAGGCTTTTTCTGCAGAGTATGCATGACTGAGAAATATGTTTTATATCAGTTTGTCTGATTTTTAGAAGTTTAGTGCATAATCACAGCGGAATTAAAGACAAACTATCACTGCCACATCGTCACAGTAGAGACGGTGGAGGCAGTGAATGCAAAATTGTTTTATAAACCGAGGAAGCGAAACAGAATTATTCCAAACTGAATACCATACCACCGCAACTGACAATATATTAACATCAATGCAATTTAGCTGTTAGTAAGATTAAAAAAAACGGTTTAGTACAAATAACTCCCTCGTGTATTTAAGGAACATAATCTATCTATCAGCTGATGGTAAACATCGCCAGCTAGAAACCAAGATTAACACTTTGAATTTGCGGAAGCACACCTTCATATTTTTCTTCAGATTTAATTTTGATGCTGTTTCTAATAATACCCTGCGATCACTCTACTCCCGAATGTGAAAGATAGCATCTCTTACCTACCTTCCCTCTAGTAGGATGACAGCCAGATTTGATAATCATGGATTTCACTTATTCTTACATATGTTGTGGGGGTAGTATCAACTTAATTACAGGTTCAAGTTTCGCTGATGAGGCTACTACTGCCTTGTCTTGGCTTGTTAGATGTTATGAAAAGTTTGGGACGTGATATATCGGAAACTTGGCCCTTCGCAACAATTGATTTAAACCTGTAACTAAGCGTTACATTACGATATATATAAGAATCATCTATTATATTATCAATTAATTCCAAATCTTGGGGTCGCGTTGTAAGAGCATTTGAGTGCGTAATAATTTACGAAAAGTTATGTAAGGGTTCTAAAACTACACGTAGTGAAGCCTTTCCTGCTAAGAAGGACTGAAAGTAGGGCTTCCCGATTTTACTAATACGAATAGTTAGTTCACGAATAGTTTGAGATAGACGTGGAAGTTTGAAATCGTTATGTATTGAACCTCGCCTCTTCGTTTTCTTCTGTTTACCGTTCCCTGTCGACGGTAAACTAAATTGTAACATCATTTCGTCTTATCGCACCACAGAACTTGGTGAATGAACGATAAAGCTTTGGTCTCGCATTCGGGAGGACGCGGATTCGAATCCTTTTCTGGCCATTCTAACTTCGGTTTTCCATGGTTTCCCTGTCCAATGCTCGGATGGTTCCTTCAAAAGGCCATTACCTAATCCCTCCCCAATAATTGCTCTGATTCTTTTCCCGCCTTTAATGACATCGACGTTGACAATGCGATATGTCATGAGGGAAAAAATATCTGAATTCATTTTTTGTTCTAGCTCTCGTGTTTCATTTCATGTATACGAATTCTTTACCAGACTTTGCTTATTTTCGAGGATTCAAACATATTGAAAAAAGTGCGGTAGGAAGAACAGAAGTACGTTACAATAAAATCTAAATATTGTCTTAATTTTTCAATTCCAAATAGTTTTGTACGTCTGGATTAGCAAGAATCAGTTGCAATATGCCATTAAATTTCCCGAGAAACGTTTATAAATAAACAACGCCGAGAAAGATTACATTCATTTATATACATTAAATTCTTCTTTGCAAATTCCTTTATGAATGTTTCGACTGCTGCTGCCCTTTATAAAATGTTGAAGTGTAATCTTGATTTGTAATAATATTTGCGTTAACTCTTTTTAAGTCTTACACATTAAAGGATTCAATAATTCATCACTGACTCTTTACAAAATATGCGCATTATTCCTATTAAAGGATTCAACGATTTAAGATGCTGCTCGTATTTACTTTAAAGATAGCAGTGCAGCTACAAAAGTCGGACACATTATTCAAATCAAAGGTTTCAATGGTTGATCAACAGAATCTTCACAAGAACATGTACATGAGGAGAAATGACTCAAAGAATATGTATTATGCGAGAGAGAGCCCACTTCATAGCTATTTGATAATATGAGTTGCTCACGGACTCTCTCTTAGTGACTTCCGACAGCCATCCGTCGTTTCACTCCCAAAACAAAACTGTACGAATAGTCATAGTCCGGAACAAGTAGTGAGATCCTCTACTGTGTAGGCGATGCTTTTTATGCATTCCTGGCTAATGGTAACACTGAGGGCGGCAACCAATACTGGCCTCCTTCTTCATAACCGCAATAAACGTAGCTAACAACTTAAACAGTTTGATTTGAGAGGCTTTGGTACAGCTACTCTGCCTTTCAATCTTCAGTGTAGAAATTACAGAGATGGTGGTATAACTCTATTTTACCGAGAGCCCTGATTCATTCCCCAAAAGGTGGTTGTCTCCAGCCAAATTTCAGGCGCCAAAAAACCAGACCACCCGAAACGAACTGACGTATCGTCATCACCTACGTGCCCACACAAATGTAAGCGTCTCCTTAGTACTCTTTTATCCTTCCTGATAATACTACATTCCACCAATCTCTTTTTGTTTATTTTTTCATTAATTAATTATAAGTGTTTATGTTTAATTGTACTGATATCTGTAGATTGATTTGTATACGAAAGAATACCATGTTCCGTAGTTTTTTTTTAATAATCTTTGGAGGAGTGACAGCTAGTAATGCAAGAATCTTTGGCTGCCTGGCGAGCAACAGCTGAGAGAGCACAGTTCACAAGCAGGGCGCCTATTGTAATGATGTACGGGCGCTAATAGGAACACTGCTATCCCGAGACTGTAAAATAATGGTGATTTTTTTCGAAGCTTGTAACTAAGTGCAGAAAGGTGATTTAAATTTTGATTAAAAGTAACAGTTATAAATAAACTGACTCTTCTAGGAACAGTGGAGCTCGTTTCGATAATTTTTTTAAATTTTTTTTGCTTGGGCTTTACGCCTCGTCGACGGCGAGGCCATTAGAGGCGGGATGGGATTGGGGCAAGGAACGGGAACGAATTCGGCCATGGCCTTTTTTAAGGAGGCATCCCGACATTCACTTGGAGTGATTTGGGGAAACCATGGAAAACCCAATTCTGGATGCCCGGACGGGGATTCGAACCCGCGTCCTCCAGAATGCGAGGCCAGAACGTTAACCGTTCACCCACCACGCTCGGTTTCTATATTTAGCAGTGCCTGTCATTTTGAGAGGATCTAAATCCACTAACTTCGTTTTAATTAAAATAAATGAGTTGCAGCTTGTATGTGTTCTTGATGAGTTGGGCCTTTCTCGTCCAAAACACACTACCATCTCCTATTAGTATAGAAATGTTTTTAATCTGCGTAATTCTTCGAGGGTTGTCCTGGTGAGTGTCGGCAGCTAATTTTTCCACACTAATTAGTGGAAAGCTCAGACCATGTACTTAGAAAAAAAATCCATCCTCTTCTACAGTATGGTAAATATGCTTTGAAATTCATTTATTAACTATTAGTTATTACTACACCTAAAGCTTCTAAATATTCACGTTTTATAGCAACATTTCCCATATCCGTTACCCTGATGCAATGTCGTTATATTACAATGTGTATCTTTGAGATTTACTATGATTGTTGTGTAAACTTGCATTGTATATAAAAAAAGGGTTATTGATACTGGAAGAGAAATTTAGAGGAGCTTGCAGAAATGAATGGAGGGCAAGGAACTGGAGGAAATTCGGCCATGGCTTTTGGAAGGAAACATCACGGCATTTTGCCTGGAGTGATTTCGGAAAACTATGGAAAACCGAAAACAGGGAGGTTAGGCGGTGATATGAACCCGCGTCCTCCAGAATGCAGGCCCAAGAGTTACCACTCACCCGCCAGGCTCGGTGCAAATATACCAAAATAATTATTTTGTTTGACCGGCTTGGTGGCTCAGAGGTCAAGGCATCTGACAGGAGGTTGAAATGTCTCCGGGGACTCTCATAAGCCCTTAACCCGACCTTCACCTCCGGTAAGTACAATTTACTGTATAATGTGAAGTACGCCAGAAAGCATCCGTTGTTCGGATTCCACGTTAAAACTGTAGGTTCCCTCTAGGACTAACAACCCTAGTTGTAAAACCAATGTGTACACGTCCACAGCAAACCTAAGCCAAACAAAGGCTTAACGTGGTCCTAGTTAGCCAAAACGAACATACATATATACAAAAGAATTTTTTATATAGATGTGTCGTTCGTGGATCTAATGTAAACCTGATACTTGTACTGTTCATCTATGACAATATTTTTAATCATCCTTCATCTTTTCAGTTTTTTTAATTCGAGGAATTCCGAGAACTAACTGAACTAAGTAGATACGAATTAAGGTTCAGACCTAGCATTTTGGAGATACCTAATTAAGATTACTGTCACGTAAATCATACTGTATTGTTTTCTGATATCACTTCAGAGAAATTCCCGGACGGTTGTTACAAATGTTTTTGGGGTGATACCTAATTGAGATTATTGTCATTTCAATCATACTGTATTGATTTCTGATATCACTTCAGAGAAATTCCCGGACGGTTGTTATAAATGTTTTTGGGGAGATACCTACTGTAATTAAGATTATTGTCACGTAAATCATACTGTATTGTTTTCCGATATCACTTCAGAGAAATTCCCGGACGGTTGTTACAAATGTTTTTGGGGAGATACCTAACTGAGATTATTGTCATGTAAATCATACTGTATTGTTTTCTGATATCACTTCAGAGAAATTCCCGGACGGTTGTTATTAATGTTTTTGGGGAGATACCTACTGTAATTAAGATTATTGTCCATAAATCATACTGTATTGTTTTCTGATATCACTTCAGAGAAATTCCCGAACGGTTGTTACAAATGTTTTTGGGGAGATACCTAACTGAGATTATTGTCATGTAAATCATACTGTATTGTTTTCTGATATCACTTCAGAGAAATTCCCGGACGGTTATTATAAATGTTTTTGGGGAGATACCTACTGTAATTAAGATTATTGTCACGTAAATCATACTGTATTGTTTTCTGATATCACTTCAGAGAAATTCCCGGACGGTTGTTACAAATGTTTTTGGGGTGATACCTAATTGAGATTATAGTCATTTCAATCATACTGTATTGATTTCTGATATCACTTCAGAGAAATTCCCGGACGGTTGTTATAAATGTTTTTGGGGAGATACCTACTGTAATTAAGATTATTGTCACGTAAATCATACTGTATTGTTTTCTGATATCACTTCAGAGAAATTCCCGGACGGTTGTTACAAATGTTTTTGGGGAGATACCTAACTGAGATTATTGTCATGTAAATCATACTGTATTGTTTTCTGATATCACTTCAGAGAAATTCCCGGACGGTTATTATAAATGTTTTTGGGGAGATACCTACTGTAATTGAGATTATTGTCACGTAAATCATACTGTATTGTTTTCTGATATCACTTCAGAGAAATTCCCGGACGGTTGTTACAAATGTTTTTGGGGAGATACCTAACTGAGATTATTGCCATGTAAATCATACTGTATTGTTTTCTGATATCACTTCAGAGAAATTCCCGGACGGTTGTTATTAATGTTTTTGGGGAGATACCTACTGTAATTAAGATTATTGTCACGTAAATCATACTGTATTGTTTTCTGATATCACTTCAGAGAAATTCCCGAACGGTTGTTACAAATGTTTTTGGGGAGATACCTAACTGAGATTATTGTCATGTAAATCATACTGTATTGTTTTCTGATATCACTTCAGAGAAATTCCCGGACGGTTGTTATTAATGTTTTTGGGGAGATACCTACTGTAATTAAGATTATTGTCACGTAAATCATACTGTATTGTTTTCTGATATCACTTCAGAGAAATTCCCGGACGGTTGTTACAAATGTTTTTGGGGTGATACCTAATTGAGATTATTGTCATGTCAATCATACTGTATTGATTTCTGATATCACTTCAGAGAAATTCCCGGACGGTTGTTATAAATGTTTTTGGGGAGATACCTACTGTAATTAAGATTATTGTCACGTAAATCATACTGTATTGTTTTCTGATATCACTTCAGAGAAATTCCCGGACGGTTGTTATAAAAGATTTTGGATATAATTTTTCTAATTTTACTTACAAATAATTCTTTATGCCGCGGATCAGACTAACTATAGAAAAAGGATCATAAAAGAAAAATTCTAAAATATTCAGCAAACTGAAACTCGTTTCCATTTCTTTCGATATTATTGCATACTTTGTTTACCCGAACAGCTGTGATACAGCTTATAATAATTATACAAACGGAAGGTGAAATACGGTATGTTGACATCTCTGTGGAATGTATCACAACTCCCTAGAGGTATTCTATAGTGAATGCACAACACGGAATTTCATAGCGGTGAAACTGTGGCCTGTGTTGTCATATAACGACTGAGGAAGCCACTATGCGGCAGGCAAAATTTGACTGCTGCAGCAGCCCTTCCATTTATGATGATGCGTTACGCCGTTTAACGATGCCGGACGAGGACTAAAACATTAAACAGCGCCTATTCGACAGCCGGGGGCTATTAACAGGCTGCTAGCAATATGGGTCACTGATTCATATATGTGATGCTTTTTGCTTTACCACAAAAAAGTCCATCGAACGCTGCTACATGCTCATATATAACCCCGAGCCTCATGACTCCTACTTTCGGAGTATCTGAACCAGCAGACACAAAACAGTACAAAATTCTGATATCGAAGCGATAAATAAAAGTTATCGTAAAAAATTGAGAATATTAAACAGACCGAATTGGTCCAATACTACTATCTCTACACGTTTACTTGGTTCAATCTGCTACTACAAGATGTTTATTACAACATGTCTCTATTTATTTTAATTCTAAACTAATTCGATTTTGACCAAACACAATCACGATAACGTTTGACTGAGCTAAGCAGAGTGAGGTATGTTGATTCACACTATCAATACAGAAAATTATAATAGCTAAAATGAGAATTTATTGCTTTGTTAAAATTAAGGATAATTAGATACTTTTATTACCTTAAAAATAAGTTTAGAAAAGCAGCGGCCCATCAAATTTTTGAAGGGAGAAATGGTATAAAAAGAATGAAATGCAACATTCATTTGAAGTTTAATATAACAACAAAGTCATCTGGAATTGATCGTTTTATTGATTGGATTTTTCGATTAAAAAGAACTTTACATAACAGATTAATGCCTAAACTTTCAATGACTTAATACAGTAAATTATAGATTTTCTGTTTGAGGATACAGTCGAATATTCACGTGCACATAGATATTATCTCTTTATTTGCTATAGCTCGTCATGCATTACATTTCTGCTCTGTGCCTCTCCTTATTCTACCTGCCGATAACGCATTCTAGTTGAATCTTCCTCGTCGTGGAAGATTAAACTACACAAAGCATCAAAACTGCTTCAACTGGGACTAATTATTTAACTTTATATTATTATTAAATATAATATATTCTATTAAATTTGTAAAAAGCAACAGTGAATCGATGAGAACAGGCTGATATTGATATCATATTCTCAAGCGTTTTGGAAACTTCTGCACTGATTTTGAAAAGTAGAACTATCCTGCAATATATTCTTCGCGGGTTCCCTGCCGGATGGTGTAGGTAAAGGACGACGAGCTTTCGGCGACGAACTCTGTCGCCATCCTCAGGCCTGGTGTTGACGCTGCAACGACCAGAGCTGCAGTGCCCTCTCTGGCACCAGCGACACGCCGTGAAAGCCTTCGTTCACACATAGAACAATCCTGTTATGTATATAGGTATACATGAGTGATAAAAGCGCGGTAAAAAGGTATGAGTTCGTGCGGTCATAATGACTTGGTGATACAGTTTTTATTTGGCTGCCCATTCTGTCCCTTTTTTAGTCTGCTTCAACCCAACCCGGTAATCCCACCGGGTATTCGGGACCAACAGTTTAACAAGTAAATCGAACCACGGAAGCGTTTTGGTGTACTTCACGCAACTCAGCATGCTGTATTAGAGATGAAAGTGGGATTTAAGGAATTTTAAAGATCCCAGCGGAAGCCAGTATTCGAACCAAGTATTTCTCGGTCGCCAGTCGGACGCCTCAGCCACTGAGCCACCAGACAAGATGCTATAACGGTCGAGTACTGTGCGAACATGAAAAAGCGGAAGGATGACACTCGGTGCAGGAACTTCTGGACTACACTTATAGAAATGTAGTAACCGAGTGGTCTGGTATCTCAGTAGTCAAGACACTTGCTTTCAAGGTACGGGGTTAAAATACCTATACGGCCAACAATGTTTAGGAGCAGTGATTGATCGTATGAGGTACGTCAGCGAGGACCTTCCGTGGTTCAGGGATTGAGTGCACAGCAGATCAAAATTGTGTCATGGATCGTAACGCAACACAAATTTAGCTAACACTCCTGTGTGTTACAACGCCAATACACTGGTGTGGGAGATACGCCGGACCTAGGTTCGAGTCCCAGGTTTGGCATACCGATTACGCTTTTATGCGGCTTACCGTAGACACCTAGCAAAGTGTTGGACGTCCCCAACCTTCTTCCCACAAATTATACATTTTCGCAAGCAGATGTACTCCTATCGCACACATTACACATTTCATCAATTTCAGGTCACCCATTAGGATGCAGCAACACGGTTGCTAGGCTACACAGTACTATATGTTTGTCAACATCACGATAAAGAATACAACTACATTTCCTTCATGGAAAGAGAATTCACTAAGGCGACCACTTCTCCCCGTTATGTCAGCTCATACGGCAACGCACTGCAGTCACTCGTAATGGGCGGACACCCAAGCATCACGTGACAACACACACAGGGGCGCCAATCCGGAAGAAGACCGCAGGAGAAGACTTCTCTCATTGCAGCTGCCGAAGAAAATACAACTCACCGTACGACCACGCTGCAAGCCCACAAGAAGCGTACATTGTGAATGATCATTTTAAACAGACTATAAGAAGCATGTATCTCCTATCTCGGATCCAAAGAAGTCTGTATCTTGCATCTTAAATCTTTGTATCTTATACCACACTTTGATTTTGTGTCTTGTATCTTATACCTGGTATTGATACCTTGAAACCATACAACTTTTATTTGCACCTAGTACCATACATCTTCGAATTTTGTAAACAATACCTAGCAAAATAATTTTAAAAAATTAGGGCAATGCTAAGGGCAGCCGTGGAAGACGAGAGAAACTAAAACTCTGTCACCAGGCGACCGAACCACCCCGCAGGTGTGTAACCGCCAAAACAAGCAACGCGATAAAAAACGTGATAGTAGGTTGACAGGAATAATCCGGCGCACCATTAAGAGAAAACTGTGTCCGCAATTGGACAGATTCGGAGTCTGTAACATATGTTTGTAGTTACCTGCTGAAAATTTTCTGAAATTTACTGAATAACATCTAACACTGCCCTCATTCCGGGTACTTGGGTTCGAGGTAAGTTGAATCAGTTTTAATAACTTCTGAGTGCTGATTCTGTGATAATACTGTACCATATTTGACACTATTTTGGCATGAATACTTCTAGTGTCCTCCCACACTTCAGCGGAGCTGAAATACCTAGTTAAACAATGAGGTGCTTTACCTAGGTATCTGTTAAGGAGGGTAATGATAAAGGTCCCAATGCCACACCTGCCGTATCCTGATTCAACCTAATTCGGTAATCCTACCTGATATAGAGGCCCTGCAGTTTAAAATGTAATACGAACCACAGATACTTCACACTCCACTGTGGCAGAGGTGAAGGGTGGGTTAAGGGTCATCGAAAAATCTCAGATGAGACTGAGATTCGAACCGGGGACCTTTTGATCTCCACCACAGAGCCACCAGATCGCTCATCGTGGAAGGTTAATGTTGTTTACTGAGCTGTCGTTAAGGCACGACGGTTTACAGACTCGACAAGCGGATTGCGCTGGGCGCTGCAGTGTAGAGAGTGAGTGGTTGGTGTTTGTCCAGGTGACGGCAGGCAGGCAGGCAGGTACAGTATTAGCGACGACCGATCGACCGCCCACGCAGTAGGAGAGGGAATCACTATTCCACAAACTGAAACAGCTTACTGGTACCACCACAATCTCTCCGTCATCACGTCAACTAATAGTATAATACCATACCTAAATGAATCTTTTAATTCCGATTGTACTCACGCTCAGGTGGAAATTTACGTACGCACCCAATTTTCCCCATTTCCTGTACCCATCTATTTCCCATCACAAATTTATTTCAGTGTTTTTGATAATTTATTCATTATCTTTGTTGGTAATTTATTCCAATCCCTGACCCATTTAGCTACGAAAGAAAATCTTCTTACACCCTGTAACGTCTGGTTTTTATGACGTTATTAAAATTAGAATAAAAAATAAGATGCATTAATTAATAAATTAATTAACAAAATTAATCCCGGGTAGGCGCCAAGAATGGAAGTGTTCTCTATCCGAGAGAAGCTACATTCCAATTTTGAAATACTTTTAATCAAAGCAATTGTAATTTTAAAATACCATTAAAAACACAAATCTTCATCTATTCAAATGATATACTGATACATTGGAAAGGAAGTCATTGAAAGCAGGGCTTACAACACCTATTATTTTCTTTTAATATAAAATTGATTGGTTTATTGAACAGAACTGAATATTAAAAGTTTCTTTTGAACAATTTAGAGCCTGATTCTCATCTCAGAGCGTTGCCTAGGGTTGAATGACGCAAGAGTGTCTACACATCGTCGGCGTTCTTTACCGTAGCAGATGAGTTGCGGATAAAATCTCACGGACCCTGTTGATCAGCTGGGTGCAAGGTCACTTGGCGACGTAGCTCCCCGCAGGTAGTAACCTCTCCAGCAATCTCCCGTGGTGCGCCGGTGCGGATTGTTTGCTGGCCACAAACAGAATGTCTTCTCGCAGCGTTTGGCGGGTTCTCCATGATCTCCATTGGCGCTCCTCATGCAACATAAAAAACTTATGGTTTCTAAAAGTTCGTAACACAGTTTGATTCGCTGGTTCCCAACAGAGGTGTTCCGCAACCTGACTTTTTCTCCGAAGCATCATTTCTCTAGTTTCAACTTTCTACTGTACCAGGAAATCCTCATTTCGGCACAGTCCCTATACTGTCCTTTGAATTTCATTGAATGTGTAAAGCTTTTAACTTTACGGCCTGCCATAAATCGTTCGGTCTTTCAGCGCAGGTATGAGTCACCTGGCTCTCGCCGATGCCAAAGAAACGTGGAATTCGCACGCATAAATTTCCCGTCACCAAGGGACATTACAACCCTTACGTCTAAAATCGAGTGGCAGCTTGCAGTGATGGTCATCTTTTCTCTACCATGCAACTTACTTAATTATTCCACCAATATATTTCCACTCCTCATCGCCAGTATAGGCCTTGCACACTTCTATGACTCTCTTCACCCTCCTCCTATCTTACAAAGAATCCCATTTCGACTCATTTACCATATTAGTCACTCATTGTATACTGCGGTAATTTCCAGAGACAAATCTAGTATCCCTCCTCTGTACCCTCTCCAACTCCTGTATTTGATACCAAAAACTGCTAGTTCCATCCTACATCACCATATTCAATCAAATCACTCCAGACAAATGCCGGGATGCTTCCTTCAAAAGGCCATGGCCGAATTCCTTCCCATTCCTTGCCCCCCATCCTTTCCCGTCTCTTAAGACCTCGCTGTTAAGAAACGTTAAGCAGTTAAAAAGAAATCAGTGAAGTGAAACGACCATTTACCTTAGAACTTGAGATAAATTGCGTTCTACATACACCCGAAATTTTTATCAAAAGAAAAGTTCGACGAAATGCTTCCTGAAAGTGTGTTTGAGAAAAATACATTCCAGTATTACACCCAAATACACAACCACACTGTCTAGAATCGTACGATGCATATGATACCAGAGCACAGACGTAACTCCCATTTCCGTGAATAGAATTACTGACTACTGGCTACTATTCTGTACACAACTCCTTTACTTTGATATAACGAAATAGGAAACTTTATAACACCGAATGTTGTATAAAGAGTTGGAAGCTTAGTGCTCTTGGTGGTAATTTATTTTTCGACACAGAGTAGTACTTAACGTTTGTTTTTAACACAGAATGTTAGACGAACAAAGAACATCTGTTATTTTCGAGGACTTTCAGGGAAGATACAAAGTGCCGGCTAGCTTATGCCCCCACGCACGTACGGGCGTGTATATATATATTCTAAATGGGCCTTGTGGCCGTTGTATGTCTCCTTTGTGAATACTCCACCCGCAGTGCACCTGCTGCCCACTTCTAAACGAGAAACCCGAAGCTTCATTAGGGCTGCAAAGCACGTACGTTTCACACTGTTAAACGAAACAGGGTGGGCTTTCAGTGGGCGCATTCTGCAAATATGTAATTAAATTACATGCTGTCTTAATTTACATTTCCCTTTCATTTTCTGTCCGTTTGTGAAACTTTTCATTGAGCACTACACTTTTCCTAACGTGAAAATACCAGTTTATAACGTTTTCAAAGCTTTATCGATGCTTTATCGATTTTATTGTGATTTTGCTACTAAACAAGCATGTGTGTGTGTGTGTGTGTGTTGGGACCGGGTAGTGACCAGATGTCTCGTAAATAGCAGTTTAATACCTTGGTCTGCAGTTGAAAATGTTTAAATACCACAGGTATAAGCGATCACAAAGCGGTAATTGCAACTATCAGACTAATGACCAAGCGAAAAAGGAGAAAAGGGCGGATTGTATACAAATTCAGTAAGGCCTCTAAGGAGTGTTTTAGAACCTACCTGAGGAGTAATAACCATAACTTCAAGTCAAAAAAGGACACCGTTGAAGAGATGTGGCATCGATTTATACGAATAGTCAGGGAAGGTATGGATATACATATACCGAAGCGGATAATAAATGGGGAGGATGATCCACCGTGGTACACATGCGAAGTCGAAAGGTTACTCAAAAAACAAAGGAGGATACACGCACGCTCAAGAAGGAAGGGGTGTCGCAGCGATTTAGAAACCTTAGCTGAGTTAAGAGGACGTATTAAGAATGTAATGTGTGAGGCCTTCAACGATTTTCATTCCAACTCTCTCTCTAAAAGTCTCACAGAAAACCCAAAGAAATTTTGGTCGTATGTACGAAAAGTCAATTGTACCAATAGCAATATTCCAGCACTAATTCGTGAAGGTTCAGAGGTTAATGAAAGCCGCGATAAAGCTAACGTACTAAATACTGTATTCAAAATTTCATTTACTGATGAAAATAAGGATAGTGTTCCCGTTTTCCCACGCCGTGTCGAGTTGGTGATGGAATCATTACGAATAAATACTGCAGGTATCATAAACCAATTAGAGCTCCTGAAGTGGGGGAAAGCACCGGGCCCAGATGGAATTCCAGTAAGAGTATTTTCAGAATATGCGGCGGAAATCGGGCCATTTCTGTCTGATATATTCAGTAAATCATTAGAAGAGCGAAAAGTGCCTTCAGAGGGGAAAATCCCGCAAGTAACTCCGATTTTCAAGAAAGGTGATGGAAGTGATCCTGGAAACTATCGTCCAATATCTATAACATCTGTTTGTAGTAGAGTTATGGAGCATATTATATGCTCGAGCATTATGAAATTTCTAGACGATAATAATTTGCTTATAACAAATCAACACGGATTTCGGAAGAAAAGATCATGTGAAACACAGCTGGCCCTATTTACACACGACGTAATGAAATTTATTGATGCAGGTTCACAAGTAGATGCCATTTTTTTAGATTTTAGATTTTCTGTGCCACACAACCGCCTTTTAGCGAAGCTACGAGCGTACGGTATATCGGATCAGCTTTGTGAATGGATAAAGGATTTTCTAACTGGTCGGTCGCAGTATGTCGTTGTTGAACCAGAAAGTTCTTCTAACCTAGATGTTACATCGAGGGTACCTCAAGGAAGTGTAATAGGACCACTTCTTTTCTTAATTTTTATAAACGATCTCGGAGACAAAGTGAAAAGCCTTTTTAGATTGTTTGCTGATGATGCGGTTATTTGAAGGGAAGTAAGGAATTTGGCCGATTGCTTAGAAATTCAGCGTGATCTGGATATTATTTTGGCATGGTGCGCTGAGTGGCAACTTACGCGAAATTGTAAAAAGTGCAAGACAATGAGCATAACTAACAAAAAGAATCCAATTGTTCAGAAATACGAGTTAAACAATTCAGTTATTGATATGGTACCGAGCGTGGCGATGTAACGGTTAACATTCTGGCCTCGCATTCGGGAGGACGGTGGTTCGAATCCCCGTCCGGGCATCCAGATTTGGGTTTTCCATGGTTTCCCAAATCACTCCAGGCAAATGCCGAGATGCTTCCTTCAAAAGGCCATGGCCGAATTCCTTCCCATTCCTTGCTCCCCATCCTTTCCCGTCTCTAAAGACCTCGCTGTTAGAGAGACATTAAGCAGATAAAAAAAAAATATATTGATATGGTCGATTCTATGAAACATTTGGGAGTAACAGTACAAAGGATCATGAAATGGGACTTACACATTAGTGTAGTGAAATACTTAGTCCACCAACCTATTTGAGCCGGAATGACAGGAAAGATAAGATTAGAGAAATAAGGTGCCACAATGATTCTTATATGATTTTTTTCCCCTCGTACCATTAGGGATTGGAATGCACAACAAAGAGATTAGCTTTGGTGCTGAGCACCCTCTGCCACCCACAATTTTGTGAATTGCAGAGTATATATGTAGATGTAGTACCTTAATCGGTATTAATCATTGTCATTATTTAATAAGAATGTTGCCTTAAGTGAACTGTTTATTTATCAGCCAACTGTGCTCCTTTCGTGGAATCAAGTGATGGAGTTGTGGCATTGATCTGCGGTGGTTAGGTTAACTCCTGATAATAGGACCGAGCGTGGTGGTGTAACGGCTAGCGTTCTGACCTCACATTCGGGAGGACGCGGGTTCGAATCCCCGTCTGGCCATCCAGATTTGGGTTCACCATTGTTTTCCTAAATCACACCAGGCGAATGACGGGATAATTCATTCAAAATTCGATAGTCGAATTCCTTCCCGTTCCTTGCGACCAGTCCCTGCCCGACTCTAATGACCTCGACAAGGCACAAAGAAATGATAAAAAAATTAAGCGTTTAGTTAACACGTTGGCTCCGGTAGTGTAAGGGACAGACAGCTGTCCCATCGTGCCAGAAGTCGCCGGATCAAGCATGGGAGGGTTTGATTCAGTGTTGTGTCATCACAACTGGGAACTACATTCATGATGAGAAAAATTCTCAAAACAGCGGACCTAAACAGATTTTTATTTACCCAGACACATGCCTTCTTTTTTATGGCGACATCGAGAAAATTTAAGATGGATCAGGACTGGGGAAAAGGAACAGAAGGAATTCTGTCCTGGCCTTTTGAATGGAAGCATCCCATCATTTGTCTCGAGTTATTTCGGGAAACCATAAAAACAGAAATCTGGATGAGGGGACGCGGACTGGAGCCTGCTTGCTCCTTAGTGCGAGGCTACATACCTGGCAGGGTGTGTGACATTATAAGTACTCTTGTTTATATTTTTCAAAGAATTCTAAGAACCTAATTACTCGCTGTTTTCTGTTTGCTGGACAGCAGTTCCCTTTTCCCCTTCTTGTATGTAATATTGTAATCTTTCACGGTTATGAGATTATCAGCTTAATATCTACAATGAATTGTACCTCTTTTTTTCTCCTGATACATTTTCTGTTTTTGGTCGTCTATTTACTGTAAGGTTCGTCGTTTGTCTAATTACTTTACGCGAACATTGAAAAATTCTTTCGTAGCTTATAGAATGAAAGGAGTATTGGAACCATATTAGAACAAAAATCATGTTATGTCTTAATTTTTTTCATATAAGGATTTTTGCCATGATATTGTTCAGAAATACGAGGTAAACAGTTCAGATGTTGATATGGTCGATTCTGTGAAATATTTTGAAGTAACAGTACAAATTAACATTAAATGGGACCTGCACATTAATTCGTTAGTAGGTGGAACTAATTCTAGTATGCGATTCCCAGGTCGAATCTTGAAAAATTGTAATGAACAAACAAAGGAGTTAGAGTACTAATCTCTTTTGGGATCCGTTTCGTAAGGGGTTGATTGACAGTATAGAGAAAGTACAGAGAAGAGCCCTTCGATTCGTGACCGCTTGCTACAGTCCTTATGAAAGCGTCACAGAACTGATTACTAGACTAGGCTGGGAGTATCTGGAAGATCGACGACACACGTTTCGTTTAAATTTAATGGTAAACGTGTGTACTCCCACTTGCAATTACGAGTGTAGTGAAATACTTCTTCCACCAACCTATTTGAGTCGGAATGACAGGAAAGATAAGATTAGAGAAATGAGGTGCCACACTGATTCTTATATGAATTCTTTTCTCCCTCGTACCATTCGGGATTGGAATGCACAACAAAGAGATCAGGTTTGGTACTGAGCACCCTCTGCCATTCACAATTTTGTGAATTGCAGAATATATATGTTGATGTAGATATATGGTAGGAAGAATCATAGCCTTAACGAAGTTGCAAACCATTAAACTATCCTCATTTTGACTGACTAATTTCACTACCTATTTCCTTATTTATGTAAGGATCTTGATATTAAACAAAGAACGGGTAACATTTTGAACTATCAAGTGATTTGAAAGCATTAATCAACATTTCAGCGGAGCAACAGATGTCCCTTTTTCTCTAATGCAGACTTGAAATTTAATTATAATGCAGCTACTATATCTTGAAATCCTGTCTCTTTCTCTGTGAGACTCTTCCACAAACTTCTTCCCTTGCGCGTTATTACCGAAACATATCGATTTTAAACTGTATCTGCTCAATTAATTTTCCCTATCCCTTTATAGAAATACACTTTAAACGCTTCGGATTTTCTTCTTTCTGTTAGTCTGAAGTCCAAGTTCTACTTCCTGTTCTACTTTTATAAACCGAGCGTGGTGGTGTAACGGATAGCGTTCTGGCCTCGCATTCGGGAGGACGGCGGTTCGAATCCCCGTCCGGGCGTCCAGATTTGGGTTTTCCATGGTTTCCCAAATCACTCCAGGCAAATGCCGGGTTGCTTCCTTCAAAAGGCCATGGCCGAATTCCTTCCCATTCCTTGCCCCCATCCTTTCCCGTCTCTAAAGACCGCGCTGTTGAGAGACGTAAAGCAGTTAAAAAAAATCTACTTTTATAAACTGTTCCGTACATACAGTTTTAAGAACTGCTTTCCGAAATAGACTTAAGTATTTGAAACTAAAAGACTATTATTTTTCAAAAAGTTTCATTTCGATGGTAACATGACTACCAAAACGTCTTAAAATAATTTGTGGTTATTGGACAAGCTGCTAATATCTATATAGACTCAAGAAATACGTGTTACATATTTAGTGACATTAGCAACGTTTCTATAGTAACTATAAGAAGTAAGAACTAAAAGTAATTTTTGTAAGTTAGTAGTTATTATATATTCAAATATATTTATGTTTATTTTGATATGTATGTTAAATTACAATGTCTGCGGATAAAAAATGAGGAAATGGTACCGTAATCATTAATGAGACATTATGTAGTGTTCGTTTCCATCTATGTGCTTAAGATTGTGATTTGATTGTTAAAGTTATAGTTCAGTTTACTTCCAGCCTAACTTGCATAGTGAACACTTTGTACACCGTTGAAGCATTCTTCGCCGTCATGAAACATTCAGCAGCCCCGATTTAATTTGTTGCCACTAGCTGGCACACCCCGTGGTGCTTGCACGTTTATCTTTCGACGTCAAGACAGACTTGTTAACCAGGCTGCGGAATTAAATGACTCCATGCTGCTCTAGAATTATTACTCCTTTACGCAACGAGGATCAGAGACTGGGAAATGGAATGCATACGTTATTACCTTACGATCTTACGATTTAGCAAATTATTCAGCTCTCACTCAGCTTGTTACATGATATTAATGTACAGTTAATAGAAGTACAGATCATTTGATATTTGTGTACCAAGAGAATGTATCTCACAAAGAATTTGTAAACAAGTGGGATATGGGATTCTATTAAACGAAATTAGTGATCATTAGATTATAGAAAAACTTCAGTGGTGGGAGAGCGGTTTCAGACTGTCTCGCATTCGGGAGGACTTGGATTTGATTCTCCGTTTTGCCAGACAGATCTCTGGTTTCCCGAAATCTCTACAGAGAAATACCGGTATGGTTCCTTCAGTATTCCATGGACAAATTACTTCCCGTTCCTTCCTCCACCCAGTTCTTTCCCGTCTCTAATGACCTCGACATCGACGATGAGTAAAGCCATAATCAAAAATAAAATCAATGTTTCTTAATTCCAATTGGCAGGTTATTAAATGTGATTTAATTTATAGCAGGGCTATGATTGTTGCCTCCTGCCGTGAACTGATGTAGTACGTTGTTTGTCCGTTTGCGAAAATGTTTCTGTGGAGGAAGTATGTCCCTTCGCATTAATTGCCCACCCTCACTAAGGAAATAAGCTAAAAAACTGTGATCAGGAGGTGACGGGATGTCGGTAACTGACCTAGGGCAGCGGTTCCCAACCTATGGGTCGCGACACACTGGTGGGTTGCGGCGTGTGTTTTGGTGGGTCGCGGAACAATCGAGTTTTTTGCCACAAAAATATATATTTTATTTCATCTATTTAAAAAATATAACACGATATTTTAAAAGTGTAATAATAATGAAAAGGCTATTTGTTCAAATTAAAACTTTGTGACAAAAAAGTTTTAAACTATGTATAGAAAGTGACTTAAGGTTAAAATTAGCCAGTGTTAACTCTTATCTATATCCTCATTAGAAAACACCAGTGCCAGAATTCTCATTGACTGTAAAGTTGTGTTTTTATAATAATTAAACGTATTTTTCATTACCATTGTAATAAAGCGGGAGGCGGCTGCACAAAGCATCACCTCATCGAGTTGACGGCTGAAATTCCAGGATGAGTTAAAACTAGGTTTGCAAATTAAAATGCCACTAATGTGCCAAGTCATATCTTGGGAGAAAACTCTTACAAATCCCATTTTAGTGGTTGGCTGGTAAGTTTACCATTGTGTTTTCCTGCTCCCAGTCTTCCATATTTTCATACAATTGGGTGCAGTAAAACAAAATGATAAACCTACCAATCAACCATTAAAATCGGTTCTGCAGGTCGTTTCCACCAAAAAGCGACTTGGCAGACCAGTTGCATTTTAATATGCTGGTCGAGTTACTTCTTATCGTGGAATTTCAGAATCCATATACCGATCAACCACTGAAATCTGCCTCTTCGTAGGATAGGGTAGTCGATAGTGTATCGGTCATGCAACAGTTCCCATTCTGGTATTAAATAGACTCTCATATTAGGTGGGTCGCGAAGAATTATTTTACTTAAAAGTGGGTCGTGTACCAATAAAGGTTGGGAACCGCTGATCTAGGGTATAAAACTATCTGTTCCTGTGCTTCATAATTGTTTGTGTCTAAAAACTACTTCTGAAATAGATTGGATGTACCTAGGTGACTGATCTTCACTCAGCATTTTTCGATTTATGTTCAATATGCAAGATTTTTAGTAAATTTTGATTAAAGTTAAAGGTTTTTTCAAAGGCTTCATAGGCATTTATAACTGCATAGTTCCCTGCAAAGAGAAGTTTAACTAAAATCAGTAGGCTTATTAGTACCTGAATCCTACGAGATGAGGTTAAAGCCGTTTCCGAGATTCCAAATTCAAGAACAGATTTTTTTTCTTTTTTGTAAAATCATATTATAAACTTCAAAAATAAATCGTTATCTACATATGAAATTTCATCCAAATAGCCTGAGCAATTTCCCAGATCGTCTGGATTAACACCTCATAAATTTCTTTGAAAGAAAAATGGTATTAAATAGAAATATTAATGCTAATCAGGGATTAATTAATCGTGCAGGATTAGTGGTAATTCTCTTAGACCAGTACATCATCAGTGCTTAATTAATTCACTCCGATAAAACTCTGCTAAACCTCGTATTAACCCCCACACCACCAAGCCTGTCTTTCCAAATGGTAAGAAAACAATTTGAATATTAAAAGAAAGAACAAGGTCAGAGGCTTCAAAGCGCAGCATTATGTTTATCAGAACCTGTTATTTCGTATAGATACACATATGTGGCTTTTTCACGAGTTTGTGGATTCGTTACATCATAAAATCAACGATGATCACACTACAACTGCTAATATTGTTTTCAGAGAAGTTATGTAAAGTAAAGGAGATTGAAGAAATTACTTCGGAGAAAGACAAAAAAAATTTAAGTGTTTACTTTTGAAATGTTTTACAATTAAACATGTAGTATTTAATGGTAACGGCATTTTACAGTTATTTAGTATTTAATGTTAACTACTTCTTACAGTGAAAGACTTCTTACTCTTCAAAATAAAATACCTTTAATTAATAAATACTTGTATTTACTTAATTCCTCATTATTATATTACCATTCAGTTATTGATTATGATATGGTGTGAAATATTCGCATGGGTCAGTTAGTATACATGAATTGTTTGTTTAAATATATGAGTTCCTTGAAACCAAAGAGAAAATATTAGTAGGCTTCCTGATAGCTGAATCGTCTACGAGATGTTTTCGAGGTAACAAGAGAAAAAATTGTTCGTATTTTGTAAAAATGGGTTTTTTGCAGGGAAGACAACTATTAAGGTAATCTTAAAAAACAAAAGTTTATCTAAATAGGAAATTTCATCCAAATCGTCACAGCCGTTTCCGAGATCCAAAATATATTTATTTATATATATAAAAGAATCGCTCGTTTAAAGATATAAGATACTGACATATTTAAAACCATAGGTGTAATCTATGAATTAATGGCAATTAATCAGCAAATTTTTATTATATTCTTTACATTACAGTGTAGTCAAAATTATGAAAACCTGTTTTCTATGCATTTTATCCTAGTCTTTTCTTCCTGACATAAACGGGACCCGCCTAATTAAATTTCAGTCATATTGCTCGCCCGTTCTGGCTGTTTTCATAGTTGAGGTTGCTAAGAATCCATGTTGTGCAAGGTGTCACTAGAATGTATAGCAAGCGCAAACCGAAATTTTTTCGTATTTGATCCTTTCATTATATGAGCTAGTCTTGAACGCTGAATGTCACTTTTTATATCATTGATCGTTTCTCATTATCATCCCTCGAATTTTGTGAAAATCATTTTCTAGTGCTCTCTCTCTCTAAGTATAACCCAGAATTTCTCATAGTCATCGAGACAACAAATATTAGGAAAAAAGGTATCTTTGCTCTGTAATATACAATAAAATATGCGTATTTACTTTGACTGCTCTAACGATCTCGACGTCGACGAGGCATACAGCCATAAGCAGCCAGCCTCTTTGATTACAAGATACAGGGCGACAATTCTAAAAATATTGTATTGCATGGAAGATAATAAACTTGCTTGTATTAGTAGTAATAATTAGAATCATTCAGGTGTGACAATGTATAGCAACCTGAAATGGAATTAGCAAATAATACCGTTTGTTGGAAGAGCTAACTCTTGACTGCTATTCCTAGGTCGAATCTTAAAGAAATGTAACCTATCTGTAAAGGAACTAATGTATAAAACTCTTTTGCGAATACATCTGTAGTATTGTTAGCTGTATTGGATTATATGGCATGGGATTGATTAACAGTATAGACTATACAGAGAAGAGCCGCGCGATTTGTGATGGTTTGCTACAGTCCTTACGAAAGTGTCACTGAAATTGGGATGAGGTAGGCGATAAAGTTTCAGCATAAATTTATTGAATAACATGTGAACAACTTCTGTTATTTACGAATGAAGTGAAATTTTTCACCCGCCAACATAACTGAGTCACAATGGAGGAATAAGTAATATCAAGAAAATATATGATGCAAATTCTTTCTTCACTTGTATCTTTAAGGACTGAAATGTACAGAATGCAATTTTTTTTTTGCAAAGCCCCTTCTTAACCAAAATTGTTTGTAAATTGAATATTTTGTCATTTATCCTTTATTAGCCTGTTGTGGAAACTGTTTTCATAGATAATTACGAACACACTAAATACAGAAACTATGAAAAAAATAGGAGATAATCTAGTTTACGGAATAAATTCCTGCTAAAATTATTATGTACACCAAATCCTGTGAGCTGAAAGGCTGTTGTTTTGATCGGAAATAATAATTTTTCTGGTTTGCGACTTCCTACATGCATTAGTAAATTATGATATTTTTTTTTAAAAAATGACCTAACGATATCTCTCGTTCAGAATCAGGTCTAACACGCATTCGAAAGGACGCGGGTTCGAATCCCCGTCCAGTCATCCAGATTTGTGTTTTACATGGTTTCACGAAATCGTTCCAGGTGAATTCCGGGATGATTCCTTCAAAAGGCCATGGCCAAATTCCTTACAGTTTTTTTGCTCCCAATCCTTTCCCGCCTCTAATAACCTAGATGCCGACGAGGCGTAAAGCTGTCAGCAAAAAAGTGGTTCTGACACTTTGCTCTTTACACTCAAGTATTCCGAAATCGGGGCGAGTTAGAGAAATGCCGGAACATGTGTCCATTTATGTTCCATAGAGAAGGTTATAACTGTCCTCAGACCCAGCCCTTTAATAAAATTATATTTTATGAATTGTGTGTAGCAAGCTGGGAATTGATTGAATATGGGTTTTGTATATTTTTCTTAATTAACTGTGATTTTGTTTAAATGAACATTGCTTTATGGAGAGAAATTTAGTAAATGCTCTGTGATACGTTCAAGGACACATTTATGCACGAAACATTGACTAAAAGTTTGTAATTGTAAGTATTGCTGTGAGCGTGTAAGTAAAAAGGTGACACCATTTAGCTCTGAATATACAATTAATGGTACTGTCCTTAGAACGGTAGATTCCGCTAAATACCTAGGGGTAACAATTCGTAATAATTTGTCGTGGAATGAACATATCGAGAATGTAATTGGGAAAGCAAATCGTATGCTCCGATTTCTAGGTCGTGATTTAAAACAATGCACTCCGGAAGTTAAATCGATTGCATATAAGTCACTAGTGCGTCCTAACTTAAAATATTGTTGTTCTGTATGGGGTCCCAATCAAAAGGGGTTAATGGAGGCATAAGAGAAGGTCCAAAGAAGAGACGCCCGATTCGTGACAGGCATATATAGTTGGAGGGAAAGCGTAAGTGCGATGTTGAAGGAGTTAGGTTGGGAAGACCTGGAGCACCGAAGGCGTTGCTCTCGACGGAAGCTAATTGAAAAACTCACGACTGACACATTTCAGAATGACAGCAAACAAATATTGCTACCAGCAACATTCGTGTCTCGGAATGACCGTGAAAATAAGATAAGAGAAATCAGGGCCAGAACCGATTATTTTCTGTATTCATTTTTTCCACGAGCGATTAGGGAATGGAATAGAAAGGATTCACCGGGAGAGTAAACTTAAAATTCGACAGAAGTAGCTTTCGATAAAGCACTCCAGCCATCCTGATCTGGGTTTTCCATGGTTTTCCCAGGTCATTCTACGCGAATGCTGGGATGGTTCCTCATAATAGCCCATGGGCGCCTCCTGCCATATCCCTTCCAAACTATTACCCTTTCGGATAGGTGCAATGCACCCTCTGCCACACACTTCTAGTGAATCGCTGAGTAATAGTAATAGAGTTACGATGTTTTATGCACAATATGCGACGGTTTTGACTGATTTTTGCTGATAATTTTGTTCGTAAATACCTGTAAATATCTTAATATTCATTTTGGTGTTTTTCATAATGATTTTGAATGCTTTTGTATTAGTTCTGATTGTTTTAATGTGATTTTGATTGTTAGTTTCATCGTAGAGATTCCAGAAACATCGGGCGCTTTCTCCGTATTATTCTGGAAATTTCGGTGACATCTATATAAAGCGAACAGCAGAGACGAATTTTGGTTTTTGGAAAGCTTTAGTTTGAAGGCGTTGCAAGTTCATCGAAAGTTATAATTTCTGGATCATTTTTTCATGTTCGCACTTAGTATCTTTGGATCGACCGATGTCAATGTGTGTTTACTTTATTGTGAAGTTTTTCAGAAAAATAAACATAAATGAAAATTGATTCCTCGGAATTGTTTTTTTTTTTTTTTTTTTTTCAAGAAAGCATATACCTAAAGTGGCTTTCGTGACAGGATAAAAAATCTTAATTAACGAAAGATCTAACAAGTTCTGTGACAAAAAGCATTCTCTATCGAAAATAAATTGACCCATGTTTTGACGTTTCTCTAGTTCATCCCGTTTTTGGAATACTTGAGTGTAAAGGTCAAAATGTCAGACCCACACATCTGGAAATCCCCTTGTGAACACTGTACCTACATGCTTTAATACGCTGCACTTCTATACTTTGTGCATCTCCTATAGATGTTTATAACTCTGTCTCTGTGCGTATAAGTCATACAACATGTAGCTGAAGCAGGTTGATGTAACATCACACAGCGCTCTCTGCACCTGATTAGCGCCAAGTACCGTCGCTTAGTGTCGTACTAACGACGCTGTTGGTAGTTTACACACTTGCTGGCTATGTGACAGCTAATCCCGCAGTAAACACTTCTCCTAGAGCGGAGTCGTCTTTCATCTTGGCAAACTCGCTGGCAGCGAGAAGGTCTGCCTACACGCCGCTTCGTGGGAGGCAGTAAGCAGCGCTCCTCAAACGGAACCAACTCGCTTGCATTGCGCACGTATTAACTCGCAGAACGGAAAGAGCAAACATTGTTTATTGGCATAATATATGGAGTTTTACTGTCATTAACTTACAATATTGTTTAAAGATTATGTAACTATCCTTGTCATCAAAGCTACATGTTAATTTATAGAGCATAAAGAAAAATAAGCTAGGAGTTAATTTTTACCTCTTACAACCCGCGTACTCATTTATCTGCTTCACATATTCTAATCCCTGTCTTCCTCGGCAGTTCTTACCTTCGACAGTTCCCTCCACTAGCAAATTAACCAATCCTGCAAAATATGACCTACCAGCCTGTCTCTTCTTTCTGTAAGACTCTTCCACAAACTTCTTTCCTTTCCCATCCTTTCCAAAACGCGTTCGTTTCGTACTTTATCCGTCCACTTAATTTTCATGATCTTTCTGTGGCACCACATGTCAAATGCTTCAAATTTTCCTTCTGTCAGGTATTCCTAAAGTCCATGTTTCGCTGCCATAAAGTGCTGGGCTCCACACATAAAGTTTTTAAAAGTTTTTTCTGAGTTCTAGATCAATATTTGAAACTAAAAGATTTATCTTTTTCATGAAGGCTCTTTGTGCTAGAGCTATTCTGCTTTTAACATCATTCCTGCATCGGCCATCGATTGTAATTTTACTTCCCAAGTAGCAAAATCCATTAACTTCCGTTATCACATCTGACCCAATTTTTACATTTAATCTACTATTATTGGTATCATTTCTGGTACATTTCATCACTTTTGTCTTACTTTGTTTTATATTTAGTCCCAAATCTTCCTTCAGTATTTTGTTCATGATATTCAATAACTTCTCAATATATTCAACCTGTTCTACTAACAAGATAATGTCAGCAGCAAAATCGAGCATACTGGTTTTTTGTCCTTGAACATTTATGCAACATTCAAATCTTTGTTTCATTTCCATTATCTCTTCTTCTACATACAAGTTGAATATTAATTGTGTCACACCCTTTTTAACTGATGCATGTCTCTCATGATTCTCTACTTTTATTATAGCTT